>OY979696.1:21288773-21736755 GCA_963855945.1 Thereva nobilitata
TATTTTATTTTACCTTTATTGTCTTATTCGTGAAACTTTATTTGGCAGTTTCACGTGAAAATGCCATCGCTTTGAGAAATTAAAGCATTTAAACACGATAAAAATCTAGTTTATTGTTTTATTTCCCTATTTGCCGGGGGA
Organism: Thereva nobilitata; assembly: GCA_963855945.1. NCBI lineage: Eukaryota > Metazoa > Arthropoda > Insecta > Diptera > Therevidae > Thereva > Thereva nobilitata. The sequence continues at coordinate 21,288,915 of OY979696.1, forward strand.
ATGGGGGCGGGGGTATGTGTGGTGTAGTTCTGTGTATTACTTTTTTAGTTAACTGGGTCGCATGCATTTTCGTAATTGAGGCGATAATTAAGAAAAAAAGTTGTTCTACCCTACCTGCATGTAATAGTAGCATTATCACACCCTTTACGATCATTGTGGAGTTGAAATGAATCCAATTTAATTTTTTTGTAGTTTTACATCCCTTCGAGTCCTTTTTAATGTTTTAATTTTAAAGTTTAACTGAATTATGCATAGAACGTGGTATGGCCTAAGGATTTTTTTTCTATTTTCTGTTGAATTTAGAATAAAATAAGGAAAAAGGGGTTTTTAGGGTTGAATTTGTATAAAACCCTTGTCAGGATCTTAAAAGTTTAATTTAGTCTAAGTGTGTAAGCAGGCAACAACATTCCCCCGGGCGTTGCCATGCCATTATGGAAAAGACACAGTTGAGTGTGTCATTCGGATTTGCGCGAAAGAAGGATTTGCATAAATTAAGTGACAGGATAACAACACCCAATTGCTCATGAAAATTTCAAAATCGAATTTCCATCAAAGTCAGGCCGCTCCGAGCCACTTCCGTAACACTATATAAATACAATACACCACCGCCCGTGTACCCAGGTTCCAGCTTATTACGCTAATGGAAGACGCTCGTTATTTCTTAAGTGTAGAAGAAGATATCGACACACAGCGCCCAACTTTATACTACCGATGATTACTTCCGTTTCCACAAAATAATCGAACCTCTTCTCACCGGTTACAGATTCTCTGATGTGCCACCCGCCAACCCGCCAACACCCCCTCCCGGAAGGCATTAGGCAATCAATTCGAGTGATTGACAAGAATTTAATAGGCAAAATGTATTTCACCGGCGACAAGGGAGCCCCCCGTACTCGTATACTTGACGCAATCAATGGCAACATTGTTACTATATAGAAGAAGCAAAGAGAGATTGTTCAGCAAAAGCGATCCTCAGTCTATGATGATGGCAGCTTTCGGTACGAAATCAAGTTATCTCCTTTCAGTCCTTAAATATTTATTGTTATGTCCTTGTGTACCCAAAAAGACACAGTCTACAGAGTCGAGTCGGGGTGAAAGTGTTAATGCACATGTAAAATTTGATTGAAATATTTTTCCAACCATATCGGCGGGATTTAATCAATTCCACTGCCGCGCGTATCAAATTGGATAATTATGGATTTTTCCTACTAATTTTCCATAATCGCTTGATAAATCGAACGTAATTTATTAAATTTTGCTTTTGCGGTTAATTAGCTTAATATGAAAATTAATTTTGTTCCTAATCGATTAATGCGTGCTAATTTTATGATTTAATTAGAGAAATATACTTAGATTTAATTGTTGTTATTGAATTATTCATTAAGAATATTGTAGAGATAAAGTAAAGTATTTACATAAATTCTTTTTAACGACTTTGACTTTCGGCTCCAAGGGTCTAAAATGGGTGAGAAACCAAATCCAAGACTAATTTATAAACATCCTTGTTCGCCTTGAATTTTTCCTTACCCGACACAGTTATGCCAGCCCCAAGCAAGTTTTCTTCAGTACTCGCCAAGTTTATAGCTGTGCCAATACATCTATTGAATCTAACAATAAATCGCCAAAGATTCTAAAGAAATCAGCATCACTTTTGGGTAAACCTCTGCGCAAACCTTTGGCTTGTCATACTACTCCTGAGTAGTAGTACTCTCGGAACCTGGTTAATATTCAGCCTATACCAAAAATGGTGACTCCAACAAACCCGCCATTTACCCCCACACCCTCCTTCTTCTTTAACAACTCCACATCCGGGATCTGGCCCTGGCCTCTCGCATCTGTTCTCTCCAGCGGTCCCCATTCTGAGACGATGTAATCCAGTTTGTTATCCCTAAGCTCTGAGCGTCCTTCTACGCCATCCTTCCAGCGGAGGTTAGGGCTCCTTTACTGTCGCACTCCATAGATCTTACCCCCTTAGTACTTCCTCCTTCTTTTCTCTCCAAAATCATAGAGACAATAATAAATAGAAAGTTACAATCCACCTAAATATTAGACCACACGCAGTACAACTTTAGACCAAAAAGTTCTACAGACTAAAAAGTTGAACAGATCACCTCAATCAAACTATCTATCCCTTTGATGAGTCTGGTCTGGTTGATTTTCACAGAATATGCCCGCAAAGCTCTAGACTAAAAAGATGAAAACGTGCTGAGGTTGTTCGATATTCGGATTTTCACCGACGGCTCCAACACGTCAAAGGGCATCGGCGGCCGCAGGGGTTTACCTAAAGACCATTAATATTTCATTGATCTGGTATCTCCCGGTGAACACTAGAATCTGTAAGTGTTGGCGACAATATAGTGGAGCTATGCAGATTGAGGTAGATAGGTTCGCTAGAAAACAGAACTTCACTCTCCTTTGGGTTTACAGACATAGAAACATAGATGGGAACCAGAAAGCCGAATAGATAACGAAGCAGGGAGCCTCTCTCCGTAGCTCTGAGACCGAGGCAATCGGCAGCCTTTTATGCGGGGTCAAAAAGACATTATTCACCATATTCTGCTGCTAGACAACCAAAGGTGAAGAGTACTGGAGACCGGCACTATCTCAAGGACGATTTGGTCCATTTTCAACAAAAAAAATACCAATGAGCCTCATAAACAGACCCCAAAGAGATATTGCGAGAATTACAGCAATCATCATTGGCCCATTGGTCTGTTGCCGAAGAGACGAACGAGAGGGGAAACACTTGTTCACTTCCTACGCCCAGCTCTAACCAAAGCTAGGCCACGCATACTAGGCAGTTCGGTTTTGGAAGATTTGTAAGAGATCTCCAGACTGGAGCTCAGATTAGTAAGAAGGTTCCTAAACTCAGCAGGATGGCTTTAGACATCCACCACAGTCAACCAAGCAACCACCAAACTATAGGTACACCTAACTCATCTTATACTTAACCTAGCCTAAACTTTAAGTTGTTGGTATCAACGAAAGAACTAGATAGAAAGTTTTCTTTCTGGACGTTCAATGAAAGTAATATTGGATGGTGTCGAATATAAACCTCAGACCGTATCTGTTCCCCAGGCGTCAATTCTATCACCGATATTCTTTTCCTAATATTTATAAAATAACTATTCTCAATTCTCGTCCAACCAGATCTTGGTATCCTAGAGGCTAAGGTGCTCGACTACCAGCCCGGAGGTCCGTGGTTCGAATCCACTCCGCGTCATCGTCCTTCCCTTTACATTTCTTTCAACCTAAATAATTTTCCTACTAATAATCGTAATAAACGAGGAAGCCATTTACAGTGCGAAATTAACAATCTGTCTCGGTAGTAATTCGATAGGAGTTCGGTTTAATATTAGCGCATGTTTGCGATGACTGTGGTTTCGCTCTTGTTTCTACTATCTTTCTGAATACCGCTTGCTGTCCGATATTGCCCTCGAAAATATTAGAACCGTCGACAATACAAAGGAGCTTTGCCTCTCAGCCACCGTAGGAGTGAAACAGCTAGGACAAAATTTTATCTTTGTTACTTTAGCGACTATTACTGAGTAGCACCCTCCTGCCTGCACAGGAATATTTTCCCAATATACAAGACTAGCTAGCTCAGCTCATCCCAAGAAACTGTAGTCAACTGATTGGTCCTAAGTATAGATGTTTTCAAACTCCGTGACACAAAAAAAACGGTTTTTGTCAACTTTCCTCTCCTTTTGTTTTGGACCGCCTTTCTGAGTTGTTGCAACACCTCACAATAGTGTGCAGCTGTAATCGTGGACCGAAGAGGCAGGTAATTGATCAACAACTCCCCTTTGGAATCCCAAAAGAACGTTTGCCATTTTCCGGCGGCTTCCACAATTTTCGTTTTATGTGGTGCTTTGGCGGTAGGAGCAGGTGGAGTCTCCATAGTGGCAGAAGCCTGACTGCTGGATCGATCGACACACGCGCTTAGAAATTTTACAGTGTTGCCACTACAACCAGACGCAAATTCCCTGAGACTTCCAGACTTTTCCCGCCAACCACACGGTTTAAAAAAAAGTAGACCCTCGTACATGAGTATCTTCGTTCACAAATTGAGAGTTCTCCGCAGACGCAAGCAACACAACCTCCCCACGCAGAAGGGAAAACGTCAACCATCTAGTAATCAAAGTATTAAAAAACACAAATTTCGTATTTTACAAATAATTTCTGTAGCAAATGTGTATAAAATACAAACACCTGAAAATAAAAAAATAGGGGTAATTATTATTTAAAAAATTTAAAAATTTATGAATGAAAAACGTCCTTCATTCATAAATTTTTAAATTTTTTAAATAATAATTACCCGCCAGAAAAATTAACCTCCCCCTAGCAATACGCAGCCGCGACTGATTCAATCCCCGTGTTCTTTTAATGAACTGGGTTTTGAGAGCTTTTAAGTTCCCATACAAAATCGAAAACCCAGGTTTTATCTGGGTCTTCTGGTTCTTCGATTTTGTATGGGAACTCAAAAGCTCCTCAAAAGCTCTCAAAACCCAGTTCATTAAAAGAACACGGCGAATGAAAGTAAGTGATTTGATAAGGAGGAGCTTTTAAAGCTTTTAAACTTGAAAAGCTACTTGCCAACTATGAAAAAAAGGCAAAAAATTGAAAAATTGAAATTTTTTAGTCTTTTAAAAGTCCTAAAATGGACATTTTAAATAAAGTATTGCGTATGCTCACAAGAAAGAACATAAAAAAACTTACAATTTAAAAAAAATTTTTACCGTACGATGATTTGGCATAAAATGGCGGCAATTTAAATATTTTTTCGAAAAGTGCCAATTGTTGCCGTAAAAATCGAGATTATTTTTTGAAATTTCAACCACGTACTTATAGCATCAAAATACATATTTTCTCCTATTTTTATCATTTATTTATTGCATTTTTAGTAAAATAAAACAAAATTTTATACATTATGGTTTTTTGAGGTTAGAATCATATTTTAAAGTATTTATACCGAATCAGTTCGATAGTCTATTCATTCACGAGTATTTTTCAATTTTTTTTATTTTTCTACGACCAACAGAACTGGAGAAATTAAAAAAAAGTGTAGCAATGCACTCAAAATGCATCAGAAATGGGCATTTATGCAATTTTCTCGTGCAGCACAAGACCGATTTTGCAGAAATTTTTTTTTCGCTTTATCTTAAACATACGTAAAGAAAAAAAACAAAAAAATCCAACTTCCCAACTACATCATAACTTCGCTTTTTTTGTTTAATTTCCCTCTACTAAATTGAATTTTGCTGAAAAAACGCGAAATTGTGAAGAAAATATAGTTTAAAAAAACTAAAAAATACGCTTTTATTTTAAAATGAACTAAAAAGTAAAAAATAATTTTGAATGTAAAGTTTTTATTGCTCCAGCCAGTATAAGAAAACAACCTACCTTTCGAAATCTAAAAAAGCGTGGGTCTCTATATTCTTATTTTATTAACACTGGAACTTTTAGCTAGCGCCCCACGCTTTTTTAGATTTCGAAAGGTAGGTTGTTTTCTTATACTGGCTGGAGCAATAAAAACTTTACATTCAAAATTATTTTTTACTTTTTAGTTCATTTTAAAATAAAAGCGTATTTTTTAGTTTTTTTAAACTATATTTTTTATTTTATATTTTTTAGTCTATTATATGTATGTGTTCGGCCATTTTGTAGTGACCGCCATATTAGATTTAAAACGACATCACAAAGCTTACTATACTATACTCGTCATACACTTTCATTTGATACCCATACCGAGTGGGTTGTAAAGAAAAAGGTAAACCGCCATTTTGTGGTGGCCGCCATTTTGAATTTGGAAAGACGCCCCACAGCGAAAAGTATTCTATTATCACATCCGTTTATTTGATACTCATACCGAGTGGGTTGTAAAGAAAAAGGTAGTCCGCCATTTTGTTTGCCGCCATTTTGAATTTGGAATGACGCCATACAGCTAATTGTATTCTACCTGTCATGCCGTTTCATTTGATACTCATGTCGGGGGGTCGGGGAACACAATAGCAAAAATCGACCGCCATCTTGGAACCGCCATCTTGATTTTCTTACAAAATGGTCAGATTGCATTGTCACGCGAACTATGCATATGTGCAAAATTTGAAGTTGATCGGTTATATAGAAGTGGGTCAAAATCAAGTTGCAAGATTTGTTTACATAGAACATACATACATACAGGTGAAGCTAATATAAAGCGTATAAAAAAGATTTGATTGGTTATGTCAGAACTTTCAAGTTTACGCAGAGATATTAACCAATTCACACCGTTTGTACCTAGTATCCTGTCCCGCACCTGTCTTGATTTAGTTCGATATTTCAAAGGATATAGTTCAAAATTCACAACTAGATTGACATGTTAGGTAATGCATTCGCAGTCATGTGAGCACTGCTAGAGAGGTTGATGGATGTCGGAACTGGTAAGTGGGCGGCACTAAGGGTTTTATATGAACACATAAGGTACAATTAACTTACAATACCGATCTATTGTTAGCTCGGCGAAATAAGTTAGGTTAAGTTGTTTTGTTAAATAAACCGGATTATTGAAATACCATTAGACTAAAGATGTGTAATGGAACGTGATTTTCCCATAACCTGTACAGTTTCCAAGATAACGCTGACTTTAGTATTTTCTATTTAATTTCAGATTTAATTTCATTAAAGCCACACCCTAACAAAAAAACACAACCCAAGTATTCGACGCTCATTATAAAGTTCAACACCATTAGTTTTGAAGGAAGTTGTTAGAAATTCCATAAACTCGATTAGCACATCGCAGACAATGCCTGAATAAGGACAAGGGATGATTTCCTTTCCACAGTTCTCGTTTTATATTGTTCGATTGCTTCATTAGAATTTCATTCATCAGGCGAAACAAGGAGCCGCCATGGGAATTCATTTAAATTGAAATTCTTCGAATTTGGACGATTTGTTCTGATTCAGTTGAGCCCTCATCTGTCTCCTAGGATTTAGTGCTACCTTCGTTTTGTCAATTTGCGATTTATTCCCCTAGGTTTTAGCAAACATAATAAAAAAACAGCAGCAGCACAACGATGGCATCCATGCTAACTCAATTGCAGATTCTGCTCGAAGGAGACGCGCTGCTTCCTTGGGTATATCATCGGCTAAAAATTATTTTGTAGAAAACAGAGAATTGCTCAATGACATTCTGGAATTAGGGCGCGTGGCAATATTCAACATGTTAAGAACCGTTGCAACCGAAGTCTGACAAAATGTGGCAATATTCAACATTGCAACGAACTTCACCTAGGAACTGTGGCAGTATTCATTGTGGTGGCATGTGGTGAGCTCAACAGTTGCACCGAATATTTTAATTGGTGAATAATGGTAGTGTGAATAATTGCGAATTTCAGAGAATTATCTATAACTAAATCCTCAAATAAATTCATATTTTGGTTTTGACAATTGCCAAGTAGCAACCTGACAGGAAGCCTTTTCTTTTTCGCTACGCCCTAGGTTGCGTGGCATTATTCAACAGTGGTGGAAATATCACCGATTTCACAACACCAAACCAAGTCTCCTCAGCTTTCGGTTTCAAGTAAACTACGGTGAAATCTCGTTGTTCAACATGTTGAATATTGCCACGCGCCCTTACTGTCGATGCCGATGTCAGTTTTATTTCAATATTTTGTTTTTTGGAATAAAAATTGCTGAAAGAGTAGAGGTATGCACAGGTACATATTTGTGATGATGTGCAGACGAAAGGACGTCTTTGTAATTTAGGAAACAAGGGAATTTGGGATAAGGAAAATAGATTTATTTTTGTTTTTTCTGTATGATTTGCAAAACTAAGGGTTTAATACACGAAAATCAAACTTTAATTAAAAAAACATATTCGCAACTTCACATAAATTAAAAAATTATTTTAAGTCATCAAAAATCAATAAGGTGAAAACTTTTCTACAGTTTCATCACCATTCTTGCCCGGGCAATGGAAGTAACGTTCACAACATTTTGGAAAGGGCTTGGACTCATCAACTAAATCCCCTTCTCTGCAATCCATAAAAGAGAATTTTCCACACCTGTAACAAAATACAAATTTTAAAAAAAATTGCAAATATATTTTAAAATAATCAGTCATAACCCTGAAATCACAATTGCTCCGTCTTTATTGCAATTTAAAATTCCACATACGTTATCATCTCGATTTTCGCCTTGGACTAGCTCTTTACCATTGTAAATACATTTTCCCGGATGATCTACAATTATTTTTAAGGAATATTATTAATTATTAATAATAATACTAAAAACTTTACCTGGATCTGGTGGAACTCTAGCTTCATACGCTGCGGCAACGAAAATTACTCCAGCGAAAATAACCGGCAGAAAATAGATCTTCATTCTGTGTTGTTTGCGAACTGACTGAACTTTGAAATCGTTTCGAGCCGGTTTTCGAGTATAACTTGTATAGTAAGACTACAACAACAATTATATCGAAGGTCAATCTTTATCTTTGGGGGTATTTCAATGTAAACAGATATTATTGATGTCATCAATTATTCTGAAGAAAGTTTTTTTTGTAACAAAAATTATTGTGCAACGCTTTTGCCTTATATTTCCAAAAAATAATCAACCAATGATTAAAAATTACTATGCAGTTTGTGATCTTTGTTATTTAAGAAAATCGAGTTTTGGATTAAAAGGTTTTATCGAAATCTTCGAATAGCGCTACTATACATCTGGACATAAGGGCTTACTGACTGGGATTTGTGTTTTCTCAGCCAGAATACCTCATTATTACTCCTCATTCAAGTTAGGAAGGGTCCAGAGGACGGAAACAGTAGAGGCAACAGAGGCTGCTATGAGGGCATGCTCCACGAAAGCTCTGGACGTTCTCTTACATCTACTCCCGCCCAATCACATCCAATACCTAGCCTCGTGTAGTGCGCTCAGACTGAGGGAATCCAGAGCCTGGACCTCAAAACCCTATGGACCAATATTTTCAATCTGCTACCTGAGGGTATGGTCGCTACTAGGGAATCCAATCCCACGAATGCGGAATCCCGCAAATGCGTTCGGCGTACGGGGATTACCTTCGCTGCTGATTGTATTCTATGTCAAACAAACTATTGAGTGAGTCAAACAAAGTATTCATGCCAATTCTGAACTACGCTGGAATTGATTCCGCTGGAATTTTTTTACATCGGTAGCATAAACTCTGCTGGTGCCGTATTTGGTTTCTCGAGTCGATATCGATTTCTGACAAATAAAAATTGGCATTTGGCAAAACGATATTGACAACCTTATCGTGTCTATACGTGTGGATCAAGTCGTTTGACGTCTATTAAGGCCTGTATTCATCGACCTGGATATATTCGCGGTTTTTCCTTATCCTGTATTCTACGGATATTTTTTTGCTATTCACGGACAGCAAATATACCAATTTAAAATTTTTACTGAATTACAAATTCATTCATATTGATTGAATATTCGGTGCTTTATTTAATTTTTTTAATTTTCACTCACAGCTTTGTTCATTTTGTCAATTTCGAAACTTCAGAGGTTAAAAATCGGCGGATAAACTTATTACCAGGTATTAACTTAATCCAAGCCCCGAAAATCACGGTCGGTGAATACGAAATATCCATGATATTAATGCGTGGAAATATCCAGGCCGGGCCTAAAAGGCTTAATTTAGGCATACAAAAAACTTTTAACAGTTTCTCTTTTAATTAAATATAAGTAGTTTGCTGAGCTTGGAGTAATATCACACATTTTGATGGTTTTGTATGGCCGCACTTATCTGTCGATTCGGTCGTAATGCCAAATATAAAACTTAGAGAAAATCGACTCGAGAAACCAAATACGACCCAAGGTAGCCATAGACGTCGTTCTTTTTTGGCAGTTTTAACCGCACGGGTTTTGTCAGTGTCGACTTCCTCCTACTTTGAATAACTTTGTGTTTTTTTGAATAATGGAAATTTTGTTCTTGTTTTTACAATTACAGACCTACGAGGTTATAACAGACAATTTATAACTGAGTTCATAGAATTGTATAGAAGCTATCCGTGCCATTGGAAAAATGAGGTGATATAACAGTTGAACATTTTAGGTCTTCGTAACTCCTTCCAGTGGCAAGAGATCTTAGTCAAGCGGTAAGACCCTCATGTGATGAAATACTTTGTCTCATAAACGTATCTTGCTTTTGTATTAATGGTGTTACTAAAGTGAGCAACTGGTAACGGTCGGGTATTTACCAGAAAAATTCTCCTTAGTAATAATTCCCCCATCTCGCGGGAATTTCCGAAATTATTAGTCAATTCACTTCACGAACTTTTAATTCAAAATTTTTGGGAATGAAGTAGGCGAGAAAAACAAAATTTTTCTGGGAAAAAAGTAGAAATCATTGACAGTCTGTTTTGAGAATTGGCTGGAAAAAGGCTGTTTGGATGTGAGTCGCAAAGTCGAGTTTCGGGAGTTTTTTAATTTCAGTTTTCTCTTTTGAATTCGGCTGAAAAAGGATACAGCAAGGGTTAAAGAAAAAAACACCGCAGTCGGCTCACGAAATTTAGAAAAATTTAGTGGTAACTATTAAAAAAATTATGATAAACTAAGTTTTCGCTAAGGTTAATGAACTGTGTGTGATTGTTGTGTTTTAAAAAAGAAAAAAACGCAATGCTATCCGTGATTAATGATATTTACAATATTTTACCGGTTGAATTAAAAGACAACCATTTTATTGTTTAGTTTTTGATTATTATTAGAGGAAAATTATATATTGTGGTATATTGTGGATTAACCAAAAAGTAATGTGACTGGTAGAGGAGGAAGAAAACGTGGCAGACCTCCAAAGATCCAAACTGGGGATCGTACCTACACCAAAATTTAATCATTAGCATCTTAAGAAACCGAAATATCTAACCACATGATCTGATTCACAATTTAGTACACCATCAGTTTCCCGGGCATCTTCCCCACAAACAAGTGAGTACCACTCCAATAGGACATAAGGCGGAATGATTAGTAACTGTAATAGCGACGAATCTCATTGAAATTATTCAAGAAAAGGATTTACTGCCTTCAAAACGTTCAAATCATACATCCATAGGATTTGCAAATAAAGTATTTATTGATAGGTAAAAGACAATAGGACTCAGTTCGATTGACGGTTCTGGTTGTGCCGGGTAAAATCTTAATATTAACTAACTATATTTACAATTTTTGATTATATAATATATTTACACTTATTAATTACTTAAAGGCAGGCACCTGTCCGAAACATTTATATTTTTTTTCGAAGTTAACTATATTCAAAATACATAACACGTTTAAATATAAGGTTAACACTAATAAGAGGTTCACCTTTGTGATCATGGTGATTGTTAACGTATTTACCTCTTAATTACGTTTCACATATCTTTTACTCTTAACTATATTGAACAATTTTTAACCGTTAATTATCTTAAAAATATATATGCAAATTGTTATTATATTGATACACTAAAACTATTTACACCTCATTAATTATTACAAAAGTTAGATTGATGATTCTTAACTGTTAAAAATTTTTACACTGTCCATTTTGGGGTGCAAACAGGCACTCGATTGTTCTTGTTGAAACGATTGCGCAGTAACATTTTGGTTTTGTGCTTATCGGCCGATTAACTGGAGCGTCCAGGAGTCGTGCTCGATTGGGATTCTGCCCTAAAAACAAGGTATAAGAATAAAATAACATAACACCGTTTGGCCAAATCGACGTTACCCTTACCGTTCATAGTTGTGATTTTTTTGTTGTTCAAGCGTCATATCGTCGTCGAGTTTTGTTTGTACCCATTGTACACGATAACACATAAAACACGTAATCATTTCTTTTGTTAAATTGTTGATTCTTCCATTTAAGTGTTGTTGACCCTGTTTAGGATTAATACAATTAATTGAATATATGAAGTTGAACTGATTATCACGTTGCATATTTTATTCCCCAGCATGAAGTACTAGGTTTGTTTTGAATTTTTCCAGGATGGTTGGGTGGGATTCCTCTCTGGGATTCTCTCGTCGTGGCATTGCTAAACTTTACAGGTCCACCATATCGTTGCGAGTCAATGATTGAAACCAGTGGGATCTTGACCAAGGACGAGAATGACATGAAGAAATCTCACATGGACAATTAGGTAAGTGGTGAACCATATATGTAGCGGTCCGGTCACACCCCCCACGACCCCTTCCGCCGAGCTAGCGTATACCGTGTGACCGGCTTATCACCCCCTATCACTATTTCGGAACCAGGGAGGATGGTTTGTTTTTGAAAATTTTTATGTCTACCCAAGCATGATGGCAGTGGCTTTGCTGTCACCAGCAAGGAGCTCCATTGTGCCGGTACAAGCTCTAAATACGTTTCTTCGTCCATTCGCAGATAATTAAACCAATCTCCTAGTTCTAGTCCATTTTGAACGTTTTCTTTTTGAAAATTTTAATTTTATGGCCACTGCGGCCGCAACTGCTAACGTTGTCATAGGATCCATCATAGCAGATCAGATGATGATGATAACGCTACGATTTCAGAAAAACTGAACGAAACAACGCCTAGTGTGTGGATATGGTCGTTGTTCGTGTTTACCCGTACAGTTTTACCCCTGCCTGCGGTTAAAACTGCCAAAAAAGAACGACGTCTATGGCTACCTTAACGGAGAGTAATTTCGAAATTACAATTTATGCTACTAGTACAGTCATTTGGTAGTTTTACCTGGAAAGTTTTGCGGGAGTTTTGAAAATTTGTAATTTTATAGATTTCGATGTGCTTTTCCGAATTTCAACTTTGCCACGTCGTATCTTTGCCGCTCGCGCCGCCATATTGGAAAAATGGCGCAAAAGCAGTTTTTTGACCATATCTTCTTTCCGATTCATTTTACGATAAAAACACTTATATACAAAATGAAACTAGAGAAAATTTCCTACAATTTATGTAATAAGCTTTTTTTGCGTAAAGTCAATAGTTTTGGCGTACGAGCGCTGCAAACCATTATACATCTGGATATTAAAAGGCTCAGCCGTTAGTTCTAGTTTGTCCACTGAAACGAGAAGAAAAGTAGTGCCTTTTCATTAGAAACAAGACCAGTACTTCGGTTTTGACGCGTTGAATTCCATATGATAGTTGCGACCCCATCGGGCTAGGATACATGTTGTGATTTTACATGGAAGCATAAGGCTGGTCGTCCACTGGAAGCGTGTTCAAGTGGCTACGCGCTTCGGCTACATAAGCGGCTACACGCGGCTATGCGCGACAGATCCAACATAAAGAATTTCATATAAGCATCGTCCACTGCAGGCGACTTGGAACAGGCGGCTATAAGCGTATTCGTGCGTGCCGCGCGAATCCAATTCGATTTGCATCGGTCGCGCGTTGCCGCGCGAATCTTTTTGAATATACGTATGCGGTTGTATGAAGTCCCAACGAATTTAAGTAAAATATCAAAATCCCATTAAAAACGAAAGTTTTTTGTGCCGCGGAAAGTGCTGTTTAGAGTGAGTTTTTATTAAAATATTATTTTATCAAAATGAAAAAGTGTAAGGAATTTATGGTCATGGTGGACCGTCCTGTTCTCAGGTTATATCTAAACGTCTTTTGAGATATGTTGCAGGTAACTTAGTTAATAGGAATACATTAAAAGAAACTTTACTTCAAACAGGTAATTTCATCAATTTTATAATAGAAAATAAACCGATATAAATTATTGTTTTTAAGGTAGATTTTGTTAAAGAAATTAAAGATCTTACCAGGAAAGTTTTAATAAATACGCAAAAGTCTGCCTGAAGTTAGAATCCCTGATGATAATTGGCGCTATTGCATCCAAAATTTATTGAAATGTGTTGGGGCTCATACGATAATAATCGAAAAATTTAAGGGGATTTCCCTCTAATTCGCTGTGTAGATGATGGAATTTCCCTAGGCTGGTCGCACACTGCAGCAGATTCGGCCGAATTTTTTACGTCCGTATTGAACCGAATTTCAACTATAAATTCGGCCGAACTTTAGGTTAGTTTCCATCTTAAATGCTAGTTGTTTCATTTGAAATGGTTACACATATAAATATATCCTAAATAAAATAAAAGGAAGATTATTAAACATTTCTACGGGAGCGCACTTCCATTATCAACTTCAAATCTGATCGGATAAAACCTACGGACGTCAACGGCCGAAAAACCGGTGTAATGTGCGAATGAGAATAGGAAAATAATTGTTTGAAAAATGCGGCCGATTACGGCAGTACAAAATTCGGCCGAATCGGCTGCAGTGTGCGACCAGCCCTAGACACATCCTCTTTTCCAAAATAGGATTAACCCAACACGTTCGTCTTTTTTATTAATCCTACGTCTCATCAACGTAGAATTTTCCAAAAAAACATATTCTCTTCTTCCATCACAATATTATTACTTCAAAGTTCACTTCAAACTGAACAACCCGAAAAACTTGCAGTGGACCACCCCTGTCGCGTGTAGCCGCGTATCTCAGAGCCGCTTGTAGCCGAAGCGCGTGGCCGCTCGAATTCGCTTCCAGTGGACGACCAGCCTAAGTGTCGATAAGTATAGCTCATGGCGATAAGTATAGCTCATGATACTTAGATATGACCGTATACTTCAACGATATTTGTAAGGTTCACATCAACCTAGTTTACACCGAATAAAATCCAAGATTTGGGGTAACTTAACAACTCACTCCGCATTCGTCATGTGTAAAATCCCTGGTAATTGCTTAGTATTGGAGCCCAGACCAAAAGCACTAAAAAAATTTTTTGTGGTATCCAGGGTGATTTTTGAGTGCTGACAAATTGAATGACAAATTGAATTTTTGGTGTTGTACCCAGGTCGGACGGCGCCGGATTTTGGCCTGGAGTTCCAACTCGCAACCCTTCTCCGTTGTGATTCAAAAAACACTATTGGAGCCTTGAAATTACTACTGAAGCATTCCAAAATCACTCTGAATACCAAAAAAAATGCCGTGATTTGAAATGTGAGGAGATGGTTCCGTAGGTGGCTCTGAAAGCTCTTATTTTGCATACCAACAAGCCTTATACTCCGGCTTCACCGATCTCAGTTCAATAATGTTCAGTTCAATCCACATAAATGGCTTTACCGGCATTGTTCAGTTCAAAAAGCTTCGTGTCTGGCGTATTACATTTGAAAGCTTCGTTTCTGACGTGTAATTGTTTCAGTTATGACAACTAGATAAAAATCCGGAAAAAGTTTTTTAATGTAAACGTCATAAGAACGTCAGAATTATCAGCCCAATGGAATGGCATTCCACTATTTCAGAGTATTGCTCTCTTTTGAGCGCGAGCTTTTACTTTTGACTTCAGTTCGATGATCAGTTGGGCGAATTCAGGTCTGATTTATCCTCAGTTCAATATGTTGAAATATATGGGAACTGAGGTCTGAACTGAAGTTCAGTTCACCAATTTGCTCAAACTTGTGCAGTTTGGCCGGTGAAACCGGGGCATTAACAATATTGGAGTGAGCTTTACACTGAGACTGAGCTTTACAATGAATATCCATAAACAAAGCGTGGAGAAAAGTTGGGATACAAAATCTCAGTGATTTTTGAAAATATTAGAAAAGAATTGCCAAACCTAAAAAGCATTTTAAACATACCACCGTAGGTAGACCTTCCTCTTAGACCGACATTATGAGGTGGGTCCTGGTTTTGCCTTGTATACAGGTACCTTAGAGTCAGGTTTGTTGCGCCTGTAACTAGGGAACACCCTACATTATCAAAACTCTCTTATCTCTTAAACGATATCGATTTTCCGTAGAATATTTTGAAGTTAGAGTGTTTTTTAGAACCGCGAACTGAAGCGGATTGTTCTTTACTTGGACTATGCATTAAATAGGGCCTTTTACAAATAAATCCCACAATTAATAACGCCAACCATAAGGCCGAGACCATTATTAGCAATAAGTACCCTTAATTTTCTTGAGGGTAATCGGAGTAATCACAAATTAGGGTACTTGACTGCATTCCTGCAGCCATAGCGCACATAAATGTAAATGCTGTAACATCGTAGAAGGACACAATTTTATGAAGAGATGTCCTTAACATGATTTCATTAGTGTCCTTCATGAATGTGACGGAATAAAAGACTTTTACACGAGAATAGCTAACGTTAAGCTTTTATTGAGCGATTTACCTCTCGCGCAACATTTAATCCACAGTTTTATCTTCTATCGCTGAAAGCTTCTTCTGCAGACAAGATAACATTTGGGAAACAGCAACTGAGCGACTCTGTAAATTGCTGCGTTAAATGTTGACTTTGTAGATCAATAAAGTCTGCCCTGTGCCACTTTGTTTACCCCAAGTTCCAGGAAATTACGTTTTTTTTTTCTCAAACATTTTGGCACAAACACAGAATGTCTCGAATTTAATTAAAACAAACATCGCAAAGTTTCGCGCTTGCTACCCTCCAACCAAAGTGTTTTTTTCTTTCGTTTTTTTTCTCCGTTGAAGGATATACACTGGTACCAAACAGGACCAAACTGTAGTAAATCAATGCTGAACCACCACGGTTGCATGGGGCTCCTCCAGTCTTGTTTCCCGTCAAGTTTATCAAATTTATTAAAACCACCCTCTCTTGCGACAAACACACATATCAGCTATAAGGGCTTGTGCAAAATACATATACACGAAATGGCATGTGAAGGGCCGATATAGACCATAATGCACGGACACTTTGCTGATACATGACTGATAATCGTTAAGCTTCATGAAATGGACCCCGGGCATAAACATTAACATCCACCGGAAATGTGCTACAATAATGCGATTCGCCATTACTGAAAATGTTGGTGGGGGGCCTTTACTTTTTAAAACCAACTCTTTTTTTACAGATGTCGTCAATGATGTTTTTACGTTCGGAATCTTTGGTGCCCGCCATTTACTTCTATATGATGCTGTAACCCCGTGCTCTCCGCTGTGCTAAAATTCAATATTCTGCAGCGCATAAACAGTAATAGGAGCAATTCGGGACCGAGTTTTAATATTATGTCCCATCGGTATTGATAGCGTTAAGAAGGAAACACGTCCTTGCAGTAAAGAGTTCGAAAATTTCCAATTTCGCTTCGTTTTTTTTTATACTGGAACAAATCGATTTGGCACATTGCTTATAAAATACCAAAACCGAACTCGGTGACTATAATAACTGTGCTGCATATTTTTATGGAAATTCCTCCTCAACACAGTTGCCGCTAAATGACTGTTATAGAATCAAAGCATCTGGGCTTAATGTAAATTTTCAATTTCTTCCATACTATGACATTTTTCATATCATTCCCGCGATTTTGTTACTTGGGCTTCTTTTACCAGTCGAATTAGACTATGAAATTTTTATAGGTTTTAGTAGGCACTTCGCATGACAGCTGGGGTGATGTGATTCAAGCTTTTATGTGCTGCAAAATAGGCTTTTTGCACAATTGCAGATTCAGCTACAAAAGTATCGTATTAAAAATCTTAGGGGATTGTTTCTGTCTTCGATTGTTCACAACAATGTGTAACATAATTTAAATTATGACCTTATTTCTTGTGTATAAATCACTCTGTATAATAATACTGCGTAAGGGTGAAAACACAAAGAAAGCAGGTTGCCTGCTTTCCTATTGCCAGCGTCTTGCGGGGCCAATCGGCACACAGCAGACGATATCCATTCTTTGTGCCGATTGGCGCCGCCAGACGCTGGCAATAGGAAAGCAGGCAACCTGCTTTCTTTGTGTTTTCACCCTAAGAGACAAGCATATAACGCTGGTCTTGGTAGGCTAGAGGTCTAAAGCCCCGTTCACATTCCAAAGTCAAAGTGGAAGTGCAACTCTGGAGCTCTTTTATCGCACATCGTATAAAAGGGCTTCAAAGCTGCATTTCACTTAGCCTTTGGGATGTAAATGGGCCTTATTGCACCCGACTACCATCACAGAGGTCTGTAGTTCGAATACATTATTCTCCGCCGCTCCATTTTTCCCACTAAGATGACTTCTTTCTTGTTTTCACTCTTTACAAAAAATTACCTGCACTTTCTCCTGTAATCGCCTGTAAGCATAATAAGTGAGGAAGTTATCTCCTGTTCTATCACCATAGTCAGCATTCTCAGTGGCGGATACAGGGGGGGGGGTGAGGGACATCCCCCCCCCCCCCCAAGAGCTCTATGATATGATGGATTAGTTTATTTTTGATAAAAATGTAGAGTGAAAGCAATAATTGAAATAGGAAATTCACCTCTACATATAATCATAAAAATTACTGCTAGTCCGGAGAAATTAGCATTTTAAGGAGACAAAATTCCAAAATGGCTGAAAATTGGACCACAGCTTCCTTGGGACTTTCTAAGAAAACAATTTCGGAATCACAAAAAATAAAACATGGCCGCCGGAGATATCGCGTTATCCCGGTGTTTTCCTTGTATCTCGGTCTCTATAGGTCGTACAACCCCGTTATTGCCTCAAAAAAGCCTCTTGTCACTTTTTCGAAAACAACCCTTTCAAAGTTATTCAAGGTCAAAGTTTCCAAAAATCAGTTTTTGGTCAAAAAATGACTCAGAAACTGATTATTGAAAATTTTTTTTGTTCTATTTATACAAAAGATTTTTGCCTACCCTAATGACACCATTGCTATTTTTTCGAAAACTTTTCGAAAAATTTTGCAAAAATTAATTAGTGATTTTTTGACCAAAACCTGATTTTTGGAAACTTTGACCTTGAATAATTTTGAAAGGGTTAAGTTTTCGAAAAAATGACTAATAGTCCAGTCAAATAAGGCAAAAAAAGTGGTCAACCTCGGAATGAGAGGTAATAAGCTGAAAATTTGTATGAACCTTTGTTTTAGCATTCTAAATGATGTGTCAAAAGTCTCACATAATCTCGTGTCCGCGTCTTGAGATATTAGAGGTCAAAGGTCACCAAAATCAGTTTTTCGCAAATATCTCGTAAATTATCGGCTTCACGTAAATTTTGGTTAAGTAAAGTTTGTTAGATAGATAAATCTGCATAAAAGTGTCCTATACCGAATTTACGTAGAACCAATAGTTTTCGAGATAAAGGGCTGAGAAATTTTGGCATCGTGCTGTATTCGTTTCCGCACCATCTCTGAAGTAGAATGCAAGGGCGTTTTTTACTTGGTGTTCCCGTAGGCCTAATCCATGGGTTATAATTTATGATAATTTTTTTTGGATTATCTCTCTATGTCTTCTATTTCCACTTCTTTCATATTGTCATCTTCATCAACACTCATCTCAGAGGTAAATAAAGAAATGTGGTCGGCGTTATAATCGTTCTACTCATATTCAAGGGTTGTATCCCAGGACATACTATTGAGACCCGACTTGCCCCGACAAGAGCCATACGCTACGGAACAAGGCAATCTTACTTTTCTGCATTCGCTTGATACATGTACCTCTGACCACTGCCAATTGGAGATTTTCGATCGGGATTCTCTTTCTTTTGGGGTCACAAATAATATCTCAAAAGTCCATAAAGCCAACTGACCGGCTACGCAATTTTCGGAGGGTCAAAGTTACGCGTATCAAGTGAATACGGAAAAGTAGGATTGCCTTGTTCCGTAGCGTATGGCTCTTGTCGAGGCTAGTCGTGTCTCAAATCGATGGCCGAGGATACAACCATTGAACCTGAGTAGAACGATTATAACGCCGGCCACATTTCGTTATTTACCTCTGAGATAAGTGTTGATGAAGATGACAATATGAAAGAAGTGGAAATAGAAGACATAGAGAGATAATCCAAACAAAATTATCATAAATTATAACCCATGGATTAGGCCTACGGGAACACCAAGTAAAAAACGCCCTTGCATTCTACTTCAGAGATGGTGCGGAAACGAATACAGCACGATGCCAAAATTTCTCAGCCCTTTATCTCGAAAACTATTGGTTCTACGTAAATTCGGTATAGGACACTTTTATGCAGATTTATCTATTGAACAAACTTTACTTAACCAAAATTTACGTGAAGCCGATAATTTACGAGATATTTGCGAAAAACTGATTTTGGTGACCTTTGACCTCTAATATCTCAAGACGCGGACACGAGATTATGTGAGACTTTTGACACATCATTTAGAATGCTAAAACAAAGGTTCATACAAATTTTCAGCTTATTACCTCTCATTCCGAGGTGAAACCCTAATTTGACTGGACTATAAAGGCTTTTTTTGTAGGCAATAACGTTTTGTATTGACTGATCAAAACAAATTTTCGAAAAAAGCAGTTTTTGAGAGATTTTGTGGCCAAAAAGTGATTTTTGATAACTTTGACCATGAATAACTTTGAAAGGGTTAATCGGGTCAACATCTTTCTAAGAACTAAAGTTGTAGAGAATTTCATTGTCAACATTTAGGGACTTTGTGCGGGGTTGTACGACCTATAGAAACCGGGATACAAGGAAAAGACCGGAAAAACGCGATATCTCCGGCGGCCATGTTTTATTTTTTGTGATTCCGAAATTGTTTTCTTAAAAAGTCCCAAGGAAGCTGTGGACCAATTTTCAGCCATTTCCGAATTTTGTCTCCTTTCGTGCGTTTTTTTTGCTAATTTCCCCGGACTATTTGTAGGCAATAATGTTTTGTATTGACTGATCAAAATTTTTTTTCGTAAAAACCAGATTTCGAGTGATTTTTTTGCCAAAAAGTGATATCTCCGGCGGCCATGTTGTTTTTTTTGTGATTCCGAAATTGTTTTCTTAGAAAGTCTCAAGGAAGCTGTGGTCCAATTTTCAACCATTTTGGAATTTTGTCTCCTTTCGTGCGTTTTTCTTGCTAATTTCCCGGACTATGTCTGTAATTTTGATGAAAAAAAAAATTTTGAAAATTTTGCAATTGTAGCTGTGTGCTTAGTTTGAAATGTTATCTGTTCTGTATTAGTCTAAGATACGTAGAACAACGACCTTCACCGATCGAGTAACCGAATGAAATTTTTTTTCATGATAGATGATATGCTAACAAAAGTAACGGTGATGGGTTGCCTAACGAAATATGTTCCAGGCTATATTTAATAGGCGTTTTTTCGCCATTTTCCACCCTTTTCTCTATTTTGAGGAGAAAGTCTGCATTTTGGTGAAAATATCCAAAGAGTAAAGTTGTAGACCATAAAATTTCCTACAAATTTTGTCTTCACTGTTTTTCGAATTCTGCATAGTTTCGCCGCTAGCGGCCGTTTTGCACCTTTTTTCAGATTTTAAGTATTTGTATGAAAAATTAAATGAGATCAAAGTACTAGTTGCAGCTTTTCAATGGGTTTTCTTTGGACGCTTTGATTTATCAACAGAATCTGAAAAAAAGGAACAAAACGGCCGCTAGTGGCGAAACTATGTAGAATTCGAAAAACAGTGAAGACAAAATTTGTAGGAAATTTTATGGTCTACAACTTTACTCTTTGGATATTTTCACCAAAATGCAGACTTTCTCCTCAAAATAGAGAAAAAGCGGAAAATGGCGAAAAACGCCTATTGAATATAGCCTTGAACATATTTCGTTAGGCAACCCATCACCGTTACTTTTGTTAGCATATCATCTATCATGAAAAAAATTTCATTCGGTTACTCGATCGGTGAAGGTCGTTGTTCTACGGATCCTGTACTATATCTGAATTATTGAATTTTTAAAAACATGGCTTAATAGAACACTCATTTTAGAAACCTCAAGCTGCAATAGCTTTGTGAGGTATTTGATTAACACTCTCCCTACGGTTAGAGTTAAGCAGGACTTACGCGAGACTTTTGTTCCTTACACGACGGTAAATTGTACTGAGGCCCACTTCAAAAAAAAGTCCCACTTCAAAAAAATGACGTAGTACCTACTCTTGGTATGAGCCTGTAAACCCAAGGGACACAGGAATACATTCATTTTAACACTTTCAATCCATTTGTTGCATTGAATTTTCCTATAAGTTCGTACCGTTAGGGTTAAATATATCACATCGACTCACAGTCAGGCCTAAAACATGGGCGTACACAGTTTTTTTATACCCAGTCAAAATAGACATTCAAACGCGGCATAAACCGAGAATATCTGAAAATGGGAGCAACCTCGAATTTCTCCAAAGATCGGTGGAGACCAAAAAAATCATTCAAAAGGTCACAAAATCAGTTTTTTTGCCAATGTTTCTTAAACGCTGAGTCGTATCAGAAAATAATTTGTATAAAGTTTGTAGGTTATGTGATTATCTACAAAAAAATATTATACATTTTCCCGTACGAATTGGCATTCATGAAATATTGCCGTTTAGAAGATTTCTAATACTCATATGTCCTCAGAGGTAGGCTTAAGGGGCCATCCATAAATTACGTCACACCTTAAGGGGGAGGGAGGGGGTCGACGAAGTGTGACATTGTGTGACAAGTGGTGGGAGGGATTCTAATTTTCGTGACGTCACATTTCAATATCTAATATGTTAACAACCCAAACGAGAACGAAATGTCTGCTATGCCAGTTATAAATAATTTAACGGAGTGAGTTCAAATTTCATGGACTCAAGTTGATTAAGTTTGTATCTTTCATCAATATAATTAATCGTTTTTTGTTTTGTTAATTTTTCTCAAATGTTTGATTTGATGTTGATTTTATTAAAAAATAATTTAAACTAATTTCGGAACTGCTGTTTTAATTTAATAATTGCTAGATGTAAAATTGCAAAATATGTGACGTCACACTAGGGAGAGGGAGTCTCATAAATGTGACCACTTGTGACAAGGACGGGGGAGGGGTCAAAAAATCATGAAATTCGTGTGACGTAATTTATGGATGGCCCCTAATAAGGCATGGCCCCAGCTTAATCGGTCAATAATAGAGTAACAAAGTTCGGGTTAGGTCTGGTCTTCACCTAGCGGACGGTGCACCTACTTGTTCACCTGGTAGTATGGTACTGCCTATGTCAAACCCTTTGTTGGCTAGTTAGCGGGATTCACTTGTTTCAGAAGGCATAACACTCCGGTGAGGCTGCCTCCCGCTAATTCCGACGGTTGCATCTCTGGTTCGGCCGCTTAAAAAAATGATCTCGTACAATATTCAAGAGTTCAAACTCGAGGCCCACTGCCTCTTCTTCATATATCCTCCAGACTACTTCCAGACATTGCACCATGACGTGAACGAAATGACGGACTGGTAGGATAAACCTCGACTTTCACATAAAAAAAACTTGTATACGTCATCAGACTTTCAATAAAATCCTTTGTTGGACTACGTGGCTAATATATTCAGGGGCGATTCCTGGGTATAATTGAAGAAAAAAAAAGTGTTCTAGAGAGGGGGCTATCCCCAATATCCACTGAGATACAGAGTATTTACGAAAAAAATAAACTTGAGTGGACTCCATTTAGAAGATAGGTAAGTTCAAAGCATGAGAAAAATCCGAATATTCTTCGTTTTTTTAGCATTTTGCGCGATTTACAATGTTTTTTTTCCTGTGAGTTATTTTATTCTTAAGGAGTCAATTTTTTACTAAAATTTTTAACCCTACACCCTATGCAACAAGCAAAGAATCATTGGATGGATCTTAATAAATGCTTCTTGGCCAAAATAACCTTGCTCTTTTATGATCTCAGGGGGATCACTTCACTACTGAGGCTCGGGAGAGAAGACCTCTCAGTTATAGTGGGAGTTTTGACCGGACACTGTCTGATAGGGACGTATGCGACCCACTTAGGCCTCGAGACCTACGATTTTTGGAGAAGCTGTAAAGATCCCGACGAGGAGGAAAGTGTACTACATTTCCTCTGTCACTGCCCAGCCCTAAGCAGAAGGAGACTAACTACATTTGGTGAACTCTTTCTAAGCACGCTTGCGGAAATCTCGAAGATTGGGATTCCGCAACTTAGAAGATTCATTACTTCCTCGAGACGGTTTAGCGAAGAAAAGATACTTTAACATCAGGTTTAAAGTGGGATCACTATGGCATCACAATGGGCCTATATTTTTGGTCTAAGTGTATAAGCTTAAACCAACAGCTCAGCCATATCTAACCTCACCTAACCTAACCCTATATCAAATACTATTTCAGATAACATCATCTTCATATTTTGGGTAATTCCCCCCCCCCCCCCAAGAATTGCTTCTGGATCCGCCACTGGCGTTCTGCCTGTCCCAGTAATATTAGATGGAATCCTATGGAACAAAATCGTGTGTTCGCGGTATCAGTTCTTTTACTCATTCCTCTAACACTATATTGTAACTACAACTTGCTGCCGACTTTGGACTCAATTGGGAGCACACACGATTATTCTTCAACTGTTGTTGAACTGGTTGTTGAACTAGTTTCACCGCGAGTTATTTTCTTGTCTTTACTGAGTGAGAGATATCAATTTGTAGGTGTCCTAATAGAGAACATACAAAGGCTAAGCATAAAAATTTAAAATTTCGTATGTGATAGTTTTCGTGACAAAATTTTTTTGTTGAACACTTCCCTTATTCTTTACATTTTACTCCTTTTCAAACCGGTTCGACAGCAGTTGAAAGAATAGTGTATGTTTCCACAATTATAAAATCGTCGACAAATAGAAAGACTAATCTCTCAACGCAAGTCTTTCACATAAAAATATATCACAGTTCATCTAGCTATAGTACATCGATTAATAGGTAGTGGGTATGAAAGAGCGATGCAGTACCGGGCATGTTTCGTGACACAATTTGAGATAACAAATTGGATCTGAAAATACTCACATTTTTGAAAAGCAGAAAGATATTACGATGAGAGCTAACAGAAACGGTGATAGGACGATTGAGTCAGACAGTTTGCTGAATGAGACGTCATCACCTTGCTGAATAAGCTTTATAACGACAACTGTGTCATGGATGGTTGAATAAGCTTTAGGGTGCAGGTGTGTGTCTTGGGTGGCTAACAGTCAATGTGCCGTCATCAATTTCCCATCTTCTTTGCCCTCACCTTAGCCCAAATTCAGCCAAGGTAGATCGCACCGCAGTTAAGGGCATGAAGCTTATTCATTCAGCCTTGACAACCACCTATAGCCTAGAGCTCAGTCAGCCACCCAACACACACACACATATATAAAACATTATTACAGGTCGATATAAATTTAAATGATGACATTAATTACTTCTAGTTTCTAGGCACTAGTTTCAAGCTAAATGTATTTTCTAAAAATGAAACTCTACCACTGGTACAGAAATAGAGGATTTGCATTGATCTTAACTCGGTCTAGCGGGCGTTGCAACAAATATCTGTCTGCAGGCATAACACTGTTGCGAGGTCACTTTTTGTTCATTCTGATGTATGTATCAAAGAGCAGAATCGAACCACAGAGCTCTGGGATGGTCGTCGGTTGTTTTATTCCCTAGGCTCGACTTTCAGCACAGAGGCCTTAGTTTGCCATGTTTAAAAAACAAACGTATCAGCCTATAGTACGATGGGTCCACTAAGAGCTTGTTCAATTTTGGTCTTTGCTGTTTTCGGAGAAATGCAATCTTTCAGGTACACCCTGAAAACTTCAGCATGCCTGTTTGGTGTTATCATGGATGCTTTCTTAACAAATTAAAGGCCTTCACAGACCAACGCGAAACCATGGGAGCGGGAACGGGAGCGAAATTTGGCGGGAGTCAGCTGGAGCGATAAATTATGAACCAATCACACCCAGCGTATCGGGAACGAATTCGTCCCGTAAAATTCGTCTTCAATTCCATCAAATTCATACCAAACTTTACTTTTCTTCTGAAAGTTTTTATAACCAGGGTAGGAAAAACATAAAAAAATTTTACTAAAATTCATTTAAGTTTTTCAATATTCATCTTTTCTTACGCGAATGACGGGAAAACGGTGCATGCTGCGAACCGAAAATGAAACGCTACAATCCCGTGTTCGCTTCGCTTCGGCATTTTTCAGTGGTTTTTAATGTATTTCATATAGACCCTATTTTGATACCACTCTGGGAAAATATGTGTTTTATAGGAAATTTCCCGGGGAATACGATAGTATTTTGTCCATGTCCATGGTTGACCATTTTAAGTTTTTTGACTGAACCGTGTTCATGACAGTAAACTACAACTAATTTCAATCTCAGACACTTCAAAAAGCACTTGCATGTCATACTTTTTTGATAGCAAAATGAAGGTTGCCCTGCAAAAAGGCACAATGTCCTACGAATATTTATATTTTTTAACCATTTGTCAATGTGGATTTTCAAAAGGGAATTTTTTCTCTTAAAGTATTAAACATTTTTAAAATATTTTTTTTGGGTCTGAATGAGTTCAAATAGTAGCACAACCTGATATAATCATAAATAGTTGATGTGATCAGTTCAGAGAACTAAACAGTTTTTTGCGTTTCTGCGCCTTCTCGATGAACAAATAGAAGTATTTAACTAAAAATATATAATGTATATTCCAAGAGAGACAAGAAAGAAGGGCGCGCAGTGGAACCAGCGCGCCGATACGACGAAGCGCGCTAAGTTAATTAATTTTTTTCCGATACTAATAATAACACAACTCTACAAAAAAAATTTTGGCTTTGTCCTAAAATTTATTTTATGATTTTTCTATTCATTATGCTCCAAAATAAGGGAAAAATACCCATATTCCATACATAAAGTTTGCTTTTGAGGTAGGTTTGATAATAATATATTTTTTTAAGTTATCGTAGAAATATTAAATAATTCGGGTATATTTAAAAATACCGCGAAAAAATAAAGGGGTCGTAACTTTCACGCAGTCTATAGATGTTACTTAAGTGATCAACAACAATATTAACTGTTTTGTAGAAGATTCAAATAGGTTAAAAAGGCGTATAGAAAGTGTAAATATGATGCTGATGCATTTTGTTATATATGTGGTACATTTATTAAAGTACGAGATATAAAATTTTATTTAAAATCATGTGAAAAGCTTTGCGAAGCTTCAGAAGCTTATTTCAACTGCCCTCTTAGGAATCTATATAAACCCTGGGCTCCATATGTTACTTGGAGTAATTGCAAAAGATGTTTAGAAGGTAAACAATTGTTTATGTTTATTTTTATAAATAAGGTTGGTATCGAGGTGAGAAACGAGTATGAAATTCGCCGAAAAAATCTACATATCTTCTAAACGGAGTCACTCAACTTTTTGATCTTTATATCAAATTAAAGAATGCACATTTACCTAAAAGATGAGCTCAATCTTGTTGCTTTACGATAAGTAGTCTAGGAGTAATTGAAGTTTAAGTGAATTTTAAAAGAATAAAATTTTTTTTTCGTAAACACCCTGTATCTTAGTGGATAGTTTGAATAGCCCCCTCTCTAGAACAATTTTTTTCTCCAAATACATCCAGGAATCACCCCTGAAAATATTAGCCACGTAGTCCAACAAGGGATTTATTGAATGTCTGATGACCTATACAAGTCGCAAGTGCGTATTTTAAATCTTTAAAACGGCGATATCTCATGAATGGCAATTCGTATGGGAAAATGTATAATATCTTTTTTTGTAGATAATCGCATAATGTACATACCTTTTAAATACTATTTCATAATAACACTTACCGTTTAAGAGGTATAAGTCAAAAACGGAATCTTTTTTAGGGGGTGGTTTTTTTGGCGGTTCCCCCACCCAGGCAAGTAATTACTTTTCATAAGGTTAAAGTCCACTATTCAATGAACAAACTAAAAAAAATATATCAGTGTCAGGATTTTTTTTGAACTAAATAGCTCAATTAACTGGACTATTATCAATAAATAAAAATTTAAACTCTGGATTTTATAAAATATTGATCAACCCCTCTCCTGGATACAAAAGCAAACTTTTTCAAGCCAAATATTTTTTTTTCGTGTAACTATCGATGAATCTTTCGAAATTTCATACACTCTTATCAAAGTCAAAATTCATGTTGACCTGTGTAATCGATTAAAAAGTGTTTTTGAAAGGAAATTTGACTTAGAATACGATGGTAATACTTAAAACTCGCTACGAGGTGCTGATTTAATCATTTCAATTGTTAATAACAATCTTAAATTTTTAATAACTTTTTTCGAAAGTATTTTTTTCTTAAAGCTTGTTCTTTTATCTTTAAAATAATAACAAAAAGCAGTCTGTACCACAAATAGAACCGGAGTTGTGAGTTTTTGAAAATTACTCCTCAAGCCCAAAATCACCAAAATCGCGAAATTTCAATCCTTTCTAGCGTCCAAAATATTGTGAAAAAAAAATAAAAAAAAAATACGTGTCTCTTTTTTTTTTCAATATAGAACCCGTAAAAAAATTTCAGCCAAATCAAAAATGTGTCGGTAAATTTTTGCCAAAATCTGTGCGGTTTGTAAAAGAATGTCCCATATGTGCAAAATTTGCAGTTGATCGGTTATATGAAAGTGGGTCAAAATTCAGTTGCACGATTTTACCTAAACAAACTAACAAACATTGCAAGTTAAATAAAAGCGTATAAAAAATTAAAGGATTCGCTTTTCTGAATTTGCCTGCACCCGCATCTAGGGGCCTTCAGGAGCATTTCACTACAGAATCCTGAACTTGACAGATCGAAGTCACAAATCTTCTGTAATTAAGCAATCGTACGCTTAAATGATGAGCAACCATGATGGCATCAATTATTGACTCCAGACATGAAGATACCACTTATGATAAACTCAAAAGCAGCTTTAAACTACCTTGACGTAATGTCACCCATTAATTTCTGATAAAGTGTTAGCCAGACTCCTTAAGCTCGGAATGTGGAAGGAAGCCTGAGGGAAAGTCTATCGACCTGGAAAAATTGGATTAAATTACGCACTTTCCAAACACTGACATACTGACAAAACTTTCCGACATTCGAAATTTCAAGGGTAGAACATTCCCCGCACAAGGTTCATGTTCCGCCGATATTCCGTGCAGTAAAATAATTTAATGGATTTTTCCTTAATTAAGCAAATTTGAATGCGTTTTATTTTGCTGATAAGGGAAACTGTTGAAAATATATCCGCCCACGAAGAGGAGGTTGCTGCCAAAGCCTGACATTTACGTGGAAGTTCTATTCAATGACTGATAATCACCTCCCTTATACAGAGGCGCAAATAAACCACGTAATGCATGAATATCGGACGAACAGCACCCCTGGGGATAATTTTTAAATTCAGCGCTTTTTTTTATGAAAATGCATTACGAAAATTTATGGAAAAACCTTGTCGATTTTTTGGTGATTCTTTTTGGTCAACAGAAAAACCTTTTTTACTTGTTATTTTATAGTCATCAGTTGTAGGGAATAATTAATTAAATAAAACAAGGTACAATGGTACTCGGTTCATTGTTTCATGGATATTAAGCTATTTAAAAACAGTTGTGTATAGTTAAGCCCACAAAAAATTGCTATTTTATGTTTTATTGAGAGGGGGAAAAAGATAAATTGAGCTAAAATACTTCCATGGATTTTATTGTTTAATTTTCGGATTGTTTTTTTTTCAAGAGAGAATAAAATTGTCGAAAATCTGTATTGTACCATTTCAAATGCATCCATTTCTGCTAAATGCACTTAATCCAACAATTTTCAAGTGTCTTGCACTCACACTGATAGCAGCTGTTTCGAAACAAGTAACACTCTAGTGTAGATAGTGTCAAATCAGAAGCATTCAGGATGGATGAAGTGCAGAACTATTTACAAATGTAATTCCCCGACCAGTTGATTTAGAGTAAAGTAACGGAAAGAAAATGGATTTTGTCTTCTTAAAATGTTGTTTTTATTTACTTTACTGTTATCACAAGCGACTTTAGAAAGATTTATCAAACTTCTTAGGATTCTTTGTGCAGTAGAGAAGAATGAGAGCGTGACATTGACACTTTTTAAAAAGCATTTACTTTATCGAAACTATTATTTTTTTTAGTTGTAATTTATTTATTGTCTTTTACTGCGTCATTTTTTGATGTTCAAAATTGGATTTTTCAATTACTTACAAATCTTTCTTCACTTGGCTGATCAGAAAAATCATTTAAGCTTGGTGGACAGAAATCGAATAGAAGATGTCCCTAGAATAGTGTAGGGATCATAAGTTAGGAGGGAATGCTACACTGTAAAAAATTTCTGTGGTAATTTTACAAAAAAAATAATTTTGGAATAAGGTTATACTTCTTACACGTGGTCAAAAAATATAACCTGTTTTCATTTAATGCAAGTTTTTTGATGATATTAAAGTACCTGTAGATGGACTGGGTACAATGGATGCCAAAATGTATTTTCATCTGTTGGAAGAACCCTTGTCGTGTCATTATAGCTCCAATTAGGTAAGCAAAAATGATGATGGAGATGCTCGCTCTACTCCAAGAGTAATATATAGGTTATGTAGGATCCATATAAAAGTACAATAAATAACAATGGTGAGCCTTGGTGATCCTTTATTATAATAATTCGTACTTTAATTAGTTATTTTTTAATACATAGAAGCCGGTACTTTAATTAGTTATTTTTTAATACATAGAAGCCGGACGTTTCGGCACTAAAATTTGTGCCATTTTCAACTACAAAACAAAAATTTACATTACAATGCAATTAATATTTATACTCTTACAATTAAAAAGCTTACCAGAAATTGGAACTATTAATTAGAACATTTATGATAGGTTAAGATGCCATTGCAATAGATCACAACGTCATATTTTCTGTTATTCTTACTTATTATTAATATTTTAAAGAGAAATCTGGATATATATTTTTTTATATTATTTTTTTTGTTTTAATATTTTCTATTATATTATTATTTGTTTTATTCTTTTTCTTTCCATTGTTAATGGTCTTAATTTTATTAGTCGTATGAATATCAAAAGAACTAACACGTCAACCACAAGTGCTCCTAACCTTGCGGGGGAGATAGTAAAACTGGACATTGAAATATGAATTGATAAACTTGGACGAAAGAGGTGCCAACATCAATGTAAAAAAAATAAATTTTTTTTTTTTTGATTATTGCTAACATGGTTGATGGATGAAATATAATGAGTTGAAAACGATTTACAGATAGTTGTTTATAAAATTATTTAAGTATTTTAAATTGTTTTTGTAATCAGTATGATTGTTGAGAGTTAACCTATAGTTTTTGCTAATTTGAAATGTTTCTTTTATGAGTCTATTGTTATATAAATTGTCAGAGTCTAAAACTTTGGTTTCACTAAACTTGAATTTATGGCCAGTATCATAAGTGTGTTTGGTTAATGCACTATGGTGAGGGTTTAAGTTTTTGCTATGGTATTCATGTTGGTATAATCTTTTCTTTAATGGCTGAGATGTTTCACCAATATAAATTTTATCACATGCCTCACATTCAATCTGATAGACGACATTTTTAGCCTCAATGGACGGGATTTTATCTTTAAGTTTGGTGAAAAAATTAGAGGTGGAAGAAGTTGATGTATTTGTTATTTTAATATTACTATTGCATACTATTTTATTTAATACATGATTAATCTCATTATCATAGGGAATCTTAGTAAATATCAAATCTGAATTTACGTTATTATCAATATTAGAGTTTAGAATCATTCTGGATCTTAGTTTATATAATCTTTTGTTAATAAATTTGTTGATGATGTAAGGAGGGTAGCAATTTTTTATTAATTTAGTATAGATAAGTTTGAAATTTTTTGGGTGGAATGACCGGTCGGAAAGTAGAAAGGCCCTATCAACAAGAGCGTTAATTACACTAATTTTATAATTAATATTCGTGTAGGAGTAATAATTTAAGTATCGTTCACTAGCGATAGGTTTTTGATACCAATCTGTGATAATTTTGTTATCAATCCTGATGAGCGTCACGTCTAAAAAGTTTAATCTATTATCGTTTTCTACCTCCAATGTAAACTTAATTTTTGGATGGTAACTATTAAATTCATTGAAGATTAAATTTATATTGTCAACAGGAATAATCAATAAGCAATCATCAACATATCTTTTGTAATATAGAATTTTAAATTTCGGGTCAAGAATAATCCCCTTTTCAAGTTTTTGTAAGATGATGTCAGCAAGAGAACTAGAGATGCTCGAACCCATGGGTGAGCCGTAATGGAAGTTTTATTCACAAGCAGTTTTGTAAATTTGAAATATAGTATATTATTAGGAATATTCCAATTCTACTTTACGTATTTTTACCAACTGTGTAGTAAATATACATTATTTGTGGGATGTAAAGATATAATCAGTATTGGAGCTTTCACTTCATAGTTTTGTAAATTTCCAAAACTTTTGTGTATGCCCTCTCCCTATACATAAAAATAGCATTTTGCTCACCATACAAGGACCGATTTCCAATGAAAGCTTCAAGCTGCAAGCGTCAAGCTGCAAGCTTCAAACTACAAGCTTCAGCTGAGTTTTGCTTTATTTGAGCACTGCAGCTTGAAGCTGTGAATGTGAATCATTGTACAAACCCTTTTATCCTAATTTTTGAAGCTTGAAGCTTGCAGCTGAAGCTTTAATTGTGAATCGGCCCTAAGTATCAAAAATTTCTTGGCTGTTACAAGAACTGCCAGACCCTGACCAAAGTCAAAGGTCTGACCTTAGCTTAAGAACACTCGGGTGTATATGCTTAGTATTCCATTGTTACCTGTGAATTATATCAATGAGAGGGAAAATTTAAACCTTACATTCCCATGAACGATTTGTAATTTTACTGAAAATATAAGTTCTAAAATTACGCCTCTTACTGTAAAATTACAGTACAAAGTTCAGTACATAACATTGATAAATAATACTAAGAAATATTGTAATTTTCCAACATAAACGATTTAGAAAAATACACAACATTGTGTAAAATATAGGTCACATTCAAGTAATCAACATTTACGTCATGCAGTATTGGAGATTCTCAATTTCTTTATGTGAAATTACAAAATTTATAGTAAAATTACAATAATTGTGTAGTAAATTAGTATTTCATACCGCGATTTGTAATTTTACTGTACATTTGCACTGTGAATTTACATATTTTTTTTACAGTGTAGGTTTCTTGTTTAAGTCATAACAAGGATCCCGCAGGCGAGTACGCGAACACACTTATTGCCGTATTTATATTGTATTGCCATAATCAAAGTAAATTATGTGGGTTTTAATGTGATTTGAACGCAGCCATAATAAAGCTTACTGTTTGTACCTAAGCGGTTTGTTTTTTCTTTTTTAATCCTATTGAGTTTCGAAAATGCACACTCGGCTGCAGTACTATAACACTACAAGGCAGAAACAAATTTACAAAGATTTTCGAATGAAAACTCTCCTACTGAATTTTTAATCTTAGATATTTCATACCAATATTCTTCGACGGGCAAATTGGAAGGTATACATATCACTAAATGTTTTAAGTAGCCTCTACTCAGTTCAAATTTGTTCCACATCATAATTAGAGGCTTTAACTATATGCGAAAACGACTTAACCAAATTGGCGATAGATGGGTATTCAGGAGAATTTGCCATTTCTTGATTTAATATTTATAAATTCCGCATGCAAAATGAACCAAAGTAACAGAATTGAATGGAACAGTGCGTAACGAGTGGGCTGCGATCGATTTAGCCATAAATAAAAAATATTAGAATTATCAAAAAAAAGGTAATAGAATGATAACTTGAGGTAGTAGTGTAGTACATATAAATTTTTTTTAAAAAGGTAGTAAAACTACTACATATGTAGTAGAACGGTAACGCTGATTTAAATACTGTCATAGCTTTCATTTAAGTTATCCTCTCATTTGTGTTATTTTAGTGGAGTGTGTGAAATGTCACATAATATTTGATTTTCACACGTTTAAGACATAAAACGGTAAACGTTACAATTTCTTTAGCGTGTAAAAAATATTATACGCTGCACGTGTGTGATTTTTACACGTATGTCTTTTTATCCGCATTATTTTAACGCGGTTTATTCCTAAAACGCAATATTTTAACACGATTTGCCGAATTTACATGCTTATGAAGTGTGTAGTGTGTTAAATTCACACGGAAAAAATATTCTAGGGTTTGCAGTGTACCAGCATTCAGGCTCGTATCAAGGAACTATGTCCTCTTGCGGTGTTTGTACCAGCGTTTTTTCTAAATTTAATATTGTCATGTGTCCCAACACACGGATTGGTGAGCCTAAAGAACACGTTTTCTGTACAACTACAAAATCTTTCCAAGACTTGATTGTTTGCTCGTCAGGACGCATGCCGTGTTGTTAATGAAAGCAGAGAAGGTATTTTGGAAATTTTGAATGAAACATCAAAATGATAGTGATGAAAGACCCTCAACAAGGAATGAAGCCAATGCTTTAAAAGAAAAAAAATATAGTTTAAAAAAACTAAAAAATACGCTTTTGTTTTAAAATGAACTAAAAAGTAAAAAATAATTTTGAATGTAAAGTTTTTATTGCTCTAGCCAGTACCTATATGGAAACTACCTACCTTTTGAAATGTAAAAAAGCGTGGGCACCAAGAATATAGGTAAAGAGTCCCACGCTTTTTTATATTTCGAAAGGTAGGTAGTTTCCATATACTGGCTCTAGAGCAATAAAAACTTTACATTCAAAATTATTTTTTACTTTTTAGTTCATTTTAAAACAAAAGCGTATTTTTTAGTTTTTTTAAACTATATTTTTTATTTTCTACTTTTTAGTCTATTATATGTCTTCCGCCATTTTGTAATGACAGCCATATTAGCACACAGCTTACTGTACTATACTCGTCATTCACTTTCATTTATTACCCATACCGAGGGCGTTGTAAAGAAAATATAAACCGCCATTTTGTGTTGGCCGAAATTTTGAATTTGGAATGACGCCACACCACTAATAGTATTCTAATTGTCACACCCTTTCATTTGATACCCATACCGCGTGGGTTGTACAGAAAAAGGTAATCCGCCATTTTGTGTTGGCCGCCATTTCGAATTTAGAATGGCGCCACATAGCTAATAGTGCTTTACTTGTCATATCCTTTCATTTGGTACCCTTATCGAGTACGTTGTAAAGAAAAACGGTAATCCGCCATTTTGTGTTGGCCGCCATTTTGAATGACGCCACATAGCTAATTGTATTGCACTTGTCATACCCTTTCATTTGATACCCATATCGGAGAACACAATTGCAAAATTCACCCGCCATCTTGATTTTCTTATAAAATGGTCAGATTGCATTGTCACGCGAACTATACATATGTGCAAAAGTTGAAGTTGATCGGTTATATGGAAGTGGGTCAAAATCAAGTTACAAGATTTGTTTACATACTACATACAACTTTCAGGTGAAGCTAATATAAAGCGTATAAAAATTTAAATCTTTTGCCTTAAGAATGGTTCTTAGTGTTCCTGTCACAAACTGCATAGAAGAGTATTCGTTTTCCACCCTGCACGAGAGATTGATATCATTAGCCCTGCTCATCATTGAGGGAAAGCTGAATCAAGAGTAGGGATGTTAAGAATGTTCGCATTCGCATTCGCTTATGCGAATCATTCGCATCATTTTAAACATTCGCATCGACATTCGCATTCGCATCAAGTAATGCGAATGTTTTGCGAATGCGAATGTGTGTAGGTCGTGTGGTGTCTCGTGGAAAACAAAATTAAAATACGACGAATTGACAGATCCAGCGTTCCGAATGAGCAATTGTCCAGTGCAGCCGCCCTTATATATGAGCTTCTTAAGACCCCCATTCACAAGAGGCCGCGGGCAGGCTGTAGCCTTTTAGGCCAGGTCAGCACAGCAGGTACCGCCCGATGAAGGCCATACATTACTCAGTCTGACTGAGGGATGAGGACTTGAGGCATACGTCTGACAGGCCGTGGACTGCAGGCTATCTCATGATTCCCTGCATGCACACAGGCGAAGACGACAGTTTACAGTAGCAGGTTGTTAATTCAAGTGCAAAAATGTTCATCGCCTCAACGAGAATTTCAGATAGAAGTTCAGATTTTCAGGCACGGACTGACGATAAATACCTACACACATAAAGTTTTTGGTCAGCAATGCAAGGAGCCAGTTGACGGTGTGGGTGAGTGAGTGTGTGGTTATACTTGGCCTCAAGGCGAGAAGCCTTCAGGCCATGGCCTGCCGGCGGACTGTATATGAATGGGGGTCTTTAGAAATCGTCTCATGAAATATAATATTCCTCTCTTCAACTTTGTTTATTAAATACGAGAAGAAAGAATACCATTACAGTATATAACACTGGTCTATTGTTCTAATATTTTTCCATATTGTGTTGTAAGTAATAAAAAAATGAGGACTTAATTTAATTAAATTTTTTAATGCTATTCCTAAACATTCGTATTCGCATTCGCACATTCACATTCCGAACATTCGCGTTCGCATTCGCATTCGCGAATGTGAAAAATATGACATATTCATATAACATCAAGAGATGCCATACATCATAGACACTTTCGCTCGTAAAAAAGTGTAATTGTAAAAAACCAGTACTCGTTGCTATTAAATATTCCTTGTATTTTTTTTGATAGTTTGATCAAATACAGTACGTATCGCGTCCCACCGGTGGTATGTGGAAGGGGCGGCAAAAAACTTTTGGACCTAGGAGCGCCTAAACTTTAAATCTGGTCCTGGATACGACTGTTAAAAACATTAATGTTAATTATTGCTCAATATTTCGCAATTTTATATTTCCATACTAGGAAATCGAAGAATCTCCCGACCGTACATTTTCTCAAACTTGCTTCGCTCAACTTGATTACAGTACTTCAAAGAGTTACTCCATTATTATTTTTTCTTTAGTATTTAATGACGCCTAGTGTAAATTTAAATATTAAGAAAAGTTTTTTAATTACAGTACAATTTCCTATTATAATTAAATTGAAAAGTTGTCAAAATTTATTACTTTTAAGGACCTTAAACAATAGAGATTGGAACGCCTTTATTTAAAGGCTCACATTCTAGTGATGCTAGGGGCTCTTTTGTAATAAATTGTTGTGCCACTTCTCCTCTAAATTCAATTGACAATATCGACCCTTTCTTCTTCCATTTATACATCAGAATAAATCCTTCCATCAAACACCTTGAGTGTGCCAAGAAGGTGAAGCCCTCTATATATACTCTCTATAGGACTTAAGGTCCCATCAACTTGAGCATCTACTATACTTCAGACATTAACACTATACCAGGAGAATAGCATCTCCAGCTGAGGAAAAACACACCCCCCCCCAAAAAAACTCTTTCTCTCTGCCCTTTTTGATACTTCTGTTTGCCACGTCGATTTTGCTTTTATGCCGTAGAACTTCACAACTTAATTGGTAGACAATTCCGCCTTTTATTGAAGAGTTTTTAGGGCAGATTTGTAACAACACAAAGGCCACCACTCCCACATTAGCCTAGACTGCAAATAAAAGGAGAATGTGTAGACAAAAGGGCTAGAGAGAGGCTGACTGGTTCGCTCCTTTAAGTTTATTTGAAGTCCTTTATATTATGGATATATACACATATACCACACACTCATAGTAGGACGTTTCTCTATAACTTGAGATTTCCAACGGAGAGCATAATGCCGCCGTCTAGTCGATGGTGATATTTATTCTATGATATTCCGGTTTTGTATCCTTAAAATAATGACAACGGGGTGTAAGCACAGTCCTTGATGAATGGCATGCAAAAGCGCCCCCAATGCGAACCGTTTACTTTGCGGAATTGTTTCGGTTGCTTAACTTTGCTACATCTGCACGCCCCCCGATCTCCAGTTGCCATTTCTATACATGTATATATGGCAGAGCGCGGGGAAAATATGGTCTGGTTTTGCGGACTTGTGTACCATTTATAACAAGGATACACCAATTCTATACAGAGATTCCCATTCACAAGGATCAGAGGCCGTGTATATTTGTAATGTTTTATGCCTTTTGTGTCGATTATATGTAATGTGTTCTGCCAATTCAATAGGCGGATTGACTGTGATCCGGGCAGCATTTACAGAAAATTAATTTCGAGAAAGAATCGATTATACGATATCGTGTGCAGGAAGGATACCATACCATACTACTGAGGCTATACCAATCTAGAAACGACTCTTGCAGAAAGCTCTGATACACGCCTCAGTAAACATTAGGGATGTGGAATTCTCTGTGTTTACTTTGCCAAGTCATCAAATTTAATGTGAGAAGTAGTTCAACTGCAAATGTATCAAACGATAAAGTTTTGTAGATTTAGTCCACGAACAAGTGGGCTTCTACCTTATATGTCAGTAGTTAGCCACTTTTCGTGTTCTTTTTTCAGTTGTGGTGCTTTAATAACGTCGCCGCGTTATAGTGTTTAAGGTGAATGCTCAAGATTAAGTTTCTGCCACAAGCTGAAAGCATTTTATCGATTTAATATCAATTTTTTACAAAAGGACGATATTTGTTTAATTACCTGTAAAAAAGCATTTGTTCGATATGAATTTTACAAAAAAAAAATCCGAGTCATTACTAAAGGCACCGAGTCCTAACGAGTATACGAATTTAAGGTATCTCGGAAGAAAATTCTACCAGTCACAAAAGCGTACAAAGACGGAGGTGGTAGGGCTTAACAGTCACTTACCAATCTCTGGAAAAACCTCTCAACCCAAGTCTCTAGATGTATAACTTTTTTTTTTGAGAACCTTCCATCGACACCGCTAAGGATCCGCACTCAGACGCAAGGGCGTTTCCAGCCAACTGGCTTAGGAGGCGTAATTTTAAAAAAAGAAAAAACTTAAATATTTTTTTATTCCATAAATACAAAACAATCAACATCAAAAAAAAATTAAAAGTGCGTGTCAGCTCCGACGATTGTCTTAAATTATATACAACTAGCTGGAACCGATATAAATCCCACATTTCCGCTTCTCCTTACCATCTCACCAAAAAACCTTGTTGATCCATTCTGAACCGATTGCTTAGAGAGCTTCAGGATACACTATGTTCAATGTTTTTCCATTTGTAGCTAGAATGTCAAGATTTTCCGATTTTCCAACTCTTGAACAACCTACATACAGTTAACCGGGAAATGACACTTAGTTGGCAAAATTCGTCCGGTATATTGGTCCCACAATTTTGAATTTATAAGTTTTGATCATAAATTCGCTGTTTGCTACCTTAAAAAACCCGTCACCGATTTTCATTGGGATCGGAACACAATTTGAAAATTCGTCGGCCATTTTGAATTTATAAGTTTTGACCAAAAATTCGTTATTTGCGACGTTATAAACCCCTAGATATCCACTTTAATTGGAATCGGAACAAATTTAACAAAATTCGTCCGCCATATTGGCACGGCCATTTTGAATTTATTATTTCTGATCATAAATTCATTATTTGTTACCTTAAAAAATTTCAGATACCGATTTTCATTGGAATCGGAACACAATTTGCAAATTCGTCGACCATCTTGATTTTATAATTTTTGACTGCAAATTCGTTATTTGCGACCTTAAAAACGGAATCGGAATAAAATTGGCAAATTCAACCATATTTCTGCTTCCATTTTGAATTTCGGTCATATACGAGTATACCCCATGTTACTCGCTGCTAGTAGAGCTTTCTATTGGCGACAGAATTTTTAAAATCGGTTCGGTAGTTTTTGAGCTTATCCGGAACAAACAAACAATCAAATCTTTTCTCTTTATATAATAGATAGGCAAAGGAAGCAAATGAACCCATATATTTATTTATATTGATTTGATAAAACATATTACATAAAGTTTTTTCCTACTTTTTAGTCTATTATATGTTTTTCGCCATTTTGTGGTGGCCGCCATATTAGAATCAAAATGACGTCAGACAGATTACTGCATTACAATCGTCGATACCCATTCTGAGGGGGTTGTGAGGAAAAAAGTAATCCGCCATTTTGAATTTGGAATGACGCGACACAACTAATTGTATTCTATCTGTCATGCCCTTCCATTTGATGCCCATGTCGGTGGGTCGGGGAACACAATTGCAAAAATCGGGCGCCATTTTGGAACCGCTTCTGGATTTTTTTACAAAATGGTCAGATATGCAAGCAAACACAGATCAAAAATCTGCTGAAAAGATCATTCAAATTTGTGTGCCCTCCCTATCGTCCTCTCTCACCCTCTTCTTCATAAACCACTTTGCAGCCGACTCTTGTCGTGTCGTGTGTACGCTCGTGTGGAATCAGCCATAGCTTGCCATATTAGCGGGAGCTCGGGTATCGGTCCCTTCCACGACTCTCCAGCAGTTTTGGAAAAATTCACCGTCATATATCGCCGACTAGATTCACCATGACTTATCTTGTTTGTTTGAAATTGTGGTAATTTTTAAGAATAAAAATAAATAAGCGAACGAAAATTCTTAGGGGGGGTAATTACCCAATTACCCCCCTTTGAAACCGCCCCTGCTCAGACGGTAGTGTCAGATTCTTACTGACTAAACTCACCACCCCTTTCGGCGACGTTGATCCCGACCGGCATTACTTTGGGCGGGCCGCGAGGCATTACTTCGGGCGGGCGTCACCAACTAGACCTTTACGCGTCCCTCCTGTTTGGGCGTGAAGCTGCCGGGGCTCCGTGGAAACATATTAACGGCCTTCCGTCTCCATCTTCTTCGTTTTTAGGACGGCCTGGACAAACCGCGCCACCCTCGACCATTCCCGGGGGCCTCGTAGCATGATCCCAACAATTTTGTCGGGGGTCATGCTTCCGAGCCCCTCCTCAATCCCGCCTCGCTCGACCTCCCACCTAATGCATTCAAAGAATGTATGGTGGGCGTCGTCCGAAGCGGAGTCCCCGTAAGGGCACGCGTCATCCGCCATCTTACCCATCTTCTTCAGGTAAGCAGGAAAAATATCGTGCCATGTCAATAATTGGGTAAGGTAGTAATCGACTTCGCCGAACTCCCGGTCCACCCAGGTGCTCAGCTGGCCGATTAGGCGGGCTGTTCACCTGCCCCTGGGATGACCCAGCTCCCAGCGCGTTTGCCAGACCTCCATGGTGTTGGTCCTGGCAGTCCTCGCCGCCTTGCGTTTCCCCATCCTGCTCCTTTCTCGGCGGACGGACTGTCTCTCTTGGGCTAGCAGGTCGATCGGAATGACTCCGGCACGGAGTCATTGACACGGAGAACTCCCGTCTCTGTACTGCGGCCATGTGCTGGCGGTATTTTTCATACCGCAGCTCGTCTGGCCCCACCTCTGCTCCCCGTAGAGCAAGATGGATTCGGCGGTGCGCATGAGCAGACGTCGCAAGCAGGGTCTGGGGCCATGACCGTTGGCCATGATCCTGCTAAGCGACCCCACTACCGCCACCGCCCTGTCCGCCGTCCGCAGTACATGTACCCCGAAGGACAACTTGTTGTCAAGCATCACTCCGAGGTACTTTACGGCCCTCTTCGATTCTATTTTCGCGCCCCCACCCCGAAATTGCCACCGTGTTGATGCGCTTTTTCGTGAGTAGCACGATCTCCGTTTTGTGAGCTGCAAGCTCAAGCCCGCAGTCGGAGGAGATTCTACGCATTGCCTTGTTGAGGCGAATCTGCGCGGCGTCGACGTCTCTCGCAGTGATAATCACTGCGACGTCGTCCGCGTACCCAACCATAAAAACATCCTGTTTCAGAACCGAGACCCGGAATGGAGCCCTGGGCGGCCCCAGATGTTATTTCCCTTCTTTGCCTAGATGTATAACTAGAGTAATCATTCCCCAGAGGTTTGGGCTAGGCGACAGGTTGACAACCTATCCTTCGGAAATAATTATTATTATGGAATCGAGAAGTCAGCCTCGCGACAGTCAGAGTCTACGACAAAGGCCTCAGCAATTTCACAGGTCTAATGATTTACCGAAGACCTGGGGCAATGGCAGAATTGATAGGCGAGCATAGAATAAAGGACTAATAGAACTAAGATGGACTTGTAAGC
Source organism: Thereva nobilitata (assembly GCA_963855945.1). Lineage (NCBI taxonomy): Eukaryota > Metazoa > Arthropoda > Insecta > Diptera > Therevidae > Thereva > Thereva nobilitata. Next base: position 21,330,663 of record OY979696.1, read on the forward strand.
ACAGCAGCTACCTTGGGTTTGTTGGGAAGGGGTTTGCGAAAGCGGGCTAGGGTGTGCTCCATAGGTCATCTAATTCCACCGGACGATATCGATGTAGAAGAAAGGCAATTATCGGAGTCCAGTGTGTGGTTTGCAATGCAGTTGTGACCACCCATCCGTAAACGGACGCAGCCATGGATCTCGGGCAGCTGTCTGGACCTCGTCGATCATCGGAAACGAATGAAACACGTCGATTTCGGGCAATATCGACGATTGAAAAAAGAAGTTCGACAGAAAATGAAATTGGAACGAGAAGCATACTGGAATAACGTTGCTGCCAACATGCAAGAAGCGGCGTCGAGGCACGAGTACCTGACACTGTACCAGACAATCCGGCGGCTAGGCTGCAAAAAAACATCAAAAAATCGGATGGAGCTTTCGTGACCTCCCCGATAAGCGCCTGCAGCAGTGGAGAGAATTCTTTTACCACCTGTACAACCACGACCCGTCATAAGGTCCAGCACCCGAACCGCCGATTATCGAACAGCCGACGAGTCAGTTTCTCGATCGGATCGTGTCCCGTCGGCGTGGAAGAAAGCGATCGTTGTGCCAATTTTGAAGAAAGGCGACAGTCGGAAATGCAGGAATTATGGCGGTATTAGCCTCCTTTTGATCGTCAGCAAAGTATTTACGAAAATCATACAATCGAGGCTACACAAACATGGAGATCAAACCAGCCGGAAAGAACAAGCGGGATTTAGACCACGTCGAGGATGCGTTGATCAAATATTCGCTCAAATACACTGTCGTCGTGTTCATCGATTTTAAATCTGCTTTCGATTGCATCGATTGGAGAAGCTTTCGGATAGTCTTGGAAACCGAACACGTGCCATTGAAAATCATCCAACTTCTCCAAGCGTCGTACGAAGGCTCAACCAGCAGCGTTCATATTCGAAGCAACTTATCCGAGGAATTCCCGATTCAAATAAGTGTCCGACAAGGAGACGTCGTTTCGCCATTTCTCTTTAACGTTGTGATCGACGGTATTATGCGTGAAGCATTTGATGGACGACGCGGAGTTCGATACGACAAAATCAAGTTGGTAACCGACTTGATGTTCGCCGACGAAAGTGCCGTCTTCGCCGACACGAATGCCAAAGCAACGGACATCTTATACGACACTACCCGCATCGCCTGGTCATACGGGTTAAAAATCAATGCAGAAAAGACGAAAGTGCTTACAACGGATCGAGGGGAACACGATGGAACACAAATCAAACAGGTTCCGATGTTCAAATATCTGGGATCGTTGATTGAGGAAAAGAAAGTGGCATCGACGGCCGACGTTCACAGCCGCATCGGCCAAGCAACAGCAGCATTCGTCTTGCTCAAGTGGTGCATATGGAAACGAACAAATATTACCATCAAAACGAAAGTACGCCTTTACCGAACGTTGATCCTTCCGATTCTTCTTCAAGCCGCTGCTCAAGCCGGACGTCAACAAGGTCGAGGTCTTCCAAATGCGATGCTTTAGGCAGATTCTCGGTGTCTCTCTAAACGATCGCCTTCGAAACGAGACAGTTACACAAAGATGCGATCAACAGACACTGATCGAAGAAAAAAACGTCGACTACGATGGTTTGGACATGTTTGCCAAATGGATGATGACCGGTTGCCACGTAAACTTCTCTAGCGAGACCGTTCGGCGGACTGGAGAATTCAGCGATCGGCACCGAAGAAAACCAGGCTAAAGAATATCGAGGGCGACTTAAAGAATCAACGATTATCAGTTATCGAGGCTCGGGACGTCGCCAAAATTCGTCAAGAATGAAAACGAATCGTGAATGGAGTTCGAGACCCAGCGGTACCGACAGCAGCGTATCCGTTGCGGAGACGTCTCTCTCGAGACGCCAGATAATGGATCAAAGTAAAAGAAGAAGAAGTCCAATCCGGCCCTTCTTACCTTCGTTGGACAGAACGAGCAATAGGAGAAAATAAACTGTTGTATGACCCGGGATATGCAAGAGGGGGTCCCCGGAAGTACGGCGGACTCTGGCGCGCAGCCAGACCATCGCAGCATGGCAGAGTAGGTGCGATGAGTCTCCCAAGGGCCGATCGAATCTTAGGATAATACCAAATGTGCGGAAGTGGGTTATAAGGGGACATGGGGAAGTGAGCTACTACCTCACACAGTTCCACAGACACAGACAGGCGATCGCACACATTCCCTGGTGCTGGACCGATGTAAGACGCACAAGGCTATATGTTTGATGTGGAAGTCGGTGGGTGGGGGGAGTAGGTGCAAGAGAACGTCGAGAGCTTTCGTGGGTCATGCCATCATGGCCTTTCTCTGGACCCTTCCCAGCTTGAATGAGGAGTAATAATGAAGTCCCAGGCAGTAAGCCATTATGTCCTGATGCATAGATATATTTAGTAGCATTTCGATAAAAAAATTTTAATCAAAAACTCGATTTTCTTAAATAACAAAGATCACAAACTGCATAGAATTTTTTTAATCATTGGAAATATAAGTCAAAAGCGTTGCAAAATTCTGTTTGGTACGCTAAGATAAAGATTGACCTTCGATTATTTGTGGTTATACCGTACTATTCATGTTATGCACGTCAACTCGGAAAACGGCTATTAACGATTTCAATGTTCAGTCAGTTCGCAAACAACACAGAATGAAGATCTATTTTCTGCCACTTATTTTCGCTGCAGTAATTTTTGTTGCAGCAGCAGATGAAGTTATAGTTCCACCAGATCCAGGTAAAGTTTTTAGTATTATTATAAATTTTATTAATTTATTAATAATTAATAATATTCCTTAAAAATAATACAGCTCATCCAGGAAAATGTATTTATGAAGGAAAAGAGCTAGCCCTAGGCGAAAATAAAGATGATAACGTATGTGGAGTTTTAAATTGCTATAAAGACGGAACAATTGTGATTGCAGGGTTATGACTGATTATTTTAAAATATATTTGCAGTTTTTTTTAAAATTTGTATTTTGTTATAGGTGTGGAAAAGTAGTGCCGTGAACGTTACTTCCATTGCCCTGGCAAGAATGGTGCTGAAATTTTAGAAAAGTTTTTACCTTATTCTAGATAAATTATTGAATTTTGATGATATGTAAAATAATTTTTCAGTTCAATTTTCAGTTGTTTATATAAATGCATCATAATATTCTAGCGAATGTGTTTTTTTAACTAAAGTTTGATTAAACCCTTAAGTTTTACAAATCATACAGAAAAAACAAAAATAAATATATTTTCCTTATCACAAATTCCCTTATTTCCTAAATTACAAAGACGTCCTTTCGTCTGCACATCATCACAAATATTTATACCTGTGCATACCTATACTTTCTACTTTATTCCAAAAAAAACCAAAAAGAAAATATTGAAATAAAACTGACAAGCTTACCTACACGGAAGCCTTGAAGCAATTCATTAATCAAGAAATGGACAAAATGCTCGAAACACAACGGCAGATGATAAATGACCAATTAAAAGAAATGTTGGACAACGACATTGTCCAACCAAGTAAAAGTCATTGGAACTCACCCCTTCTAGTGGTCCCTAAAAAACCGGGCCAAAGGTGGGAAAAAACGGCTTATGAATTATGCCCTCAAAGGCCTGCAAGCAAGGGCTGCGGAGCGCAGCGGAAGGAAAACTGCACACGCACTTTCGCTTTGTGTGGGGAAATCCACACCCAAAATACTTCATGTACACCTAATAACCCAGAAAGTTAGAGGACCGTCTCGATCGCTGGCGACGAAGGAACGTGCTCGAAGGGCACCACACAACCAACGCTTTTCATACGAAAACTAAATATGTATAGCCTAAGTTTTTAAAACCCCACCCGAGTAGCATTTAAAAAGGAGATTGCCTCTGGGCATGCCGAAAGAGGGCCTTCTCCTTAGTTTTTTAGAATCCCATACCAAAAAAATCAGCGATATTTAAGTGAGGTATGCCTTATCAGTGTCCCATAATAGCTCTATGAGGCGTTAAAGTAATACCCCTAACCTTTAATTTCCCTCATACAAAGTTTTAGTTTTTGCTGTTGCATTGCTTCATATTTCAGGCAATTATGTTGGTGACCGTGAAAGGTATCATTTAGCATACTCAATAGACCAGTTCTAGTTCGATTACAGAGGTCAAGCAGCATTGGACGTGATTAGTACTCAGTTGGGGGACGGCATAGGTAAAACGACACTCGCGTTTAAAAATATAAAGCCTTCGACACGTGCAGTTATTACTCACTTTTCCACGCCGAAACAACAAATAACAAAAATCACAAACTGCATACAATTTTTTTAATCATTGGTTATATAAGGCAAAAGCGTTTTTTGGATATATAAGGCAAAAGCATTGCACAATTTTTTTTGGTACAAAAAACTTTCTTCATAATAATTGACGACATCAATTTCTGTTTACATTGAAATACCCACAAAGAAGATTGACCTTCGATTATTTGTGGTTGTACTGTACTATACATGTTATACACGTCAACTCGAAAACCAGGTAGAAACGATTTCAAAGTTCAGTCAGTTCGCAAACAACACAGAATGAAGATATACTTTCTGGGAGTTTTTTTCGCTGCAGTAATTTTTGTTGCAGCTGCGTATGTAGTTATAGTTCCAGCAGATCCAGGTAAAGTTTTTAGTTTTATTATGAATTTTATTAATTAATTTATTAATAATTAATAATATTCCTTAAAAATAATATAGATCGTCCAGGAAAATGTTTTTACGATGGAAGAGAGTTAGTTCTAGGCGAAAATCTAGGTACTGACGTATGTAAAAATTTAAATTGCCATGAAGACGGAACAATTGAGATTTCAGGGTTATGACTGATTATTTTAAAATATATTTGCAGTTTTTTTTTTAAATTTGTATTTTATTATAGGTGTTCAAGAGTATTGTGAACGTTACTTCCATTGCCCGGGGCTGAAACTTTAGAAAAGTGTTTTCACCTTATTCTGGATAAATTATGGAATTTTGATGATGTGAAATAATTTTTCAATTCATATTTAACCTCACTCTCTATTACCATTTTTGCATTTTATCAGTATTCATGCCTACAGTAGAGTAGTGTACTATTTTCAAGACTCTGTATTTGTGCATAAATTGTTTTATTAATAAATATCAAATATAAAATGTGAAGTTGTTTATACAAATACATCATAATATTCTAGCGAATGTGATTTTTTAACTAAAGTTTGATTTACCTGTATAAAACTCTTAGTTTTGCAAATCATACAAAAAAAACAAAAATAAATTTCTAATCCTTATCACAAATTCCTTTGTTTCCTAAATTACAAAGACGTCCTTTCGTCTGCACATCATCACAAATACCTCTACTCTCTACTTTATTCCAAAAAAAACCAAAAAAAAATTGAAATAAAACTGACAAGCTTATCTACACGGAGGACTTAAAGCAATTCGTTAATCAAGAAATGGACAAAATGACCGAAACACAACGGCAGATCATAAATGAGCAATTAATAGAAATGTTGGACAACGACATTGTCCAATCAAGTAAAAGTCAGTGGAAGTCATCCCTTCTAGTGATCCCTAAAAAACCGGGCCCCAAAGGTGAGAAAAAATGGCTTATCAAAGCTCTACAAGGCTTCGAATATTTTGTCTATCTAGATTACATCGTAAAAACCTTGATGACCTTAACCGTAAACTACGAAGGGCCTTTGACCGGTTGGGGAAAAACAACCTAAAATTGCGACCCGAAAAATGCCGACTTCTCGGAAAAGAAGTAGTTTTCCTGGGTCGCATATGCTCAGAAAAAGGAGTCTCAATTCATTTATCAATTGCCAGGCCCGTAGCCAGCGGTAGGGCCCGTAGGGCCCGCCCCCCCTGGAAACTCTGAGACACAATATTGTAAATTTTGAATTTTTAGAATTTTGAATGTCAGAGTTCGGAAAATTTTGAATTTCTATTTTCGAATTTCCTAAATTTGCATTTTCGAAATTTTCTCGTTTCCCTAATTTTTAAATTTTCCAATATGCTCTCAACTCCAAATTCAAAATTTTCAAATTCGGAATTCCCGAAAATCTATGTTTTTCACATTTTAATCGCCAAAACCCGCGAACCCCAAACCAGTTTTTGATACGATTACGAATGAATCGAATTGGAATGAAACGCGCAAAAGGCCAATTTTTGAAAAAATCAAGAACGAATGAATGGTGACTCTGCATTTTGTCTTTACTGACAGTCGGTTGTGAGGGACGTTGGAGAGAAGGGTGGTTGAGCCGTCAAAGGCGGTTGTTTGGGATACGCGTTGGGTAGACTACAAGAATAAATTGTTTTACATTCGAAATCGGTTATATCCCTCTAGCCTCGGGGTTATGGGGCCTTGTGCGCATTGAGAACTATTAACCTGCAAAATTTCAAGAAAATTAGCCGAAAGCCATTTTCCATAGGAAAACTGCGGGGTCGTTTCTGGGAAATCTTGGATCATTTCAAAAATAGCGGTGTGCTTACTTGCAGGAGTACAGAGAAGCTAGTTCAGCCTCAGTCTCTTGGTTTGTGACAGACTTTTCAGTTTCACGCTTCGTTTGTCAGTTCGACTGCAAGAAAAATCATGTGATTTGGCATCAACAGTAAAGCATGTTCACGAAATTGTGGATACGCTTCAAGCAGAATGTAAAAATGCATTCAGCGAAATTTTTAGAGCAGCTGAAAAACTCGCGAGGCAAACAGCTCGTTTTAATTGTCAAACAGATTCTGTTGAAGCGTACTTTCGTTCTGCTATTTTATTCCTTGGCTCGATACGCTGATTCAGAATTTGTCAGACAAATTTCTTAAAGATATCCTTTCAAGCTTACAGATACTTCTCCCTCCGCTGTAAGAGCTGAATGTAAATTGTGGTATGAAAAATTATCAGAACTCGAGCAAGATTCCGACGTTTAGGAAGTTCTGGATTTTTGTGACCCGAGCAGATTTCCAGCAATCAATAAGCAACGGCAAGTGTGGAGAGGTCATTTTCGACACTGAAGAGAATCAAAACTTATATACCAAACTCAACGCGTAATGAGAGGCTCAGTGCACTCGCCGTACTGTCAATCCTTGGGAACTTAGGTGTTGATCAGAATGAGGTCCTCGAGGTTATGGCAGCAAAGAAATCTCGAAAATTGAAATTGGATTGACAATAAGGGAAGCTGTTTTCCACTTTAATTAATTCTACTTCAATATAGAATTATCCATGTACCCCCCCCCCCCCGCCAAGTAACGAAGATTTCTAACTAAGTCCAGGACCCCCCCCAGGGCCAAATTTCTGGCTACGGCCCTGTCAATTGCTATAGCCTATTTCGTTCACTCTCTTTCGCTCTGTATCGAGAATATCTCAGCAGCATGAGGGATAAAGGGTATACTGATCCCAGAAACTTCTTTTTTGTCAACTCTAAGAACAAAGTTGATAACTCTCCTAACACTATGCAGCACACTAACTGGTCTAATTGTGAGTCGTCCACATGTTTACATCATTCTTTCATCAATCTTTCACACTTTCTGACTTTCAGCCTAATGACAATAATTTTGGTCACATAATTCCTAACCGAGAGGCTCATAGTTTATCTCTCTTTCATTTTCCAGTGACGATATCATGAAACATATTGATGAACTCCCATCCGACTTCACTTCTGGCCCCTCCTGCTGTCCTTAAGTCCTCCTGCTGTCCTTAAGTCCTGCGCGGAGGTTCTCCAGTCTGCACTGAAAACCCTTTTTCAAAAATCCCTGAAAAAAAGGGTTCTTCCTTACTCTTTGGAAGAATTCGCTCATAATTTATTACTATTCACAAATGTGGCAGCAAAAACAAAATATCGAATTATCGACCAGTTGCGAAGTTGTCTGTCACACCGAAACTTTTTGAATCGATCATTTATTCTGCAATCGTGCCTATCTGCAGGAGGCTCGTCTCAACGAATCAACATGGTTTTCTTGCAGCTCGTTCCACCACCACCAATCTTCTCGAGTTCACTTCTCATGATGTCAAGGGCTTCATTTCCGGTTGCCCAACTGATTATGTTTACACTGATTTTAGTAAGGCATTTGACAAGATCTTCCACTCCATTATAGTATAATTCTCAAACTAAGGGCTTTCCGCAAGCCCTTCTATTATGGTTCCAGTCTTACTTAGCTGAAACAACATGACAGACTTGTAGTGCACAGAGGGATTCCTAGGATTAGTTCTTTCACATAAAAAAAGTTATATGTTAGTTAAGTTGAGGTTATGGGAAGGATAAAACTAACAACAGGGGTCGAATTTAGAGTTCTAAATCCTTGGTAGAGAGCTAGTAAAAAACGATATAGAAGAAAGGATCGCCGAGGGACACCAAGAATGACGAGATGCTGTACTGTAACCATGAGAAGACAGGCTAATGTGGGGCTTACTCTCCCCGAGTGCCGCAGTAGCATATCCTCACATTATAGATTATGTCACTAACTACAGGATACAGAATTTTTGACTATTGAAGATAATACACTGTCGCATGTTTTAGAATGAATACGGGGCAGCCAGGCACATTGTGCATCACTGTCCGCGGCTGTCGACAGAAATGGCTGCTATCACGGGACTTCATTGGTAGGAGGACATACTTAAATGCAGGATCTCCTAAAGCAGTTTGTCGCGATAACTAGATAGGTAGGGCCACTCACTACCCACCAGCTTACTAAGATGGCTGTAAGCAGAGACACGTTCTCGCAAGAATTACTGCTATTCGATACTCTTCGATCAGTCTACAATATGATTAAAGTAGTAGAATAATTTTTCTGTCGATTTGAATTTATTCTAGTTCAGAAAAATATCACCTTATTACAACATTACCGCTTCTGACGAGACAAATATTGAAGAGTTGGGGAGCACAACAAAGGGCGCTATAATAACAGCATCGGAAACAAGAATCGGTTATGTCCAAAGAAACCAGAAACACTGGATCTCGGACACAACCTGGCAAAAAATAGAACGCAGAAGGGCCTCAAGAATAAAGTGAACTCTACAAGCGTCCCGGAAAAACGCCAACAACTTGAATGGGAATACTCTCAATTAAGGCCCAAACAAATTGGCGCGGCGGAGGTGGCGGCGTCCGCCCGCCAGAGAGTTTCCCATACATTTAATTTCTGCGCGCCGCCTGCGGAGAATCGGTTTGGGCCACTGACATATAGAATGGACTGCTCATCAGGAAATTTTCGTGGCACCAACTCGTTCCATTGCTGGCAAACCTTTTTAACTGACATGTAAACACGTCAGTTACTTTTGTAAATTAATATTGTTTATAACGGTTTTTGGAAGATGGAAACAAAATAAATTGTTCTTAAAAAAAACAACAAATGCAATATTGATGTTACTTCCCTTTTATAATGCATTTTTTCATTGATTAAAAATATTTATGTTAAACCATGCGAGCTCTCTACTCCTGTTTCATCTAAATGTCAGTGATTCCCGGTCTTATGGCGAAACGAGACAGAAATAAAAAAATCACTATACCCATCTATTTTTTGTAAATATTCTGACATTAGTTCCAAGGAAAAAATGAAATCAGGTATGGCAACTTTAATATTAGCCCAGTTGTCAGAGACTTTGACCTCGCACAAAATGTGATCTCGCTGATAATTGGAACTTAGGTAATTTTTTGGGTGTAGAAAACGATAAAAAAATCTTTGCTGCGCTAAAGTGTATGCTAAGTTCACAATTTCGAAAACAAATTCGAAAATTTGGTTTTTGCGTTATATATCGAAAAATAAAAAAAAAATCGAAAACTAATAGCGCCATGTGAAAGAGCGAAAAATTTCATTATAACTTATTTTAAAAAAAATTGTTTTATTATTATAAAAAATTAATAAAAATAAGAAGAAAATTCGAAAAATCTAAGCGCGCCAGAAAGCTGAATTAAAATATTCTAGCGAGGCGTTCGGGGAAAAACTAAAATATCCTTGCCTAAAATGTACGCAAAAATAAAAATGAGAAAAGCATTTTAAAGAGGACACTCTAAGCTTTCTAAGAAAGCCATTCGTTTATAATATTTTGGTTTTTTTCTCATAGAAAACTTGACTGGAAGTTATAAGTTGTAAAATTCAGTGAGAATTTTACAACTTATAACTTCCAGTCAAGTTTTCTATGAGAAAAAAACCAAAATATTATAAACGAATGGCTTTCTTAGAAAGCTTAGAGTGTCCTCTTTAAAATGCTTTACTCATTTTTATTTTTGCGTTTATACAATTGAAGATATATATTAGTAGAGGCGTACGAAAAAAAAATCCTTGTACATTTATCATCATTAGACATTTACTTTTGATGTAAAAATAATTAAAATGATAAACATTGTCTCTGTTTAATAAAATGTATGTTTTAAAATACTCAGTTTTTCTTACAGCTTTCATTCGACGCCATTTTTATTTACAAAAACAGCCAAAAACATAGTCTCAGTGGATAAGTCCAATAGCCCCATTCTGTAGAACAATTTTGTTCTCCAAATATACCCAGGAATCATCCCTTAACGGATTAACATCTTAGTCGGGAACACCCTGTATAGTGAGAAGTAAGGTGCAATTAATGACTACGATTCTCTAAAAAAGAAACGATTATCGAAAATCGTATCGGCTAGAAAAGAATCGGAAAAACCCGATTTTTTACACGAAAAAATCGATTTTGTCTCTAATCGATACATAATCGCACATCACTACTTAAGCGATCGTTACGTTAAGCTTTCGTTTACATGCACGAAACTCTCAGAAGTAAAGCCCAAGTTAATATTTTTTAGAGACAGCGGTCCATGATGACGGCTCTTCCGAAGAAATTTCTGGTGTTCATTGCCAGATGGGAATTTAACTATTAGCATTGAACTAGGCTTCTTTATATTGCCAGAATCAATCGGGCAAAACACATTCACATATTGTGACAGCTCATGGCCAATGATGGAGGCAGGTGATTTTATGATTTCTTTGGGATTGTCATTCTCAGTACACGGAATACACGGACTCAACGTCATCATTTATTTTACTTACTTGAGTGGTAAGGGAATTGCGTACCTCGACGATTTGCATGGACAGGCGACTCTCAAGCTGCGGTAACCGATCATTAAACCGATCATCAAATGCAGCAAATTGTTCCTTCAGCTTTCGATTCACGTTCAGCAAGATCCTCTTCTCCAGGAGCTCAAGGATGCATTCCGGGGCTGCTATGGACGTTGATATTGGTGTAGTGCTAGTGGTGCTCTCCCTGCGCATGCTGGCTGAGTGTACCGGTGTAATATTTTTGGCGGGAATAGAGTCTGACTCAGTGATTTTTCGTGTTATTGGTCTTGGTTTTGGCATATTTGAATTAAATTTTTTTTACACTATTTGGGCTCTAAATCGGTAAAGAGTCTACAAGACACCAACTGGCAGTTATAGTGGCGCAGCGGAAGTATAATTAAAACGTAAAAATTTGGAAAACTTGCGGAAAAATTTAATTATAAGGAGCTGCGCAATAAACACGTTCACTCAGTATACACCATTACTCTTTACATCCTTGGAATTGGGTTGGCCACACCTTGCGACTCGAAAACGAGAATCTAGCCAAGCAGGCCCTTCATTGGAATCCGCAAGGATCCTGTCGAGTCGGAAGACCTACAACAACTTGGAGGAGAACCCTATTGGCAGAGCCCGCAACAACTGGGAGATCCTGGTCAGAGCTGAGAACTGTCGCGCAAAACAGAGTCTGCTGGAGGGCAACTTTTCCGCCCTATGTCCCATGAGGGATCAAAGGAGCAATTAGTTTGTAGGGATCAAAAGAGCAATTAGTTTGTACAACATTTTCAGTAGAATTTTGTAGACAGATTTAGGAAGGGGTATGTACTTAGTCATGGTGAACTATCAAAATAAAGGTCTGTAAATAGTTAAAGATGTATTTTCTGGACTTTTAAAGCATAATTAAAGAATATATAAAACTAAAACTTTATACAAGCATGACATTGATCAAATAATTTTACTTAAAACATTCATTTAATTGCAACAATCAATCCCCACAAAAAAAAATTGAGCAATTCCCTGCTTGTTTATAGAGTTTGTAATTGTGAATTGTACTAAAATTTTACAAGTACATAACTGCTGCCATAATATCATAAAATCTACAAGGTACCAACCATGTAAAAAAAAAGTTTAAAACTCTTCATCGAGCTACAAGACTTCATATGTTGTTTCAGTAAAAGTCATTCACTTGGACATCCATTTGTTATAAAATATTTTATGTCAAATAATATCTCCAAAAAAAAAAAATTAATCCCAAATGCAAACGGCTTTAAATTAAACGATTATTGCAAGAAATAAAAAGGAGCATGGCCAATTTAAAATAAAAGATACGAAATCCACGAGAATTACTTAGACTGTAACTGGTGCTTGAAATACATTTTTGTGGTCAAATGAAATCATCCCGAAAATTTAGAAGTCCTTCAGTTTTACGATATTTTTTTATGTTTCCCCCCTAATTTCAATTCATGTCACGTGTAGCGCTTTTTTTTCGTTTTTTTCTTTTTTTTTTGGTGGAGGCGGTGGGATACGATATATATAAATGTATATATACATAAAAATTTAGAAGAAGCTTACACACAAGCAAAGCAACCAAACAAACAAAATGAAAGTAAAGCTTATATACGTGTATATACTAACAAAAGAAAAAAGGACTCATATCCTTAGGCAGTCATCCTTTTAATAGTCTAAGGCGGTGTACTTCATTCATTACATATACACTAGGAGACGTGAAAATCTGAAGTGGCGCACAACAACGGCACAAAAACTAATGCTGAAAAATTGTTCAAGTCGGATTTACGGCGTAGATTATTCAAGGAATGTGTCAAGAAAAGGACGAAACAAATACTCAAGTATAGTGCTCCTTTGTTACGCATCGTTAAATCTCAAGTTTTATGCTGATAATTACAATAAAGCAAGCTTAAAGATTGAGATAGATTTAAAAAAAAAACAAGAAAGAAAAATTGCTTGAATTTAATTTCCATTGACTAGACGAAGTCCTTTTTTACAGCTTGTACTGCTTAAGAATTAATTTTATCGAAATGAATAAAAATTGAAGATTGTAGTGTGTGTGTTTGTGTGTGTAATTAAATTAAGGTTCATTCCCTTATTTAAATCATGAAAATATCCCGCTTAGTTAGAAATTGCTCGCTTCTGGAAATCTGAATTAAGATTAATTGGACACCTTCGAAGTCCTGCAGGATTGTTGATCAACCGCATAATCAAACTTTTCGCTCAAGGATAAATGACAGGACGATGCCAGCCAGGAGTCAAGCAGCCACCCGTTAATCCCTAACTCCCTTCCTTCTCTCTCGTCGTCCCTCGTTCCCATGTCTTTTCCCTTCGCTATAAGCAATCATCCTCTGTTGGTCCTCGTACGTTGGATACACTCTCTATATACAACAAGTCTCTCCGAGTCCCAGAGTCCTGGTAATTAAATTTCTTCTGTAAATTAATTTTAAGAAAATGAAAACTTTTCGGTAGCTACAGTTTGCATCAAGCAGCGAGAAGCAAATGGCTTTGGGTACGGAATACGCAACAACTTTTATTGATGTCAACAACTTGTGACAGGGGAACTTTCCATGGAGTAATTAAACTCACGTTGGATGACTTGGCTTGTTCCTTGCGAATTGAAAGGTCGATTTTGTTAATTTTAATACCATCGTAGAAAAGCGAAAAAAAGTACACTCTACAACGTGAACGAGGAGCAGGAAAAAAGTGTAGAATTCCTTCTCTTGAAAATTAATTACTGATTTTTTTGTTTTTACCTTATTTTCATTCAATATGTTAAAAGTCATTTTGAGTTTTCACGGAATATTTTGCGAAATGATTTTATTTCAAAATGTTTAAAGATTTTTAACAGATGTGCTTAAGTACTTCAACTGACGAAGAAATATGAAATGTAGAAAGGATATTATTCGAAGTATGCAGAAATCATTGAAAATGGATCAATTCCTAAATTCTGAAACAGTTTTCTGCATAATGAACACATATCTTAAACTTTGCTCAAAGTTACATAGGAAAATCCAAAATTATAACTTACCAAAAATAAAAGTAATATGAATAATGATAATGTATTTTCGCAGCTTTCGCAGCAAATACTCAAATTTAATTATAGACATGATCGGAAATAGCTAAATTCAATTCAGACGAAATTGAGCAACGCTGTCCACCAAATTAACCTTCATTCGCACGCGTAGGCGGCAGATTGCCGCCCTTTAAGAAAAAAAGCACTATCTCTTCATTGAGCGTCACTCTGTGGCAGAGGCCTTAGTATTCTGTAATTACACTATTTTCCGACAGATGAGATTGTTTTTTTTAATGGGATTTTGAATTTAGTAATAATTAAAACTTTATAAAAAATGTGCTTTTGGGATTTTTGGAGAGCCTAACATTCCAAACCAGTATCATTCACCGACTTAAATTAGAGAAAAACTTGATGTAATATTAAAAAAAGTGACGAGCGGCAAATTGCCGCCACGCGAGCGCTGGTGTGACTGCCGTCAACGCGAGCGGATGAAGGTTAAACCTGGGTTTAAATTGCTGCAGCAATTTAAATACTGTTGCTGTTGACTTTGCTTTGCTGCTAAGAAGACCACATCAGATTACTTTGCTTTGCTTTACAGCAATCATATTTTCAATCCTTTTGCTGCATGCTGTGAATACTTTTTGTTTTAATTGCTCCGAATGCTGTTGCTTACAAACGCTGGGTCATGCTGGCCCGGCTGCGAATGCTTTCACATACACACAAAAAAAAGCTTTTACCCCTCTACACAAAATACCATTTTACTATATATATAAAATTGGACCATGAAAAAACAAATGCTGAAGGAAAGCAAATTACTTTTGCAGCCTTGGAGAGCAAAGCTTTGAAAAACTGTAAGCAAACAGAAAGCATTTCACAGCAAAGTGTTTTAAAGCCGAAGCATTTGCAGCCGGACCAGTATGCTCCTGAAAGCTTTTAAGTAATTTGAAAGCAACAGCATTCGCAGCAATGACACAAATAGCTTTCACAGTCTACACAGCAAAGTAAGCTTAAAAATATGTGCTTTGCTTTAAGTTTACTTTGCTTTCAAACCCTGGGTTAAACACAAAATTAGGTTGTTGGACTGAGTGGTTAACGCCCTTGACTACCATCTGGAAGCTCGCACTTCGATTACATACTGCGAAATGTCCATCTTTGTCCAATTATCTCAGCTGGATGTGTTCAGTATTTATAGACAATTTCTACTTTATTTCGTGCCATATCGTCTGTAGACGATATATGTATATTAAGTGAGATAGCTGTCTGTCTCTTTTTCGATTACCAAGCACATTCATTCTGGGTTGTATTGGAAGGAGTAAAATTGGGCTTGAGAATAAACGAGGATAAAACCAAGGTAAGGCTGCAAACGCTCACACAAAGGATGGAGTACATGCTAAATTCCTTTGAAAGGATGATTTTAAGAAGCATAATAGGCACAATTTGCGAGGAAGTGACATAGGGAATCAGATATAACAGCGAGTTATATCAAATCTATGACGACATAGATTTAGTGACAATAGACTTCGCTGGGCTGGACACGTCGAGCGCATGCCGCTATAATAGAGTTACGCTTCTAGCGCAGAAGGTGCACTTCTCAGCTGGGCTGAGAAACATTTACCACTGGTCAGTAGCTCAGCTATGCCATGCAGACAGAAAACACAATGCAACATTTAAGAGCACAAGACATCAAACAGAGAAGCGTGCAAAAACAATGAAAAGTGGGACACACAGGGAGTCACACCACATCAAAAAGAATCCTTTCAAGGACATCTTCACTAGTTCATCGAAGGAGAAAGACCCGTAGGCAGGCCGAGAAAAAGGTGGAGGGATGCGTTTGATGCCGATGCGGAGACATTACTCCACATATCGAACTGGAGAACTTCGGCCAGAAATCGAGAAGACTGGGGGTATAGATTAGAGGAGGCCAAGGTTCGAAAAGCGCCATTGGAAGTAGAATGTTAAGAAAATTAATTACAACAACCTTTTTTTTAATTAATTTTGATTTCTTTATTAATAATATTCTGTGTTTATTTCTTATTGAAGTTATACTTCTTTAGGCGCGTTTGGAAAATATTATGAGAGTGAATTTTTCGGAATCGAATTCGAGACGCAACGCGAGATGGTGACAGAGAATATAGGCGAAGGGGTATGGAGGGCAAGCATTTCAACTCCCATTCTTTAGCTATGCACAGATTGGGATTATTATGGGTATATATGAAAATTCCTAGCCGATCAGCAGGAAATTTACACTTACGGAATCGATGAAGTAAGTGATAGCTATACTACTTCTTCGATTCCAATATCGATGAAATTTAATACGGGAATGTCATTGAAAAGTAATGCATTACAGACTCAAGGCCGTATCAGAATCTATGCAGCGCTGCAATCACAAGTGTTTCTATTGACTGAGGCTGGTAAAATGATAAGTAAAGCAGCATCATACCAGCGTGCTGCATTTTCATCTCAAATCCTAATTTTGCTGCATATATATGCAGCACTTTTGACACTTCGTAATGCGACAAGTGATTTTAAACAAGGAGACGCGCGATTTTTTTTAAATTATTTAAAAGGATATGGAGGAATAATTGATAGAAATAGTGCGATTTTGATATTTTTAATTTGAGGTTTAGCTGTCAAATAAAAAGTGCGCTGCACAGCTGAAACAACTAGGATCTGATACCGACTGAAGCATGTGAGTCTGGTGGTGCTGCTGCACGCTGCATATTTTTAGGTTGTGATACGGCCTTCACTTGCTATACTATATCACCGAAAGCTGCAGCGGTTTGATTTTTTGAATGCAGCCTTAAATTGTAATTTCAACTTCGCAGCGCACGACCCCTCGATTTCATGTTTACACTTTTTCACTTCTACTGCCACTTACCGTGGAATGCATGAAAGAGGAATACCAATTCTGCATTACATTTTGGTTTCCAAGATTCATAAATTCCGTTTCATTGCATGAATACATCGATGAAAAAATGAACCTATTCTCTTTTTTCCTGCTGGGATATGCGGCTGTCCAAGATAATTATTCCGGGGTGTGTTTTTTAATTTGTGTCGCTTTCGCTCTTAGTGTGTGCACACAACAAATTTCGTCCGGCCATTCGCCGTGGCTGAGGAAAATAGTTTAGCCGTCGCCCTTAGCATGTTTACAGCAAAAATTATCATGACCAATCAAATTTTACTTATTTTTTGTTCTCTTGTACGATTTTGCTTTCTTTTTCTGAAAAAATCAATTTCTCACATATAAGCATCTCGATCATCACTCATGGCGAGCAGATCATCCTAAGTTAAAGCTGCTTATTGTGCTATGACACAAGGTGGGCGGAACATTTAACTCTGGACTAAAACACCGTCCATCTACTGAACGCACTACCCAGCATGGTGCCGCTGACTAAATATCGCTAAAGCTAAGTTTTAGTTTCCTTAGTTTCTATACTTTAATTACCCTTGGTTTGAATTATAAAACTAAGACCTAGTAACTTAACTCGCTCCCTCATATCAGTTCTCGATGCGATAGGTTATAGTTGAACTTGTTCTAGCGGTGTGGCCCACAAATATGAGGTATAGGGATATAATAGTACAATAGGCCAAGCGAATGGCCGCGGTACTTTTGGACCCAAAATCTCACCATAAAAAAAAATTAATGGTAATTAAATATTTTCATTGCACGAAAGAACTTTTTTATTTGATTTTATCATACTTCGTTGTTCTATTTCCTTACAAATCTAAACACCATGTTACTTCACATGTCTTGTTGCAAAAAAATCAATTTCAGGTCAACCCATAAATTATAGCAGAACTCTGTGCTGAATCGACTAATTTACGTTTGGATCTTTTTAGTTTTTGCCGCTTGATGCTGGGTGTGTATGTTTGGGCTGGAAAGGATCGTCCACTATGAGGTACTTCCTTCGCACTTGGTCAGACGATTTTTCCTTTATAAACGCTGTTATATACTCCGAAAATGTCTATCTATAGTTCGTTTTGATGTATTAGTTTATAGTTTCCGCCTTATCCAACCTTCTCCTTATTCAGTTTTCACCTATTAAAGTTTAACTTCAATTCAGGTCGGCTTAATATTATTTCCAATCGAATTATACTTCCCATTAAATCAATGACAATACCTTTAACAGCCCTAATATGTCATATTTATATAATACTTTGAGCTACTCTATCATCGCATGCCATACTCCCGTCATAAATTAAAAAAAGAAAAAGAAATAATAATTCATGATTTTCAATTCCGAATTGAACATGGAATTTATGCCTGGAATCCCGTCGTCTGTTTTTATTACATTGGGGTATTTTCAATTAAAAAAAAACTTCTATATATACACGTCCATTCGATGTCTAATTAAATCAAAAAAATTGTTGTTCCTTTGCGTTATAAATGAAAATCATTGATAAAATTAAATTTCCGGAAAATTTATGAAACCACTCAACGATAAATCATACAAAATATGAATTAGTAACTCGATGAAAACGTTCAGAATCCGCACATAAATAAATGCTCCACCTTTGAAAAAGTATTTAATATGGGCATACTCCCAACGAAAAAAAAAATGAAAAAAAAAATAAAATACAGAAACAGGAAGTGAAAAAGTAGAGGTGAATCGCACATACCTTGGGGAAAAAAGGGGGTTAGGGATGAAATGAATTTCCCGTGCGGTTGAGTTCAATAATTTTTTCTGCCCGTTTTAACCATTTCAAAATAATTCCGATCGTAAAAGACTGACTGGAAATGGCGAGCACCTGACTGCGGAAAGGTGCCTCAATACCGCATAAATCATTGAAAAAGCGAGTAAGCCAACTTCATATTGACAGAAAGACGTTCAACGTATCTGTGAGGCTATAGTAGAGGTCCTTGGAGGGATGGCGACTGGCTGAACTGGTGGGGGTGGCGAGGATATCGGGACGCCATCCGGGAGGACGAATATGGTGGCGTTATCGTTATGAGAGCTATCTGGAAACATAACGTAAAGAATTTCACCTCGCGCGCCGCCTTGAAGGAGCAGGCACAAGTACATACTTTCAATAAGCTAAGTGCTCGTCGTCATCCGGTCGAGATATCGGGAAAAAAAGGACTTCGTTCCTGGAAAAGCTTTCAACGCTTTTTATGGAGTGTCTGTGACTGCTGCCGTTGAAATTACAGCTTGTGTAAGGAGAACGACGTAAAATATAGCAACTAAGGATCCTCAACACTCTTGGATTCCCTTTTCTTATTCCTATGAATGCGACAAATCCTTGTGCAGTTCTCATATCAATATTTGCACTATCAATACAAGTAATTGAGTGGCATATTTAAGAAAAATACCGGAGAAGGACGATCGGAGTGTAAAAAGAAACCGAAGGATTAAATTACGCTTCATCATAAAGTACAGCTTTACAAGGATGCCGTGTTCGCTCTAACCTGGTGGGAATAATATATGAGAATTTCATACTCGCATCCATAAAATAAAGGGAATTTTTCCAAAGCCTTGTAGTAAAAGTAATAAAAAGCGCAGAATTTACGATGAAACCGCCCGAATAACAGGATATATGTGCCATGAAGGATATGCCACCCCCGACCCAAGTCTTGGCATATAAAATTTCGCTAAAAATAATTGAAAATTTTCGGGTACGCTCCCAGGTCGCTGGATATAAGAGGATACTGTAGAGCTTATGTCAATGGTCGGGAATAATTTACTATGGCGGGGGTAGTAATGTTACTTGAGCTATTCCGGGAAGTAACGTCGTTATTTTCTCCTTTTTTAGGTAATGAGGCTCTTTTAATTTAGGTGAAGGAAGATATGTTGTTATCATATTACTGGAGGAGTTTTCTGGCCATGTCCTAGGTTCAGACATAGGTTCTATAACAAAATATTTTTTCGGTGTTTTACACAATTTGAGTGTTATAACTGACAATGACTCCAAATTATTGGTATCGTAATGAATAGCCATAATAAGGCATTTCGCCGACTTCATCGGTGAATAACAATGAACCAAAGTTCAATTTAGTTCGTGTCTACATCTAGCAGACGGTACTCCTCCTTGTTCATCTGGTGGTTTGGTACTGCCGTCGTCACAGTGTTTGTCGGCCCGTTAGCGGTATACAACTGTTTCAGGAGGCATAACACTTCACTTGTTTCAGTAGGCATAACACTGTCTCCTGCTAACCCCAACGGTTGCGTTTCTGGCTCAGCAGACTTCTTTTGGGGATATCGGCTTTCTGAAATTGAAACCCCGTTGCAAAAATGTTTGTTTTGATTTTTGTCACAGTGCAAATTTCTTGTCTGTGGTGCGAACTCTACAGTATCCAGGAGTCCAAACGCAAGATACATCGTCTCCTAGTTCAACAACATACAGACTCTTATTAATTGGTCTTTTCCTCTATTCCTTCCTTTGAACCAAGTTTACTTCTAGCCGGGCCCAGCTCTAGCGGTGCTAGCGCCGCGATGTAACTTTCTCTTAAGCGCCCTTTATAGGAAATTATGTCAGAAATTTTTTTCTTCAATAAAAAATGAAAATATTAACATGACTCTGGAACACATAAAAAACTAAAAACAAGAGCTTTAAATTAAAGAAAATGTCTTTTTATCTACCAAAAGCTTTTTTTTAGAAAGCTTAGGCCCAAAACAAGGGCGGCAGAGCATAATCATTGTGGGTGGGGAGCGCGTGAACAGTTAAGGTTAAAATGTATAAAGTTAATCGGTCAATTTATTTACCAACTGTCTATTGATTTATGTGGTTTTAAATTCTTTTGTTATGGCGTTATGCCCATCTAGCAGTTTGAGGTAAGGGTTACAGATAGGGCCAGAACCACTACCTCATGTGGACCCGGGTGGATTACCCTTTAAGGACCACATAGGGCATCTAACGCCTTTCCTCATTCGCGCCTCTTCATAAGGAATGCACCATTTGGCCCCCTTGAGGAAAAATCATTAATACCCGATCCCGAGTGGGTATTGAGAATTTCGGAGTGGATATGTGAGTAATAACTGCGCCGGTGTCGAAAGATTTATATTTTTAAACGCGATTGTGATTTTGTTAATACGGCCCCCAACTGAGTACTATTCACATTCAATGCTGCTTGACCTCTGTAATTGAACCAGAACCGGGCTATTTAGTATGCTAAATGACAGCATTCACGGTCACCAACATGATTCCCTGAGAACCCATGCAAAACTAAAGCTTTGTATGAATTAAACTAAAGCTCGAGGGTATGTCTTTAAAGCTTTTTAAAAAGCTTTCCGAAAACGTAAGGCAGATGTTGCAGATGATTGCCCCTTTTCATTTGTAATGAGGTTTGCTATGGGCCCCTATCAGAAATTGATAAGGCATTACTGTTGAGCCGGACTTACACGAGGCAGTACATTTGTCCCTTACACGATGTAAATTGTACTGAGGCCTAATTTTTTTTAAATGTCCCGGTTCAAAAATAATGTCCTACTGGTATATGAGCGTGTAACGAGATATATGAAGCGAGGTGTGATTGCAAATTACTTAGTGGAGAGACATTTCTTCTTTCTTTTGCGGCAGTAAAATATCCAAGTTAAACTGCGGCGAGGTGGGATTGTAAACACGAACTGGAAAGACATTTTCTTACTTCTTTTACGACAGCACAATTTCCAATTGGAACTGCGGCGAGGTGATATTGTAAACACGAACTGGAGAGACATTTCTCACTTCTTTTGCGGCAGAAAAATATCCACATTAAACTGAGCCATGGTGAGATTGTAAATACGAACTGGATGGAGAGACATTTCTTACATTTTTCGAGGGAGTGAGGTTTTGTCCTGAAGAGACAATTCTTACGTTTTTCGAGGGAGTGAGGTTTTGTCCTGAAGAGACAATTCTTACATTTTTCGAGGGAGTGAGGTTTTGTCCTGAAGAGACAAGTCTTACATTTTTCGACGGAGTGAAGTTTTGTACTGAAGAGACCATTCTTACATTTTTCGAGGGAGTGAAATTTTGTACTGGAGAGAGAATTCTTACATTTTTTGAGGGTGTGAAATTTTGTGCTGGAGAGACATTTCTTACTTCTTTTACGGTAGCAGAATTTGCAACTTGAAATTAGGCGGGTTGGGATTGCAAAATCTATAATAATATTCTAGTTGTGCCACTTCCAACATTTTTCCAAGAAATCGAACGAGTATTTTTTTCAAAAGAACTTTTTTTATTTTCTGTTTTTTTGTTTGATCGTGAGAGAATTTTGTTTTGTGATTGTCTTTTTGCTATTTTACGGTTTGTGTTTAAACAGGGGTCCCCCCACTAGTATAAATATATGGCCACGGACAACTAATTAGAAACAGTTTAATAAAAATTGCATTTATACAGTTTTTATGTAGGAATCAAATTAAATAATTCCCACCACCTCCTATTAATTTTTTTTAAATAGATAATAATTGAAGGAAATCAATAACAATATCATAATGAATTCTTAACAGGATTGCTACATAAAAAATAAAAAATGTATAAATGCAATTTTTATGAAACTGTTTCTAATTAGTTGTCCGTGGCTGTAGATTGTGGAGGCATAGATTTCTTACTTAATCTAAGGCAGTTTAATGAATATTAGAATTAAACTTGTAAAAATGCACTTCATTGGTATTTATTTTCGCTCTTTTTTTTTAATCTGCTTGTTTTTGTCATTTTGGCATTACAATAGCACCTCGCCTCATTTGAAGTATGGCATTGTACTGGCTCAAAAGAAAAAAGAGGCACCTCTTACAAACTCATTTTATAATCGTGTCCTACCCAACACTATAAGGCATACCCCATGGCTGATTTTTTTTTGTGTGGTGTTCATGAGGAAATGCCTGTCATTGTGGTGCTCATGAGGAAAAGCACCTTTCGGCATGCCTCTCATGGAGTCCTCATGAGGAACCTACGCGGAATCCTTTTTTCGGTATGCCCCTGAGGGAATCCCCTTTAAAATGCTAGTTGGGTGGGGCTTTAAAAGCTTAGACTATACAGTTATAAGTTCTTAATCGCTCTAATATAATAGATTTAGTTTTCTTATAAAAAGGGTCTTGCTTGTGTGCGGTCCTTCGACCACGTTCCTTCGTCGCCAGCGTACGAGACGGCCCTGCAACGTTCTGCGATGAAATATTTTTTCTGCAAGCTTTATGAAGCTGAAGCCGATGGGAAAAAGCCACTGCAGCTACATTTGAAGCTGCAAAAACCAACTGCAACTTGACGGAATTGTTGGCATTTAGATGTAAAGAGACAAAGAAGCATTTTAATTAAAAAATTTTTTTCGGATTTTCCCTCACAAAAATTATTATTTTTTCTTCCATTTTAAATTTCCACTGTTTTCTGTTTCACTTTTTTCACGCAAATAGTAAATAAAATGTGGCAGTTTTTACAATTCCTTTTTCTAAAGTTGACAGGACCTACGCCGCATAAATTTTGAAAATTGCTCGAATCTGGTTTCATACTTCAATGTAGCGTGAAGTAAGAAGTGGCCAATGTGACAGCATTAATAAACTCTCGTTGATTTGAAGTTGTGAAGCTTGGGGCGTAAAGTATGCAGCGCCGAATGTTTTTTGGGCC
Source organism: Thereva nobilitata (assembly GCA_963855945.1). Taxonomy (NCBI): domain Eukaryota; kingdom Metazoa; phylum Arthropoda; class Insecta; order Diptera; family Therevidae; genus Thereva; species Thereva nobilitata. The sequence continues at coordinate 21,354,218 of OY979696.1, forward strand.
TGAAATCGCTTACTTTTCATCTCCCATTTAAAAAAAAATAAAATTTGATAAAATTTTAAATATAAAAAAAATTTTAATTGACCTGACTTTCATTTCAATTATGGATTTTAGCGCCCTTCGTTCGTGTGGCGCCCCGATGCTTTGCATCTTCTGCTTCATCGGTTAAGCCGGGCCTAGTCGTATGATTGTACATGACTGAAGAGAAAAACCATCGGCAATATGGATAACCCTGTTGATGTAGCCGAACATGATCCTGGTTTGTGATGGTTTGGATAGATGTAACTGAAGTGTGGAAACATAGAAGTCTTCGGGAATAGCAACCCAGCGGGAAATATTAGAAGTGCTTCCTACCAAAGCACAAAATACTCGCTTGTATGCCACTGCCAAAGGAATCTTTTCATAAGCACATGCTGTCCGCAGTAGGTTAACTCGTTTGTGTTATTCTGGTTTTTGCAGTGTTACTGATGTGAAGTAAAGCCGCGATTTATTAAAAGTGCTTTTAGAATTATTTTTTGTAAAATTTATTAATTAAATGAAAATGTTTTTTATTTTGTATTTTTTGAATTATTTTTTGTTAAAAAAATATATATAAATGAATAAAAATTAACATTGATTTTCTTTCCTGTAAAGGCTAATTCACAATATTCTCTATGAAAAATATAAAAGCTTTTTAGCAGTAGGAAATTAAATCAAAAAAAAGCTTTTTTCCAACTGACAAAAGGGAGCCGAGCCAATTGTGCTTCCTTCTGCATTCCTATTAATCGCTTTCGAATCATTACAAATAAACTTAATTGAATCGCTTCTCCGCTTGGACATGCAATGTTAAAAAAGTAATGTAAGGCAAGGCTAAGAGAAGCACTCCTCTGTTTCAAAAGAAGCGATTCAGTACCTTTTTTGAATCGCTTTATTTCGCGCTGGGATGCTTCATAGTTTAGTGACACTAATTTATTAATCCATTGGCATGCGTTCAGTCTTACATACTTTTGTGATGACAAATTGTTTATGTACATATTGTCCTTTTCCACCATCTCAGCAGCCAATACGAATAAAACCTGGGCCGTTATAGTTTCTCATTCGCCTTATTTGTTGACATACTTTATCAAAAGCTCAAGATGTTGCCAAATCCCAATTATTGGAATCAAAACTATGCACTGTTATCATTAATTACTTTTATTTAACATGTCATCAAAGTGTTCGACCCATCTGTTTAGAAGATCGTTCTTTTCAGTGGGGTTTCTCCACGGTTATTCCTTCAGAAACTTATTCTTTTTTGTAGAATTGCCTTATTTCGCTTTTAGTTAACGCTTCTTCCGATTCTGCTGCTAGACGAAATGCAATGTACACACACAGGGAAACCTTGGGACACGTGAAATAAATAAACCCTTCGACTCGTGGATTACATTTGTTAAGAGAGAGTCCTACTAGAGAAAATATGCCAAGGAGTAACTAAAATATAGGTTTTGGAGTGGACGATTTCTATATAGATTTTAGTAAAGGTCCAATTCAACAACACACATTAACGAGTACCAACGTAGATATGAATTCATTTCGACCAATATTCCCCTCTATTTCAATTCTAGTCCATCTTAAACTGCCCTCAATTTTCATTAAGCTAAAAAGAATCCCTAAAAAAGTGCCATTACAGAAGGACTGTCACTCCTTTATATTGCGATAAAACACTCCACAACCAAGTAAAAAAAAATTCAAATAAACTTTACTTTACGTGAAAAGCACTTGATATAAATGAATCCTTTATTAAGTTTCGTAATGGGAATGTTTTATGTTGTTGCTGTCGGTCTAGGAACGTTATTGAATTGAGGAAGTAAAAAAGTGTTTCCCTCCTTGACATATATCAATATTAAAATAATAAGAGCTCTTGAGAAATATCCTCTCAAAAAAGGGTTTTTAATAAAATTGATTTAATAATCGAAATCAAAACGAAGGATTTAAGAGGATAAAAGGTTGCTTGCTCAAGGACTAAATGGACCTTAATTAATACAATACAAACAGAATTGCGTTGGAGATTTGTTAAAGTGTGCGATTCTTTTCGAATTGATGGAAGTATTTTGATGAATTTTAATGGTAGCGAGTGGTTTTTGAAGGAAGTTCTTTCATTTTAAATGGTATTACTGTTTGAGCACGATTTATGTGGTTGGAGGGAGTTAATATGGACATCTTTTAGCTATACTTGTGTAATCAGACTTAAAGGTGGGGGGGGGGTCATCCATATAATAACATGTTTTTTCCTTGTGAAAGTTTCAACTAAGAGGAAAGCTGTGTAGGTATATATACCATTAGTACGTTCTGGGCTATGGATACGCCCCATTAGTTTTAGGGGTTCATTTGTTCGAAAAGAGTTTGATGCAAGCTTTTTACAGGTAGTAATGACAGTATTTTGCTTTCAAGACTCGAGTTAGATGTTTGCATTGATTGACTGGGATTTAAGCGGACAGAGGCTGAAAAAGATCATAAAAAATAAGAAAAATGTTGTGTAATAAATTGGAATCTGGGCGACAATTGTCACTATGCCATTGAACTTTAGATGTAAAGACCATTGGTCGGCTAATATAGGGATTTCCTTTCTTATGTAATAAGCTAAGCATCGGAATCACTCCTTGTATCATTAGTATGTCATATCATTCAGGTGATGGTACATTGTTTAGTCGCAAGTTTAAATTGAAAACTTGATGAATAGAAAGAAAGATTGCATATTGATCTGGAGAGTACTTAAGGAGATGACAATGAACCTGATGTTTGAAATGTTCATTCGAATGAATTTCTAGTCCAAAGTGATCAAGCGTGCTACCCAATGTGCAGATAGCTTACCCTTTCCCATGTCCAATTTTTTAATAAATATATGTCGAACGCATCTCTAACGGTCGCCCAGTACCACTTGATGTTTGAACTCTGAAAGCTGTCCCGAGTCTGAAATACTGACTGTGGCAGATCGTTTCCCAGTCCAGTTGTTCTATTAAAACACGAAGCGTAGTATGAGCGAAAAGTGAACCTGTACGTGGTGCGAATGAAACGAGCCTATCAATCTACCCTCGTAAATCGAGGCTCATATCAGAGCGGCTTCATCCGAGGCAAAACAACAACTGATTTTTATCCTGAAGCAGGCGATGGTGTAATATCCAAAATTTTAAAACTCCGTCAAAAATACGTCATAGTTCCTAAGAGTCAACAAACCTATTTTCGAATGTCAAAAGGCTTTTCATATCGTGATCTAACCTTCCCGTATGCCTGACGGAGAATCTCAACCAACCATTTATCATTTTGGTGAGTCTGGTCTGGTAGCCTTTAATATCTCCAAGGCTTTTGGTATAGAGTATGTCACCTCGTCCAAGTTGTTTGTATTGACTCAGTTCAAGGAATTTTATCGAGACTTTCCCCACAACATCTCTGCGAGTATACTCCAGGCGTCAATCTTTATAAAAGATGTTCTTTCAATCCACGCCAAAATACTTCACAGTTTCGCCGATGTTGGTATTCTGCGTTATTCCTACGCCCTTGACACTTTAAGACAACTACGTTGCAGATCTTGTCTTTTTCTCGGGTGCTCATGTCCATCTCTATCAACAGATTTATTGGAATCATTCTGGACTGGCTTCCAGAATCGGGTCGAATTTAACGCCTCCAAAATTAAATAGTATCTCATCCCTAATGAAACCTGCACCAACCTTCCCTCTGGCCCTGTGGAGGGCGTAAGCCTAATAACTGATCACATATTCCAAATCGGCAAAAAAGCATCCAAATGCCTAGGATTTTTAAGAGATGCAAGTTAATTCTTCAGACAGAGGCGGGCCACACAAGTCTTAGGCAAGGCGCAAATTGAGAAGCGCATAGAGCGTGTGAGCTGACATGACGCGAGCAACATGACACACACGTGTCACTCGCGTAGCGTGGTGATCCGCATATTGAGACGCAGCTTTGATGTAGCTAGCGTACCAATATGACTGACTTACGGAAGAAAAAATTGTTATTATTAAACTTAAGTTCAGAATCAGATAATAATGCTGAAGACGGACTTTTGCTTTATTTAGCGACTAAAAAATTAAAATCACCCAATAAGTGTATTCTGTACTACAATGAAGATGAGTGATGCTGATTTTAGCAATTATTTCCGCATCAGCATGGGCCTTTGGTTCAAATAGATGTAATGCCCAAAAACTGATCTCAAGCAAGGAAAAACTTACAGGGTCTACCCAAATCCCACTTTCCAATTTTGTCTTCATTTAGTATTCATCATTTGTGTCATAAAGCTCTCTATGCCCTTTCACCGCTTCAATTAACTTTTATTTTGCCTTAGGTAGGTATTTAAAAGGCCAGTAAAAAGAAACAAACTAAAAAGGTGGAAGAGAAAAACAACAAAATAATATTATGAGAAATTGTTGACACTCGTTGACACGACCGGCACGAGAAACTATGGCTCCACTACAACGCCACGCGTGTAGTAGGCGACGCAAGTCGCGCCACCTCGCGTCCCCTTGCCAATTTGCGCGGTTCTATTCGTTTCCATAGTTTACAAAAAAACGCGCTGGCTGTGCCACCCGACACGCTCTATACGCGTCTCAATTTGCGCCTTGCCTTAAGTCCCGCCCCGCCTCGAGTACAACTAATTTATCTGGTCTTACGTCCCAAAAACTATCTTAGCGTGGCTTGAAAAGGTACAAATCGCGCCATCAAATTTATTGATAATAGCAATTGAGTCACTGTAGGAATGTAGCAGTCGGACAAAATGTTATCACTATTACTACAGCGACTGCCTTTGTGTCTCCACGGCAATATTTTTCCTGCAACATTATCTTTCGGCCGATCTGGTAGCCTACGGGTTAAGGTGCCTGACTGTTATCCCCGAGGTTCGTGGTTCGAATCCACTCCGCGGCATGATCCTTCACATTTCCATTTGTCCGACCTAGATAAATTTTCTGTCTTTCTTCTTTACAAAAAATTCCTTGCCTTTTATCGTGCCATCGCCTCTAACCGTATTAAGCGAGGAAGCCATCTCCTGTTGGGTCGCCGAAGTCAGCATTCTGCCGCGATGGTATTCGATGGGGAGTCGGTGGAATAAAGCCGCGTGTTGGCGGTTCACTCTTCCCCCTACTATCTTTCCGAGTTGAGCTAACTGTCCGACATTGCACTCAATGATAGAATCGTCGTGAGTATAAAGGACCTTTACCTCTGAGCCCTAGTTTTCCACACAAAGAACACATAAGACTGGCGCACTTACATACCATTGTTCATTTCTAAATAAAACAACTAGACTGTGAAATAATTTCGACAGTCAGTATTTCGAACTGGCATAAAATCCGAAACACACACCCACCAGACCCTAACTTACCCTATTCTTTTTTATCCTTCAAAGCAAGCTTACTACATTGCACTATGACCTGAATGATATGTCATGGCCATGACAAGACAGACTTGGAGTTCAAAGGGTGAATCTTAAGATTGCTTTTATTCACATAAAAAAATCTCGCAGCTCTGTTACTGAATAACAAAATTATCTTATCAGTGCTTGAATATGGATCCGAGACAAGGGCGGGGGTACTAAAAAGCTCTAAGGACCTCTTAGCTTCGGAAGTCCCGGAGAGTATTGTTGGCTGTTCATGTAAGAGAGATCGATCAAGGTCAACCTAGGACACCTAGAGTTTTTTTCGTTTTTTGTTTATTAGAAAGATTATAGCCCAGTCGTCAGAGCCAAAGTTAGACCGTAAGCTCGCACAAAATGTGATCTCGCTGAAAATTAGGACTTAGGTAGTTTTTTTGGGTGTAGAAAACGATAAAAAAATCTTTGCTGCTCTAAAGTGTATGCTAAGTTCACAATTTCGAAAACAAATTGGAAAATTTGGTTTTTGCTTTATATATCGAAAAATAAAAAAAAAATCGAAAAACTAATAGCGCCACGTGAAAGAGCGGAAAATTTTACTAAAATTTATGTTATAACTTATTTTAAAAAAAAAATGTTTCATTAATATAAAAAATTATTAAAAATAAGAAGCAAATTGGAAATATATAAGCGCGCCAAAAAGTTGAATTGAATTATTCTAGCGAGGCGTTCGGGTAAAAACTAAAGTATCCTTGCCTAAAATGTGCGCAAAAATCAAAATAAAAAAAGCATTTTAAAGAGGACACTCTAAGCTTTCTAAGGAAGCCATTAGTTTTTAATTTTTTGTTTTTTTCTCATAGAAAATTTGGACGGAAGTTATAATTTGGAAAATTCTCACTGATGTTTATAAAATTGAAGATATATATTAATAGAGGCGTACAAAAAAAATCCTTATCATCACTAGGCAATTACTTTTGATGTAAAAATAATTCAAATGATAAACATTGTCTTTGTTTAATAAAATTTTTGTTTTAAAATATTCATTTTTTTACCGCATTCATTCGACGCCATTTTTATTTTCAAAAACAACCGGCACCAGACGAGAGAAGTGAAAGACTGCCGGCGGCCCGGGCGCATCTTTCTTCTTTATCAAATTATAACTTCTGTCCAAATGTTCTATGAGAAAAAACAAAAAATTAAAAACTAATCTCTTTCTTAGAAAGCTTAGAGTCTCCTCTTTAAAATGTTTTTTTTATTTTTATTTTTGCGTACATTTTATGCAAGGATACTTTAGTTTTTCCCCGAACGCCTCGCTAGAATATTTAAATTCAGCTTTTTGGCGCGCTTATATTTTTCGAATTTGCTTCTTATTTTTAATAATTTTTTATAATAATGAAACAAATTTTTTTTAAAATAAGTTATAACATAAATTTTAGTAAAATTTTCCGCTCTTTCACGTGGCGCTATTAGTTTTTCGAATTTTTTTTTATTTTTCGATATATAAAGCAAAAACCAAATTTTCCAATTTGTTTTCGAAATTGTGAACTTAGCATACACTTTAGAGCAGCAAAGATTTTTTTATCGTGTTCTACACCCAAAAAAGTACCTAAGTCCCAATTTTCAGCGAGATCACATTTCGTCCGAGGTCAAAGTCTCTCACAACTGGGTTATTAGTGTTCGGGGGGGGGGAAAGGAAAGTTATCTAGGTCCGCTAGGGAACGAAGGGCCATGGTGTGGAGTGGATTCGAATCACGGACCTCCGGGTTGGTAGTCGGTTGCCTTGACACCTATACATTCGAGTCGGCTAAGGCAGTAGGCCAATTCATAACATAGGGTTTTTCGTCAAAAGCGACAACGAAACCCAAGCAGATTAGATTACAAAAAACTCGATTAGAGCACACAAGAAACCTGGCGAGTTGGAGCACCTAAATAAATTTGGAGAAGCACTTTGTTGGCAAAAGTCTGAGCCCGACTGAAAGTACTAGCACAAAATCAAGTCTGTTGGAGGCGAACTACCGTCGTGGTAACGTACAAAACCAAGTTGCAAATGTACAGAGGCAATTTACCAAAGGCAAGTGCTCTTCCTATCATGAATTTCTAAAAGGGGAGTTAACAGAGAAATTGGTGTTTCCACTAATATCTGATGATAATTCGGTACCATTTGGCTTGGAGATGTCAAACTGGAGGACATACACTCAAAATCAAGACCAGTAAAGAGAGAGAGCATTTCCGGTAGATCATTTAAGGCAGCAGAGTCTAGTGCTAAATCTATGTTCTCAGTTATTTTGGCTATATAATTTGGCTGGTCAAATTCTTACAGGAAATGTATTGAGGAGCCAAATTAGTGAGTGGATCAATTTAAAAACTATGGGCTGCAACTCTACAAATGAAACCTCATTGATGTCATTGGTTGACATCATACCCAGCAGGCAAAATGAGCTCACAAAATCAGAAATTTATCGTATAACTCACAATGAGCTGAATATGATGAAAATATGACACTCAAAATGCAAAAAAAATTTAAATCATTTGTGAGAAAATAATGAGATCATAATGAGAGTAAGTGAAAAAGAAACCGAGATTGAAGGTTCCACTTATTGTTCATTGATTGGAAGGTTGTTATGAGCTAATTATGAGAAATTCGTTTGGTAACATATATACAGGCGCCACATTTTTGTAAGTTTTAAGACTATTATTTCTCTGGAACATGAAGCCGGCACTCTTTCAACTATACTTTTGACAATGCTGGATATTTCGCTTCAAGTGTGTATATAAATAACAAACTGTTTCACTTCTTTTGAATTTGTGTATAGTATTTTTTCGAACATATAAAGACGGAATTTGTTAGAATTGAATATTTGCAATCAATATAATATTAAAATGTAATATTAAAGAGAAAATAAAATAAAATGTGATGGAAGAACTGTTCTGATGGTCAATAGAAGTGACGAACATCGATGAAGGATCCAAATATTGGCACCAAGGTTTTACAGTTTGTCTTAAGAAGGCATTTTGGAATTTACAAAAAGATAATAGCATTTTTTAAACATTATGTAATGTCTATGGCTTGCCAATTTTTAATAACACAACTGCGCAATTTTGTCCAATACTTGCGAATGTCGAAGGAATTATAAAGGAACCTTTGATTGGAATACACAACGGTAATAGAAAACCGCCATCGTTAGGTATTTATCTGGGCAAATTTGTAAATAAATGAAATGACAGATATTATGGAAAATGGAATAATGATTAATGGTTTTCGTTTAACTGAAACTTGAAATGTCGAGGCAAATGTATTTTTCAATTATACAAAACGTCACAAACCTAAAACTGTCGTTTATATATCACATTCTATATAAAATATAATACGTTACACAAACTGGATGTTGTTTTTGCATGATATTTCAATATACACTCGACATACAACCAATGGGCCAGTTCACACGATGCCATAAGTGTGTTGAGTAAAACCGGTTTTGTTCGTAAATTTCTTCCGTTCCCTCCCCTCTCTCAACTATAAAACCGGCTTTATTTGCCATGAATATGGCACCGTGTGAGGAGGCCCAATATGTTTATTACACAGCAGTCCACGAAGCACATGCAAAAAAATCTAACAATGAGCTCATATTTAGCTTACGCCGGTTTGTCATTTATATACACTCTTGCTGCGGCACATGCGTAGCAGCCTCAGTAGCGCAGTTGGTAGAGTTTTGGCTTCATGTTCCAGTGGTCGCATGTTCGAATCTCGTATAATGCAATCGAAAAAAAATATTCTCGAATAATAATGAAATATATCTAAATTTGAAAATATGTAATAATAAAATAATATGAATATAAATAAAAGCAAAAAGAGTCAAAAAAAAACTAATGCGGAAATAATAATTTTGTTTTTTTAACATTTCTCAGTACTTCTTTGCGTCACTCTCAGTGAGCTCAATATGAGAAAATTTTGAGAAAATGTTTAGTTCTTGATTTACTTCATATTGAACTCATACTTAGTTCAGGAACTTGCGCCAATTAACTCACTACTTCCTCATGTGTATCTCATAAATTACTATTTGGGACTTTAAACGAAAAAATTTCCAATTGCAAGTAGATCATATTTAGCTCAATATGAACTAGAATGCCTGCTGGGTACGAGGAGTGGCGTGTAACCTAAATGGCCGATCCTCGGAAAAAACGCCTCCCTCCTCCTACTCCCAATCTCCTACAACGACCTTCAAGTGATGACCCTTTTAACTACAAATGGACGAAGGGCAACCCCCTTCGGAAAGGAGGAGAACGAATGCAGTAGGCGAGAAGGAGCAAATCCTTCAAAGCCTACCAAGGCAAGATGATAAATGTCATCATGTCGAGGGCTGCATGGCAGCGGGTAGTTTTTGCACTGTCGCTATAATGATCGTCTATGGGCACTGAGCGTATACCCAGTTGTATAATGACGTATCTTGATATGGAGGATCTGTCAGTTTTTCATAGTTGGCAAAAGGCAAAAAATTAAAAATTGAAATTTTTTTAATTTTTTCAAAGTCCTAAAATAGATATTTTAAATAAAGTAACAAAGTATTGCGTATGCTCACAAGAAAGTATATAAAAAAACCTACAATTTAAAAAAAATTTACCGTACGATCATTTGGCATAAAATGGCGGTAATTTTAAAAATTTTCAAAAACTGCCAATTGTTGACGTAAAAATCGAATTTTTTTTTTGAAATTGCAACCACGTAGGTAGTAGATGCTATATATCAAAATACATATTTTCTCCAATTTTTATCAAAATCTGACCTTTTTTCCGTTCTTTATTGCATTTTTAGTAAAATAAAACAAAATTTCATACATTTTGGTTTTTTGAGGTTAGGATAATTTTTTAAAGTATTTATACCGAACCAGTTCGATAGTGTATTCATTCAAGAGTATTTTCCAATTTTTTTTTCTCGTGCAGCACAGGACCGATTTTGCAGAAATTTTTTTTTCGCTTCATCTTAACATATGTAAAGAAAAAAAACAAAAAATTCAACTTCCCAATCCCAACTACATCACTATCGCATGACAGTTTCCCTCTACTAGTATCTATAGGTGTGTAGTACAATAACTCAAGCGGTGGCCGCGGTACTTTTGGACCCAATACCTCGCCAAAATAATAATAAGAAGAAGAATATGTCATTGGTGGAAAATAAGATCGCGTTGTTTGTGGTAAGCGTTTCATATTTGAGTAATGCTATACAAATTTTGGACTAAGCAAATCAAAATTGCCAATTTGTACCTCTGGAAATCCTTTGTACACTCGTTTGTATCTAATTTGTTTATTTTCCCAAGTTTTTCCACAGCAATATTTTTTCCGTCCTATTCAAATCAATCGTTTATTTAGATTGATTGAATAAATTTGTTTCTTTAGTTTTATTAAAAACGTTTTGTCGCATTAGGTAATGATTGCATTTAAAATAAACTTTAAATTAACTTCTTCTTGTTGTTGTTGTTGTGCCCATGACCCAATGTTATTTTATCCCAAACAAAATACATAACTAAATTAAAGCAAAGTTGGCCCAGCCCGTTGCCTTCCTTTTTAGTTATTTGCTAAAATGTTTGCATTTCAATTCGATGAAAGTTTTTCGCAAACAATTTGCCAGCAACCCCTAAAGGTCCCCCGAATTTATTTATTTAAGGGTGAACTTTAATTTTTTTTGTTTTATATTTTATTATTATTATTATTATCTTATTTTCAGTCGTTCATTCACAATTAACATAATTAAACTCATTCATGATGATGGCATGAACTAGACGTAGACGAATAAATAAATAAATTAATAAATAATTAATTAAAGAATAAATTAAAATCGAAATGAGAAAATCCATCTTGTGATAAAGGAATACAACTTGTGGGGTGGGGGGGAGCAAGAATGAATTTTCCTATTTTTTTTACTGGCGAACAACTTCAACACCGACCGGCTGCAGCAGGGATTCTGCAGCTGACTTCAGCTTCTCTGAGACTAAGTGGGCGATATGGGGTGTCCTCTTCCACACAAACTCCCTGGTCCTGTCATGGTTGTCAGAACTTTCCACCTGGACCTGTTATAGGACAAATAAGGTTATCGTTAAAGAGGAGAGCTACCTTCGGGACAATTTAACATTTTTAACAAATACCTGCTTCGGCTGCTGCACCTTAATTGAAACTAGTGTAGCTGCCCCATCAACAACACGAAGATTGATTCGACCAATCATTTCGTTCGTTCTGGCGGTGGCACTTTTAACATTTCTGATTGTTCCGCGCTTAAAGGATTTTTCCACTTTCAACGTTAAAGGACCAAGAGTAAATTTGCTTTTAATGGTTGAATTGTTGCCGTCGGGGGTTACTTTGACGTTACCAACTCGCTTTAAGGATGCTAGACCATAAAGTGTTCCCTGTGCCTTTGGCGATTTGTCATCTACACTCTTCTTAAGGTTGTTCTTAACAACTTTACCACTTTGTCCAGCCGCTGCTGGTGCAGGCTTCTTTGGCTTTGTTGAACGAACTTGAGATCCTGATGATGTTATGAATTTCTCTGGAATTCCGCTTTTTATTGCTTCTGCAATACTAGGAAATTCCTCGTTCGGGACTTGATTCTCGGATTGCTTTGGTATCGTTTCATTATCCTGTGCTGCTGCCTTTGGATTACGACGTCCCTTCTTTTGAGGTTTCCTATATATATAAATACTTTGTAACTTAAACCAAATTCTCTCTCTTTTTTTTAAAAAGACAAATAAAAGTTTTTATTTTTTTTAACTCACCGTTTATTTCCGGAATTCGTCTTTGTGTTTGCTTGTTTTCCATTGGTTGACAAGCGAACCTGAACCGGATCGTAAGATTGTTTCAGGATTTTGTTGATTCGGTCAAAGATTCCGTCAACAAATCGATTGTATCTACTTGTAAGAACTTCAGGAATTGAATTTTCCTTCTCGAATGAGCCTAGGACATTTAAAAGTTTAAGCTATATTTGTTAACGGGCGGAACTTGATTTTAGAAGCCCAAAACTTTATGCAATGCTCATGGATGATGTTATTGGAGTTAGTATGCAATAATGAAGCATGGTAAATTAGTAAAGCGATTTTTAGTAAGCAAAATTTTTAAAAATATTTTTTAGCATAAAATATTATTTGTGGCTGATGTAGAGTTTTCCATCGAATGTTATACGATTTGATTTTAGTTTATATTTTTAATTAATTCGAAAGGTTTAAATTATTTGATAATAAGATGTTGTAATCCTCCTACATATTTTTTCCTGGAATTAGATAATATCAAAAAAGCTGCATACATTTTGCCTCTGCCATATTTAGGTTTAAATTTAGACCAAAAAGATCTACTGGTGACCTTCTTGATTTCTGTTAGACACAATCAATTCATACAACATGTTGCTAAGTATGGTCTGGTTGTTCTAGATACAGTAGGTATGACATCCTGCTTTATTAACCAAACCCGAAACTTTTGGTATCGACTCGGTTGTAAGGAACTGAATTGAGAGTTTTCTTTGCAGCCATTCCATCTCGTCTCCTAGAGGTCAATTCTATCAACAGATCTTTTCCAAATCTTTATAAATGGTCTGACTCAAACCCAGTGAACTCAATTAACTGCTTCGCTGATGACGTTACTTTTCATTACTCTTACAACTTCGACAATATAAGGCAAGCAAGTGGCAGGCCTTATCTATGTGATTTTCAACTCATGATGTCCTATACAATAAACAGGGACATCGAACTCGTCCTTAATTGGGTTGGCAAGATCGTGCCGAATTCAGCGCCTTGTGACCATGCTTTTATCTCTTTATACAGTGTGAATTTAATTGCAGACTGGTCTCTTTTTTGGTTTCGTTAATACAAGACGAAAGACCTTAGGTTATCCTGCAAAAATAACAAACCATAGAAAACACCCCTCCTAACGCCAAGAGATGTGTTGCATGTTTGTTGATAAGTTCGACAAGGTGTTTACCGCAAATCCATTTCAATGCACACTGTTCAAACTGATACGCATACTGACGCACACTTATACATAATCTACCCCTATCTATCCTTGGGAAACCCAAGCTTAGGAATCACCCTTTGTACTATCAGTCTGTCATGTCGTTCAGGTCAGCAGCAAGTTTGGGTTGAAAGATAGAAGAGAATATGATAGATCAGGGGAGGTATGAGGGTGTTGGAGCAGGTGGCGATGAACCTTGGGTGTTGTACGAGCTCGGAGATTATCAGATACAAGGATTTCTGACAAACGAAATTTACGTAACTTCCGGCGTTCCTCAGGGTAGTAATCTACGCCCTTTTCTTTTCAATATTTTTATGTCCGATTTATCTGAAAAATTAGGGAGTATTCCTCATCTCTCCTAGACAAATGACCTTAAAATATATAGCGCCATTAACTCCCAAACCAATAAATTACAACTTAACATCAACAAGTGCCATGCAATTACCTTCTCCTGCAAAAAAAAACACATACAGCTGCAGTACTACTATATCAACGAATCATTTCGATCATCTGACGTTAATAGCAACAGGATTGAATCTGTTCAAAAGAAATTTCTTCTTTTTGCTCTGAGATATCTGCAAGATCCGCACGATTTTCGAAGTCTACCACCTTACAAGGATAGTCTCAAAGTTATAGGCACTGTCGGACAGGAGAAAAATGCTTATCTCATGACTTAACCTAGCCATTCTAAACGATAATGTTAAAGTACAGTTTCTGTCGGATATGATCAAATTCAATGATGATGTTCGACACACAGGACATTGTACGAAACAACTTAAGGAATACCCGCATCGCACTGAGTATGCAAGAAACTAGCCCGTTAACAGATGGCGTGTATGGCGTGGTTTCTCAACCTTAGGGTCGCCATTAGATAAAAGGGGGGTCGCAATCTATCCAAAAAAATTATTTTAACAAACAATGTAATTTAAAATTATAATCAAGATAACCATGCAATAACAACCGTATATAATTAAAAAATTAAAAAACACGACGCCGAATTAAAAAATGAACTAAAAAATCAAAAACAAGTTTTAAGTACTAATGTAAGACAGAAACAAGGTAGAAGATATTTTATTTATTTTGTTAAGTATCACACAACTATCGTATATGTATAATCTGTATTTTTTCAGTCGGGGTACAGTTTTAATTATACTTATTCTCGTAACATTTTGTACCCCGACTGCAAAAATACAGATTATACATATACGATAGTTGTGTGATACTTAACAAAATAAATAAAATATCTTCTACCTTGTTTCTGTCTTACATTAGTACTTAAAACTTGTTTTTGACTTTTTAGTTCATTTTTTAATTCGGCGTAGTGTTTTTTAATTTTTTAATTATTTTGTTTTTCATTTTATAATATTTTAGTGATTATAATTCGTAAACCAATGTAGTTTTTATTAAGTGATTTCATTTTACTTCTTATTATTATAGCACTTACAACTATTGAGATACAGTTTTAATGCAAAAGTAACGTTATCGAAGTTTGATTTATTCTATCTAAATTTAGACACGCTGATAGATTAGGCAGAAATCATCTCAATGACACCTTTCATTTGATACCCATATTGACCCGATCAGAAGAAAAAAAAATAAATCGGGTGTGAGGAAATTGGGTCTGACGGCCGCCATATTGTTTTTTTTAAAATTAACTGAGCCTATGTTACTCGGGCTTACTAAACGATTCTAACGGTACCCCAGTCATCTAAATCCGTTCAGGCGTTTAGAAGTTATGGTGGTAGAAAGCAACGTACATACACACAACAAACCTAAACACATCACATTCCTTTTTATGGGGCAGTCGTGTAAAAAGGCAACAATTTAGCCACGATTTTCGGGGTAAAGGTTCCACACATATCCGTGACGTGACAGCGACCTCAGTGCAGTACTTGCGGCATCAGTGAAAAAAATATATCGGCACGATGTAATTCCATGGAAATAAGTTGGGAAAGCGCGCATGTTCCCACACACCCGGCGCAGTTAGGCCCCGACGTTCTCAGTACCTTTCAGACGTCCGCAAAAACCGCAAAAAATACGTTGCTACCGATACTTTTTAATTTATCCCGGACGGGAAACAAATGTTTTTTAAATTCAATGGAAGATTTTATAAGAACTCAACGCAAAGTTCGGTAAAGTTTATTTGAAATACACTCAAACCTGTTCTGTGCAATCTTTTTTGTGCGATTTATTTTATTCAGAATATAACAATATTTCCCCACAAAGTACATCTGTATAAGTAATAAATGTAAAGATTCATTTGATGTAAGCTTGCTTGAATGCCCAAATGTACTTCATCCTACATAGTAGTAGTCCAGATTCGTGTGGATCAACTTCTCGACTTTTTTTAGCAAATCACTAAATGCGTTTTGGCTCATCTCGTAGAAGTTAGTTTCGTGGCCCACCAATTTACGCTGGAGGCCCGTGACACGTGCAGTGCAGTGCTGAAAGTGACAAGTCATTAGACAGCCTGCTGAGCCTGTTCAAGCGGTTTGGCTTACAAATATGAGCTATAGGGTCGTAGCACAATACGCTAAGTTTTAGACCCTAGGAATGGGTTAGATTAATATCTTATTCAGACTTTCGCCGATAAAGGCAGGTCCTTCTATGAACCTAGAATTATCAAGCTCACTGAAAGATGATAAATGCTTATAAAACAAAACGAGCAATAATATCATAGATTAATTTTTTTTATATAAATAAATTTCTTTCAAAAGCATAGAAAAAATTAGCCCAAACTTGTTTTCTGAAAAATATTATAATTCAAGTGAGTAATTTGAAATCATTGCCCGTCCTTCATATACCAACACCAAGTCTATTACGTGATATCTCAGCAGTCCGAAGATCTTCTGTCGGTTTTATATGGATTAATAAGGGTATTGTCAGCAAGGGTTGCTGGCCATTCGTTGACAGACAGGATTATAGGATTCTATATTCTCTTGTTTCCCTCGGTCTTTCTCAACAATATTTATTGAGCACACATAATAAATTTAAAAAAACCAAATTATGAACCTATTAACAAATTTAACCCCTTCGTGACTTTTGCCCTGCCATGTTGTGTGCGCTCTTAAAATTCACTGCATATTTCGCGTTTACTTAATCCAGTACACAAGCTTGAATTTATCTACAATACAAATTTATTATAAATCAGCTTATTCTTAACTACTTTCGTTTCAGTACCGCCCCATAATTAAACAAATTAAACTTTTCACCTTAATCACACTTTATCATGGGCTGAACTTATTTTTTTTTGAAATTAAAACAGATACATTCGCGCCCCTTTTCACCATCACGATTTTCATTTCCAATTATTTCATATACATACAGGTATAAACCGTATAGGCACAAGTCTCAAGCATTTAATTCATTTTCAGGGGAAAAACTTGACTGGAAATTTTCATGCCGAAAACTCTTCGCAACACCAATTTGCAAAGGCTATACTCGCTTAACCAAGCTCTATGCACGAACAGAGCAAGCAAGCACACATTATAGGTGATGCCTTTTAATAAACAACGAAATCTGTGAAAAACTTTTTCAACGAAACTTTGAAGCGCGTCGTGGCCTAATTATGTTTCAGTACACCACCTTAGTTTCGGGTTTTTTCCGAAATATGCAACAACAAAAAAAATAATAAAAACAAAAAAAAGAAGCGGAAAAGTTACAGAAACGGAAGCAAGCAATTTACCAAGGCACATATTGCCAGAAATCAAGCCGAGTTGATGGGGGTGTAATACACCCTAGCCGTCGTATTCTGATTCTAGCCAGCGAAACAAGCCATATGCCCCGAATTATTTTTTGCCAGCGTTTTCCTTTTTCAGAGCTTTCCGAGCTTAATATGAATTTTCCAAAAAAAAGGAAATATGGAAAAAAACATAAACAAACACGGAAAGTCTTCGCAATTGGAATAAATTAAAGGCAAACAAAACTTCTGAGAAAACAGCAGCAAAATAAAAAAATAAAAACAAAATATTAAAAAATCAAAGGGGTTGGTTCAGAACAGACGATAAAAGGTTGAAATTCATTTTTCTTACAAAACGAAGGGAACGGGGACGGGAAATGTTAAAATGTTTCCTTGCTGCTCTTTAAGGATTTGCAAATTGGGTGTGTAATTTGATTTTTAGCTTTTTTCCTTGGCTGGAATATATTTACAGGATTTCGTGAAGGGATTTCCAAAAAATTCGTTTCTGTGAAATAAAGGACTTTTTGTGTAATACTTCCCAAATGGAGCAATTCTATTCATCTGCCTTCTAAACTTCAAGGATTTATTAGTTCTTTCTAAGAAACATTTTACAATTTTGATACAATTCCCGAAAAATAATGATGGAAAATAAACATTGAACAAATGGATTTTGGGAAAAATTATAACCGACTAAAATTTAATCCTATCTACTAGAAAACATATTCCGAAGGATGGTAGCACATTTTTAAGGATATTTAAGGACATATTCCTCATGTGTAAATATATGTTAATTAAGTATATACCATTAAGAATATAAGGCAAATATATAAGGAAAGGTATTTTGATATTAAAAAACCACCCTTCGAACAAAAACCACAATTTAGTAGACCAAGTAACCATGGTAGTGTAAAAATTAAAAAGACAACACAAACGATCACCTTCTCATTGATATCTGCTTTTATATCCTATTACAAGGCAAAAATAATTGACTGATGAAAAATTATTTTTTAGAATCTGAACATTAATTATATTCGAAAATTGCTTTATATTTTACCAAAATAACAATGTACAAGTGTTTTAATTAAACCTAATATCGTCTACGTAGAATTTTAATTATTTTAAGTCTCATGTTACGCGTGTTGCCGCGTGTTTACATTTGCAATGAAGGAATTACAAGTATACTGAGAAACAGAAGATTAAACCTTGGTTATTAAGTATACTTATATGTAGGTATTCTGCCATGATTATTATTAATTAGTACTTCCCTACTAATTACTACTTACTCAGGCATAGACAAAATTATTTTATTATATATGTATGTACAGTGCATCTAAGAGGTACAACTTTCCACTATTTTTCAACCCAGTCAATAATAAGGTTCAACCACAAAGAGTTCCACCAACTTATACCAGTGGGAAAAATTGGGAGCGCTCCCCCGGGGAACTTATTTTGAGCGCTGTTAAATATGCTCCCGAGGGAGCACTACTGGAGTTTTCATCAATTTTATAGAAAAAAGAAAAAGGGCGATTATCTTGGTGATCATAAAATGTGACGATGGACCGGCTCTCGTTCGATACGGAGGACAAGCAGCTTTGGACGAGGTTAGAATTTAGTTGGGGCCTCCCAGCGGGAAAAGTGGAAGCAGCTTCCTCTGGAATCAAATTGGAAGTGCTTCCTGGTTGCGCTGCAGAAGCATTTTTGAAGATTTTCCTATGCATGTGGCTACAAATAAGTCATTTTCAACTTTGTTGGTAAATTTTCTGTTTTAAGAGATTCTCTGCATTTCGATTCGTAAAGTTTTCCTTTGTTGTGACATATTCTCTTTTGAAAAATGTCCATTTAGAGTTGTGCGCTCAGTAAAAGAAGTCTCGCGGTTTATAATTTCCCAGCGGGAAATGGAATCATACCAAGAAGCATGACGGTAGCGAGAATTCCTTCCTTTTCGCATTCCGCTCCATATCTTTTTTGTGCAGCCATGTCATTAGAAGGAATGAGTCGAAAAGCTCTAAAAGCTCATTCCCCTTCCCCGCGCATTCCCGGTTTGTGATACGTTCTCTTTTATTTCTTCCAAGGAAGTACAATTTCTTACACCTTCTAAATATATTGAGATCCTTGGAAGATATTGCTTTAATCCTTTTATACTTATCTTTTAGATACACATTTTTATACACAATTTAATGGTAAATTGTATTAACTGAAAAAAAAACTGTACATTAATTGCATATCCATATTTGACCCTTCCATCCTACTTTTGTGGAACTACAAAAACGAACTCCTTCCTAAAAGCTTCTTGAGGAAGGCCTTCAAATTTTTCCCGCTGGGTTATTATAGTAATTGTGATTTTATAATTGTGATTTTGATTAGTCCAGTGAAAAGTTTTGAATTTTTTATTTTTTTTGTGTGTCTATGCAATTTTAATTTAATAAAAATATTTATGTTTGAAATCTATTTGTATCCTTATTTTCAAAAACGAAGAGCGAAACCTTTTTCCCCGCTCACAAAAGAGCAAAAATGAAAGCTTTGCTGCTTGCAAAACTTAAATCTTCAAAATAGCTTCCCAGGAAGCTAACTAGAAGAAAATCCAAGAAACTGCTTCTTGCTAATGACATTCAATGGTAAAAAAGATATGGATAGGGATACGGAAGGGAAGCATTTCTAAGATGCATAAGGATAGCTTTTTCATGCATCAGTGAATGCTTCTATTTCCCGCTGGGCTGCTTTGGTAAAACCACACTCGCGCTTGGAAAGGAAAAGACAATTGCAAAAGATAAACAAAATAAAAGCTTTTCGATACCCGGATCACATATCCACAGGCGTCCATGAAAATTCTTTATTAAAAAGCTTTTTTATAATGCTCCTAGAATGCTTTTGAAGAAGCATAAAAAGGTATGCTATCCTGCAATGACATGCAATGTTAAAAAGTATATGGAACTGGAGCGGAACGGGAGCGCTGTAAGCCTTTTAAAGAGTGCTCAAACAGCGCTATTGGAGCAGTCCATTTCCCGCTGGGATAGAACTCGATCGCATCAGTAGTGGTAAATGTCCGTGCCACAGAATCTTGGAGAATCACTTATTGGGACTACGTAGACTAGTCATGATTACTGTTAGATATTACATATTTACAATGTTAGAGACATACATAGAAATAAGTTGTCGCACATTTTTTAACTTTGCACATTTTTTAATTTTGCACATTTTGCACAAATTGCAATTTTCAATATTTTTTACCTGCACGAGCCCGATGAAATATGATCGGCGCAATAATAATTTCACGTATCTTGCTGAATAATCCAATTTTGCCAATATTTGAATTTATGTATAATGCAAGTAGCTTAGTATATCGATAATGTAAGTAGAGTAAGAATTTTGGTTATAAATATCCGAATCCGGAAAATAAAGTCATTCTAGTCAAGAAGCTTGAGAGTTTTACATCGTTAAAACCTTTAATCCTGTTGAATTAGTTTATGCACTGATTCAACCAACAACTCTGTAGTCACGGTGTAACACCTAGACTATCAATACAGTTAAGGCAAAGAGCCTTACCTTAAACAATTACTATGTAGTAAAACCGACTTTTACGAAGAGAGGGGTGAAGGGGCGGGGTGAGTATGAGTATGGGAAGCTATTGCTCGGCTGAATCCATAAACTTCATTAGGAACGGGTTTCATTCCAACGAGTATATTAGACAGTAGCATAACTAATTAATTTAAGTTACTTGGAACAATTGCCGAAGTTCTTCATTTAAACACAAAAAACGCCTTGACCGAATGTTATGATAATTTAATAATAATAATTTAATAATAATAATCTTTATTTCTGAAATTGCGCGCCGTCCAATTGCGCCCGATGCAAGTGCACCATTTGCACCTGATGAGAAATTTTTCTTGATAGAAGTAACCAGCGACTCCAAGTTTTTACTGCTGTCAGCAGTAAAATAATGATTTCACTTCTAAACTTCGAATCATGATTTGATTTTCCTGATGGTGAAGTTGTCCGAGAACGTCTGTTATTTCTATCGGCAGTTGGCTTTAATTGCGTTCATACACTCCCAAGCATTCTAAGTTTTATAGATTTTGAGGAATAAGAACTACGCAATATATTAGGAGTACAAATAAAAAAAAAGGTGGCTTTCCAATAGATGTCGCCAGCAGTAAAATTCTGACAAAAATGCCAGATCAGAAACCCCAAGTGAGCTCCTCATTATGTTACATTTGTGAATTTTTATCAGCGTAATATTTTTTTGGTGGGTCAAAAGTGAAGTTTTGCTTTTTACCTTCAATTCGAGAAAAAAACTGCGGCTGAGACTCGTCGAATGATTGTAGAAATTTATGGTGAGGCTTCACAATGGTACAAAAGAGGGGATTTCGACGTGGAAGATAATTAGCGCTCCGGACCGGTGGAAAAGTTTGAAGACCCAGAATTGGAGACATTGGATGAAGATCAATGTCAAACGCAACAAAACTTGCAGATTAATTTGGCGTAACTAAACAAGCCTTTTCCCATCATTTGAAAGCTTTGGAATGAAATCAAGAAAATTGCAAGCACCACTAATTGAAGTCGGAGCGTCCCGGCCAAGCCAAACATCCATGGTAGGACCAGCTCGGCGTGGTATGAGTAGCTGCAGCTGAGTGAAACCATCACAGGAGCTCGCTACCGAACAAAAATAATGTATTGGAGCCGAATATTGAAGGAAAAACGACCACATGAGATCTAATGTCGTTAAAACCTACCTAGAAGCTCTGAATTGTGAAGTCCTACCCAACTTGCCGTATTCTACAGACATCGAATTTTCTGCCTACGACCGCAGCACTTCCGTTCTTTCGGGACACCAAAAATTAGGTCGATTTGTGTATCACCTCAAAATACGAGCACTTTTTCGACGCGAAACCCGTATGCTGCCAAACTATGAAAAAGAACGGCGGTATTCCATTTGTACTCCTAATAATTTGATACAAGAAGCGACATCACTGCTCTGGAAACACAAAGCCCAGTCAACAGTTCGAAAGAACAGTCGTAAGCAATACATTAAATTACCACTTTAACGTTTTAAGTCAACATAATAAGAATGGCATACTTTCATTAATTCGAATCTCGTGTTTCCTCTCTTATTTCGCATCATGTATCTTTCAACGTTTTGTACCGTCGTAACACTGTTCTTCTACGATGGTTTCTTCAATTTTTCGAGAAATAGAAAGCACATACATATGTATAAAATACATAACCTTATAAAACTTCAAGCTAGTCTTATCTGTGACAAAATACGTAACAACGCCATTCTCAAGTCCATTGCATTCTGCTCCCACAACCGCAAAATATTGTCTAAATATAATTTTGTATCGAATGCATCCTCCCAAAAACGATTCAATCCACTCAAACACAATCCACAATCTACACCACAAAAAGCTGCTTAAAATCCACACACAAACGCTTGAAAAACTCTCCCCAAAAAAACCAAAAAAAAGTGAAAATGTTTTTTGTTGTTGTTGTTAAGGATCAATAAAACGCCAAATTTAGAAAATACAAAACTAAGTGTAATACACACAAAAATAAATAAATAAATAAATTACTACATTTAAATAAAACAGAAACAAACACAAACACAAACAAAAGTAAAGCGAGAACACATGGGAAAAATAATTTAACTGAACTTATTTTTTGCAAATAGGGCGCTTTACACTAATACATATGAGTCCGGCGGGCTTTTGATATTGATCTGCGCGCGCCATTTTTTTTTTGATTATGTCAAATATTTTTTTTATTATTTTGTCACACTATATTTTTACTTGTATCCAAATCTTAGGGCAATTTTTCAAGCGTTTTGTGCAGTCGCCAACACCTACAACAGCGTTAAGCCCATTTTATGTTGTTTTTTTTGTTTTTGCTAATGCAAAGCTTTTGCCGAATTAAATTTCTTTGATTTGGACTCACGTGCACGCTTCGCTTCAATAACGTCATCGCCGATTAAATCATCCTCTTCATCATCGTCATCATCGTCGTCATCATCTAACGCACCTGCGATTTCATCTTCTTCATCATCGTCATCGTCATCATCGGAGGCATTCGGTGTAATTTCATTTGTTGTTTGCTGCGCTTGGGTGGCTGTGACTTTCTGGACATTAACAGCGGCGACCTGTTCCTGAGGTTGATTCAAGGATACAATGTCAACTTTAGTATCGATGCCGCCATTTTCTTCGTCGTAGAATACCGTTTGTTCTCCTTCGTTGGGATAGTCGACATTTAGGCCACCTCCAGCTTCTGCTTCATTGATGGCGGCTGCAGCTGCTTGCTCAACGGCTGGTGCTTGAACAGGTGTTGCTGCTGGATGTGCTGCGGGTTGAACTCCTGTTGATGGACTAACATCATCGTCATCGTCTTCATCGTCATCTGAAATAGTTTGGTTTATATTAATATTTGAAACAAAACAATGCAGAAAGTACCTTACCATCTAGAATATCATCGAATATTCTTTCAATGTAATCACCTTCGTCATCTTCATCATCGTCTTCGCCAGCTGCAGCAGCTACAGGACTCTCGTCTTCGTCATCGTCTGTAATAAATTTTTAATAGTTAAGTTGCTTCAACCAATAACGTTATATTACCATCATCATCATCACCACCAAGAACATCGTCAATTTCATCTTCGTCGTCATCATCGTCATCATCATCAGCAACTTGTGCTGGGGCTGCTCCGGCTGATCCTCCTTGTCGACCAACTGCCTTAATCCTTGAACTTAGCTCATGATTTTCAACTATCTGAACGGGCGATGAATGGCACTCCCACAGCACACAGCAGAGTACAAATAGCAAGACAAACTTCATCGTTCGGCTTTACTGAAAGAAATGAAGAAAGCACCAGGTAAGAACTCGGTTGATTGCGGATGAAGTAGAGCTGTGACCTAAATTTTGACGACAGAAACCAAAACCCGAAAGAAACATTCCACACAGGTTTGACCCACTTCTCTATCAACAAAACTTGTTACACACACTCGACTTTAAAAGACTGGTGAAACAGTAACTGGAACAAGATGAACGGTATCTGTGCGACAATGAACTTGATCGCGAGGCACACAACATCTACTGTGCATATACAGCTCCTAAGCACCACCAGGTAACCATGTAAAAACCACTACCTGCATGCCCAACCGGCTCTGCATAACCAACAGCAGCAAGACGTCCGAGCACTTCTTACCACAGTCAGTTGCATGTCAATGAACCACTCACTATAGGCGAATCGTAATTAGTTGAAACGTCCGTCGCGGTAACACACTCACTTGTAACGGGACGCCTACATGCTCTGGAGGTTAATTAAAAATATTTTACAGGTATGCTAAACAGATGATTAATTCCACCTGAGAGCATTTGGACTCTTCCTGTTTCTCGAGATAGACAGAGAGAGACCCTCAATTCCGCATCCTATTTTGCTCGAGCGTATAGAGTTCACTTTCGCATCGAGTTGAACAGTTAAGAGTCAAATGGAATCGGATTGCATCGTGCAGAATTCACCTGGGAAACTGATGCTCTTCTGCACCTGTTGTCGGCACTCTTGTTCTAAGAATATCGACTTAACCGTGTGCCGATTAGCGGCTGGTAATAGTTCGCTGAAGTGCGATATTCATTAGCAACTAATTCGCAATTTAGCGTCTGGAAAGATTATGCGATTTCGCGTTTCGTTTATGAAATTGCTTTTACGGTAAAATACCTGAGAGTATTCGAAAGCGGCGGTATTAACATATAGAATAGATGTTCCTGGAGTTATGTTCGCGCCGTGGTTTTGGATCGAGAGTCTATCTAGTTATGGGAATCTGTTGTAATTTATTCTGACTTGAAGTTTTTAGGTGAGATTAGAGCGAAAATAATGTTTAAATTGAAGCAATAATTTTTGTTTTGCTATTAACGAGTTTATGGACTAACTTTGCACCTACTTTTATTCCAGTTACTAACTACTTTGGATATTTATGGGAAAAGTATGATATATGTTGTAATTTTACAGGGCATAGTGAAAAAGAGTAAGTAATGGATATAAGGTGAAGCCTACCAGCTTTTATCCGTCTACCAAAGATATTCGGTTGAAGATTACTATCTTTGATCTAAATTCCAAAAAAATCGATGCTTTTTTGAAAATATTTTTTTTTAGTTAAGACTTTTAAAACATATCGCTATAAAGGTTAAGAAAACAATAACATGTATAACGGCTAGAAAAAAACTAGAAGTCTGTGAAAAAAAAACTTGTGTTACTAAAAAACAAAGGTGTAAATGTTTCTTTTGTTGTAAACGTATGAAAGAGTTGGGAAACTTTAAATTTTTTGAAAGATAAATAATTGGCAGTTAATTTTTTTTCCAGTCTAGAAAGTTGAAATACTTTTAACTTTTCTAAAATGTAGATAAAGGTCTTAAAAGGTTTTTTTTCGATATATGGAACTTGCTCGAAGTTGTCTACGGTTTCCAGAGTTCCAGACTGGGTTAAGGGACTGAACCTAGCCTATTGAGAATAAGTCCAAGATCTTAGACACGCTAAAAAACAAAGCCACTTTACCTTAAGGAGCCTTATCACTCTCTAGACAGAGAAGAACCTTAAGCTTTTGGTGGGATATCTGATATCTGGTGGCCATGTGGGGCTGCGGCATAACCTCCATAGCCAGGGGCGACGGAACAGCTGTTGTGTATGTTGACCATTCAACACATGAGCTCTCCCAACTGTTGAAAATCAACACATTTCGTTTCTATTTTAGGCCTTCAAAAAATGTTGCTAACTTGTTTCTTTTATTTAAGGCTGCACCGCACTCGTGCATGCAAAATGCACGTTAAAGATTAAAGAGTTTTAAATGAGCGCGCGAAAATGCTGCCAGGACGCAGTCAACTTCAACTTCCCAGCTATACATAATTACCATGTTTATAAGCGGAGTTTCACTCCATTATCTTCAATCCAGAGTGAAGCTCCCGATGCGTTTATAAGCAAATGGGAGTGAAAATGATTGATTGAACAATATTTTACCAGAATATTCCAAATTTATCTGGCTTCTCATGACAATGGCCCTTGTTCTGGTTGTCACTTAAGGTGACAAAGGGAAAAGTGAGACAAAAATGTTATGATGGTTCTCTAAAAAAGTAACATTTCATTGGTGTTTCTAATATCGAGAAACAGCGAATTCAGTGACAATTGGTCTCACTTGATGTTTGTAAGTGAGATTTTCTCATTTGATATTTAAAGGTGGCATTTCGCACTATGGTGAAGTGACAACCAGAATAAGGGCTAATTTCCGGCTCGTCGTGTACGAACGAAAAGAGTTTTTCAGTATTAAAACGACTGAAAAGTTGCCTTCGGGCGACGATGGGTCAACGTAGGTTGAACAGCCTTACAATGCTGCATATTTATTATGATGAAGTTCACGAAATCGATCTTGAATTGTTGATGAACGAATTTATTTCGCGAAGTTCAAAACGAGCTGCAGTCTTTGCAAGAAGTTAGCTAATTTTTTTGCCTAATGTGTAAACATATTTCTATATATATTTTCAAAAAATGAAGGTGAAAGTGCACAGTAAGATTGAAGTTTTTGGAGATTTAACCCTTTTTCCCTCCTCTTCCCCACCCCCTTTTTATCCTATCGAATTCAACACATAGCTTGGACCTGTTCCGCCGCCCTTGGCCATAGTATAGGACTGTCACACTTCTGACCACATTTGTTCCCTTTGAACATGTTTAGAAGAAGAACGATAATCAGAGAGCTTCTGGGCCTCGCTCATGTTCAGTATTCTTCAACTGAAGAAGTAAATTTGAAGCCAGTATCTTTGCAGTGATACGATATAATTGCACAAATTTTAAGTTAACCTCGGTATTAAGTTTTGTCGTGTTTGTCCCAAAAACACGTCAGAACAACAAAACATGTCGTCACTGCACACTAGCTAATCAGATTCTAGCTTCACTACTAGCTCAAAAAAATAGAACCCCATCCTATTAAACTTTCGTAGCTTGAAACGATAGCTTACTAGCCTGGAAATGATGCTAGTTTTGTTTACACGAAGCTAGACCTGTTACTAGCACTAGCTTGCTATCCTAGCTTGAATAACTAGCCTCTTGTATCCCGGGCATAAGTGGGGTTTATGCACAATAAGCCTAAATTGGCCGCTGTGCCCGTCATATGGGTTACCCCATTCTTAAAAACAGTTTTGGAATTGTTAACGAAAACATTGCCTTGTAACATTGCAGAATTTTTTTTCTGTTTCTATCTCTGCCGTGCAAAGGACAAATGACCTATATGCATTATAGGTCAAAATGGCTTTGTATGCATTTTCTGATATAAAATATTCATATTTATCCTCAAAAAAAATTTCAGACAGATTGTACTTTTTAACAAAAAGTTATCATCGTAAACAGTTACTTTATTTGCTTCGGTTTCATGTATTTTGAAAACTTTGATCGCGTTTTTCTCGCTATGAGCTTTTTGCAGATAGGTCTTTTGCCCTTTGCACAGCAGATCTGTTGTGGGGACAGTTCCCAAACTAATTGTCTGATTCCCTTTAACACCATTTCGTCTACTACACAAAAAGACCATACCTCTAAAAAAAATCCAACTGGAGATTTTACAGCGGGATCCTCTTTATTTTGGGGTGACAAATAATTTCCCAAAATTTAATAAAGCCAACTGACCGGCCACTGAAGTTACGGAGGGTCAAATATCACGAAAATTAGTTTTTCTCAAATATCTCGTAAATTATCGGTAACTAATGTAACTGTAATGTGTAACTAACGTTGCACCTAGTAAAAGTGCGGTGATTTTTAAGATACCAAACTACCATCACAGAGGTTGCGGCTCGATTCCTCGCAAATGCATTATTATTCAACTTTGCACTACTCCCATCTACATGGCATTCCTTTTTATTTGTTTTTCTTCTTTACAGCAATCCGCTATTCTATAATTGAGGAAGATCAATCTGGAGATGATCGAGAAAGCCTGTGTTCTGTCACGGTAGTATTGGATGAGATTGTGAGATCTGATCTTCATTGTTAAACAAGGTAGGTATAACACACTGTGGACCCTTATAAGAGGAAAAAAATAATTATTCAATACTTAACCACAATAAAGCTATTAAACGAAATAGAAATGAAATCATTCCATAAAAGTTAGATCAATTAGAGAAAGAACTGGATAAATACTGTACATTGAAGTAGTTAGCAGTATTAATGCTGGGTATATCTGCAACAATTGACGAGAATGAAAAAAACCTGAAGAGTAGATTAAATAAAGCAAAGGTCGAAATTTCAAATATTCCCGCGGTGACTGCAATAAAATATTGCGTATCAATAAAATAGATTTAATCATTTTAATCATCCTAGCTTACCTCCTAGAGGTCATGGTTTCGGTTTAAAACTAAATTCCTGCCTGCTGTTAGGTAGTTTTTGTAGAGATAGAAATGCATGAAAGTAATTATGAAACACGTGCATCATGCATCATGCATAAAACCATTCAATTAACTCCGGCATCGCTCACATTTAAAAGTATTCTTCTACGGCCTTCGCCTCTATCAAAGATTTATTCTATACCTGGTCTTTTCGAACTGATTCCTGCCTATTACAGTATATCCAGAGTAGAGCTATGCAAAGCTAGGACCGAATTCGTAATCGAATTTTCAAAGAAACGGTCGGGGCTGCATCTTCTTTAATCTGGCGGTAGAAAAAGTGACAGAGGATTCGGCTGTTACAACATAAAGCAAAATCTTCCACATATCTACGAAAATGCTCGCTTATACAGATGACATTGATACATTTTTAGAAAAACGAAATGTTTCACCCAGCGCCCCAAAACTGGTGCTCCACATCAGTGACAGCAAGACCATGTAGCTTGCTGACCCCTTCTGCAAGACGATCTAACATTGGTCCCATAATAAAGATAATGGAGCATGATTTTGAAGTAGTAAGAATCTTTCACATACCTTGAGTCAATAATAAACATAATATGTAGAACCAGAAATATACGCACAGTTGTTAAAAGTTAACAGGGCCTATGCAAAAATGTCTCTCTGACCTTGTAGGCCTGTTCGAGGGTAAAGTCCTCTTACGACAATTGATGGCCCTGTGTGTGAAAGGGGGATTTCGGAGACTCCACATTGCTCTAGGATCGCGCGTGACGACAAATAAACCTCTGTTGTAACGATGGCATAGGTCAAGACGGTCAGAGTTTTGGAATGCCAAACTGGATGTCATTGGATGATTGGATCAGTATTAGTGAAAAGAACTGTTGCGAGAGGCCTGAACCGGACTACAATTATAAGTAGGTCCGAATAAGTAACTTATTATTTTTCTTTGGATTTTCACTGTAAGATTATTATAGTTTGTACATCTTTGTTAAAAATATCAAAGTTATGTGGCTCCAATTTTATGATATATAGCTGATCCTCTCATGTTTTTAATTTAGCAGGTTTTTGTAGCCCTAATGTTATAGTTTCTCCTAAAATGGGAAAATATTTTCTTTTTTATCTCTATAATGCTCATGCTAATTATTTTTATTTCATCTGCGTATCGTAGAATCAATCTTCTTGATGTAATAATAATATCTACTACTTAATCTTTTCCCTGCTTTTTGAACTACGGTTTCTAGCGGTAGATTGAGTTCCGAGATCTTTAATGTCGTATTACTTTCTATGGAAGTTTTGGTGTCACCCTTTATACTACCAGTGCGGCATGTCGTTCATGTCATGGTGCAATGTCTAGTATGTAGTAAGCTTGATATTATGTTTTGTTGTCTTTTCAACTGTTTCAATGTCAACTCAACCTTCGATATCGTATACGGTGATTGAAATTTCAAGTCAACCTGAACTCAACTTTTGAACCTAATCATATTCGCGGTAATTTCGAAATGGCATGTTCCTTGTACAACGTATACACCTTTAACGTACACGTAAGAGACAACATTTTAGATAGAGATTTTTGAAAGAAAAAAAAAAATAATACGTAATAACTTTCAGTCCATTATCTTCTTTTACTTCACTTAATTTCTCGTAGCAACCGGAACCAAGCAGAAAAGTACTTGTTCAGTGATCGCAGGCCACTAATGCTTGTGAGTTATCACTAAAGATCGAGGTGGACACAATTACCTTCGTGACAAGATCATCAAATGACACTTAGTGACTGTATTATCTTTTGTGACATAAACCTCCCGGGGTAATGCTGCAGTCGTAAAAGTAGAGACAACACGGAAGTATCTTCGTTGAGTTAGAAAAAAGAAATAAATGGTAGATGGATTACAACCATTGTTTTGTTGCAAGTTTTTTGATAATAAACATCGCAAATGGTTAGAGGAGACATTTAAGAGATCTTAATTCAGACCTTACTTTCGGTTTATTTAGCTAAGAAAAGAAAAATGTGCGCAGAGTTACGAATAGTGATAGTATCTTTTGGTGATAAATTTGATGACAGTAAAATCTTGTTGTTAAACTGTTCACGATTCAGTAAATGATAATTTCTGTATGTTTTTTACTCAACATAAAAATTTGCATGTGAAACCAGCGTTTGGGTAATGTGTAATGATATTTCATGTCTTTTTTAAAATTAGCAGAATGTGTTAAAAACTCGTTGATGTAACGTAATACATATCATATAACATTTGCTTTTTCATGATAAAGTTTGCGCTATTATTGCATATTATACATCTTCATGAGAGAGTGTTTCTAGAAAATTATACAAATTAAGAAAGTACGGATTCCCACTTACTAATTTATCTTTCCAAAAATAATGTATTCATCAAACTTCAGCACAAAATTTAACAACTTAAACTCAATTAAATCCGAAAACGTGTCAAAATGAATTTTGTTGCCAGCTGTTCCCATATAAAACAAATTATTGATTTGAATTATTATCTAATTAATATTGTTTCATTATCAAATATGTTCTATGTTCTCTTAAAACCCATAATTAAACCTTATAGAACATAAACATAATAAAAAACAATAAAATTCGCAACTGATTAATTTCACCCACTTTCAACTACCAAAAAATTTTAATATTATTCCAGGTATTGTGACTTCTGACTGTCGCCGAACAATGAGTTAAGCACAAATTTTTTAAGAAGAAAGAAAAGAAAGTTGTGCAGATTCCATCGAAATTCTTAGAAATTTTTTTGTTACTTCTTGTGAAAGGGAAATTTTCATTTAGCTTCCTAGCGGGTGCTTTTTTAATAAGAAGAAATTTGTGATTCATTAATATAATGATAATTAACAAAAAAAATTAATTAATTGAAAGCAATACAAGACGGGGAAGAAATGTAAGTCATTCGTTTTAAGAAATTTTGTTTGGTAGTCAAAGGGTAAATGCTTTATGATTGGGCAAAAAATTACATTAAAAGAAGGTTTTAGTAAAAAAAATATGTAAATATTATATTGTATTTTTTTATTTTATTTAGCCATTAATAATGAAAGAACTTTTGCCTTGGTTTGGATTGAACAAATTCTGTTTATATTTCAAATAATTCCTCAAGAAACCCGAACATAAATGAGAGTAGTTTTAAACAATTTTTCAAACCTTAATAAGATTCTGGACGAAAGCTCTACTACCATAGGAAAACTTCCCATAAAAAGTTTATGGTATGTCATTTTCTGCTTTTATTTAAAACTAGCTGATTAATGAATATCGAAAATTCTAATCATATGGTTTATTTATCCAACCAGCATAGGTTTAGTCATTGCCACATTCAGACGCACAAAAGTTGCATTGCTTATAGTTATTGAATATAAAAATTAGTAAATGATATAGTTATACCGTGTAAAATATTCCCGGAATTGTACATAGAATACAAGCAAATTAATTTATTTATTAAAATATATTTTGTCGCCTGAAAACTACGCCTCATAGAGTGCAAAACAACTATGCCAGTGCGTAACCCATACCTTCATACATTTTTACAGGCTTTTTAGAGGCGCCTTTGATTTCGAAATTTTGCATGTTATGATTTTTGAGCACTAGGTTTATGATTTTGTTATATTCCTTCATAAACGTTCTTCGGTCTTCTTTGAATGCCTTACTAGTATCGCCCATTGGTCGAAATTCGACCCTCTCTCCCTACTCTTCTCTCAATCCGTCCCGTTAAAGTTTGACGTCTACGCATTTCAGTAACTCATTAATAATTTAATTGAACTATTACCACTTTTTGATTTCTCTATCAGTTCTAAAAATAACAAAAAAAGCGGGTGTCTGTATCGTGGATACGGACAAATGACGTGAATACGTCTAAAATATTCTGAAAGAAATCGTTTTATTTTTTTATTGGTATCAAAAAGGTGTGAAATAAACAATAAAAACAAATAGAAAAAACCTTGTTGATCAATTCTGAACCGATTGCTTAGAGAGCTTCAGGATACACTATGTTCAATATTCTTCCATTGGGGGCTAAGATGTAAAGGTTTTCAGATTTTCCAACTACAGCTGACCGGGAAATGAAAGTTGTAATCATAGATTCGTTATTTGCTACCTTAAAAAGCCTCATATACCGATTTTCATTGGAATCGGAGTACAATTGGCAAACTTATCGGCCATCTTGGTACAGCCATTTTGAATTTATAAGCTTTGATCATAGATTCGTTACTTGCGACCTTAAAAAGCCCCAAATACCGATTTTCATTGAAATCGGAACACAGTTGGCAAACTCCTCGGCCATATGGGCGCAGCCATTTTAAATTTATAAGTTATGACCACAAATTCGACCTTAAAAACCTCCAGCTACCCACTTTCATTAAAATCGGAGCACAATTGGCAAATTCAACCATATTTGGGCGGCCATTTTTAATTTTGGTCATATTTCAACGACCATTTTGAATTTCATTTTGAAAGTAAACAATAAAATTCTTTCATTCTTCATCTACGTCATGGTATATTTCTTTTTTCGATATAAACAATAGTTTTTGAGCTGCAACTCAAAACTGTATGCCATATACCTTGTTTATGCGTAAGACGGTTTTAAGCTTAAAATCGGCTTAAGACGAATTGCCTGCATAAACAGATTCGGATTCTCTCTCAGACAATTGAAAATTTACGTCCTATATTATGCATTAACATAACTTTAATCACTAACCGGAATAGAGTGAGATTATTCTTTTAATGTCAGACCAAAATCAGCCATTTTGAGAACTCCTCACACATCCACACAATAATTCGTCTTAAGCTGAAATAAATTAAGCTTGAGACGAATTTCGACTTAAGCTTGTTTATAGGGAGCCGGATTCTGTCTTAAGCCGAAATTCGACTTACGCATAAACAAGGTAATAATTTCGTTATCATCGGTTTTTTGTCATGGCAGCAAACTTACAGACGTATTCACGTCAAAAAATTGTGTAGTGTAATTAAAAACTACTTTATCATCTAAAATCGCATCTTTGACCAAACTTTCTTCATTTAAAAAACACCATCACTTACCGTGATATATTTTGATAATAATTTCCACTTGGTTTTATTATTTTTGTTTAATTTTTTTATTGAAATTTGCCGGGGCGTTAAAAATCTCGAAAGAAAAACCTTTTTAACATAAGCATAATGACACTGACATACATACATCGCACTACGACAAGAAAAGTGGCACAACTTAAAAATAGATTGTTTTGAGTTATTCCCGTTTCCCGCCAGGTGACTGTTGGCATTAAATTTTGTTTTCAGCTCTGGCTCATGAAACTTAGTCGATTCACAAACCTTAATAATAAATTTTTATATTCGCCTGTTTATATGCTAACCGTAATTTTTACTCATTTTATCATTTTATATTGGGAAATGCAATACTCATTTCTGAGTGACAGAAATGAGATAAATGAATAATTCTTGTTTTGTGCACACCTTTACGACTCCGACTTCCATAAAAAACTAGTTTGAGCAAAATCGGTTTAGTAGAAGTCGGTTAAAGTGCTGTACAAAAAAAGTGCTTGCGTATTAATATATAGATAATATTTACATTACCTAAACGATTTTTTAGTAAGCTGGTAACGCTACCGCACGCAATTCGAGGTGCAATTGTTTATGATAATCATTCACAGCAGTTGTTTAAAAAGTTTCTTGAACGCGAAATGGAGGAGCAAATTAGGCTTTTACAAAATACAAGCGTCAAGTAATATCGAAAGCTCGAAACTGTTTACGACCGTCAAAGTAAAATTTTTAACACGGTCGCGGAGGAAACAAAATAACATTTTAATATTTCGTGTTTAAAATAACAAGTTAACACATTTCCGTTTGGGATGTAAACGGGGTTTTATAGGTTTTAATTTATATTTTATAACTATGTAAACTACATAAGTATTTGTAATCTGTCCAAGCCGAAAATCGACTAATGCATGCATACGCTAACGCTGTTCGCAGAAATGTCAAAAAAGTACTTATCGATTCTCTCAGTGCTTTTGAATGAGTAAAAAATACGCATTGAGTAATTTTCTTTCGATACTACTCATGAGTATTTACTCGAGTACTTTCCACCGATTTTGTATCGCTAGTTGCGGGTTTAAGGCTGTCTTGGAGGCAGAGAGCGTTTGTTCGGTGGAGCAATCGCTATGAATAGTAGCAATAGAATTTTATCAGCACTCCGCTCCATTCATACGTTTGAGCCATCTTCGATACCATTACTGTGTTTCCATGCAGAGTTTAACCTGAGTTTACTCAGATTAAGCGCCCATGGAAACGGGGGTTGAGTAAAGTTTCGGTAAATCCAAGTAAACTCGACGAAGCCAGTCCGAGTAAGCCGGGTTTTGTATATGTGTGTGTGTTTCAGTATCCTTTAGTGCGCATATATTAAGGGCCATGTGAAATTATTTATATGTTCAACCCAGAACTGCCATGAAAACAGCATCGAGTGATCTTGAGAGAAAAAGCTTTCTGTTTACTTAACGAAAACTCTACCCTGGCTCAAGGAAACACAGTACATGTTAGTTTTCGAGGCCCGCCCCAAATAAGAGAGTTGTATTCGAGAAGAGGCTGAATGGCGGAAGTTGGAACTGGGACATCGTAAGAAATCCCAGGCAAGAAGATGCTAGTCTGGCGATTCGGAATGCATGGTCAGATCTTTAGCTAATGACCCGGCTAAAGCACGAGCCTAATATGATGTACCGTAATGTAACTGTACTTAACCTAAAGTATAAAAATTGTTCATATGGCACCGATCTAAATTGACGAAATTAACTTGACGAATGTTCGTTCAGTTTTTTTTTTGAAATAAGGCAGTACTTCTCTTCGGAGGGCATTCAATTCGAAACGATTCGAATCGAGAATGAGTTCACTGCCCCCGCGGTAGTGGGTACATTGTCAGGGCCAGTGGATTTGTTAATATCAAGCTCTTTGAGGCACCTATATACCCTGTCCATTGAGCGTGTGGAAAACTTGGGAGCAGCGGTTGGCATAAAAATGTCGCGCAAAGCGGGAATTTGAAGTGAACAGAGATGCTAATAGTTCATGAGGGATAGCGAAAAAGTTGAAATAAATCTACCCTGCGATTTTTGGACGCTATAATTAAGAGAAAAATCGTAGGAGTTCAATGGGCCATGCTACACTGTGCCTTAAGACGCTCCCCGTAAACCGGTTTTCGTTTCGTTATTTTGTGCTACACGGGGTCGCATTCGGCTCGAAATAATTCTGTATCTTACATGAGGATTGTATGTGTCTGTGTAGAGCACTCTGATCTGTTTTTAAATGTCAGGTAAATTATGTGACAATTCGATATTTTAACGTTGAAAGTGAAGCGAGAATAAAGAATTAGTTTCAAAGCGAATTTTTTTTGGGCAAACAAATTAATTAGTAAAAACGTATTTTCCATTTTAAACCAAACTCTTTCGATGTTTACAATATGGCAACTAATATAATTTCAATTATGAAATTTCCAACCCGAAAAAAATGACACAACCAAGTATGCTATGTATTAGTTGGACACTTGTTCAACCAGCAAATTTTTGGGTGAAAATTTTTTCGTCAAGTTTCGTTAGGTTCTGATTTCTTTCCCCTTTCTTACCTCGTCTCTCTTCCATAAAACCGGTTTCACCGTGCGTCTCGCGACTCCGTGTAGCACCCCACAATGAATGTGTTTTGGATAAAATCGGTCCAGGGGAAAAGGTGGAAAAAAGTTAATAATAGTAGGGAAAACAGGTTTTTCAACGTTTTAGGTGCGAAAAAATTTTGGTTTTGGAAACAAAGACAATTGAAATCCGTCAACAGGTTTTTGCAAAAAAATAAAATAAAACCGCGAAATATGGCCATTTTTTGACATTTCATTACAGGGACTGTAATTATCGTAGAACCTTGTTTCTAGGCTTAAATTGTGGCTTCTGTTGGTGCCTACCTACAATAAAAATTTCCGAGAGCATATCCAATTAGGGACATCTCAGCTTCTACGGTGGCCAAGCATTTTGTCACCGAATATGTACCAAGATTTGGAGCACCACTTGAACTTACAACAGATCAAGGGTCGCAATTCGAATCTAAATTATTCAATGAAGTCACAAGGCTTCTAGGTACGCATAGGATACGTACAACCGCCTACCATCCGCAAGCAAATGGGATGGTAGAGCGGTTCCATAGACAGTTGAAAGCGGCCTTAATGGCAAGGGACAACACTACTCATTGGAGTGAGGAGTTGCCCTTTGTCTTATTAGGTATTCGCTCGGCAATTAAAACCGATTTGCAATGCTCGCCAGCTGAGCTTGTCTATGGACAAAATCTGAGGCTACCCAATTCAATTTCCATCCCAACGGATGAGAACCTGATAGAGGACTCAGAATTTCTAACTCGGCTTCGTACACACTTGAAAGGTCTGTCGGTAATACAGCCCCGACAGTCCGCACAGAAGGATGTGTACGTGCCGAACGCCTTAGAGAACGCGGAGTACGTCTTCATACGTACCGACCGTATTCGGCGGCCTTTCGAACCACCATACGAAGGGCCATTCAAGGTAATCAAAAGATTACGTAAACAGTTTGTCGTCCAGCTAAACGGCACAAGCAAGTCGATAGCAAAGGACAGACTGAAACCTGCTTTTGAGTGTGACCGAGACGGCGAGGAAGCAACAATACGCTCGGTACACTTCAGGTAACGCTACGCTGGGAGGGGAGTATGTAGGGGCATCGTCCCACTACTCACCTATTACTTGACTGCAAAAGACTTGGCACAAACGCATAACCTACTTGCATCAAGTAATGATAAAAAACAAATATTTAATTAATAAGTTTTAGTTGTCATCTCAAATTAATAATAGAAAGGTAAAAATAGATAATTTGAAGTTGCAAAGTTTAGCTCACATAAAAACATCAACCGATAAATAATTAATAGTTATATATAGAAAAGTGTAGTAATTAAATAAAGGTGTTTAAACTGATAATAACCAAAAGAGTTTTGATTGGGAAATAAATCCTGAAAGCAGTGGAACCCTTTAACTTTATTATAGCCACCAGATATCAAAATACCTGGAAGGACCTATAAATCTCAGCAGTGCCTACTTTTTAATATTTTGTT
This sequence comes from Thereva nobilitata, assembly GCA_963855945.1. Lineage (NCBI taxonomy): Eukaryota > Metazoa > Arthropoda > Insecta > Diptera > Therevidae > Thereva > Thereva nobilitata. The sequence continues at coordinate 21,391,670 of OY979696.1, forward strand.
GGAAGCAATAATGAAGTTACCAGTACTAAATGGAGACAAATAGCTTCTTAGCAAGAACCATTCAGATACTAGCCTTCCTAGATGACATTGTCAAAATTGGACTTTAAAGCGGAAACCTTTTTAAAAATTGTAGAAAACAGCAGAGTTTAATTTAAAAATAAATGACACGAAAACAAAGTACATGTTTGAATCAAAAGAAAACATCAATCTTGAAGAAAGTAGATAACTTTATATTTAGGCGCAATGTTTACCAAGAGAGACGCGATAAAGAACGACAGACGCAATTGCATCATAGCAGCAAATAAAACCTATTTCGCTCTAGTCCAAATTCTAAGGAACCAAGCAATCTCAAGGGAATGCAAAGTGGGAATATATAAAACATTAATCCGATCGGCTCTATGTTGTGAATCTGAAGCTTAATCAGTAAACAGACAATTAGTTCAAAATCTTTAAAGGAAGTATTCAAAAAAGAATATTTGCTCTTGTATGGATAAGCCAAATAGTGCATAAAAGCAAACGAAGAGCTTGAAGAACTGTATCACGAAAAATAAATGTAGCGGCACGCATGAAACCAGATAGACTACCATGGCTGGACATGTTGTTCGCACCTCCAAAGAAAGAAGTCTTGGCCGGATTTGCAATGATAAACAGAAAACAGAATGGTACGACGATAAAGAAATAGGTGAATTGATTACGTGCTAGAAGGTATACGAAAACGTATAAAAAATTGGACAACTAGCACAACCTAGAGATGATTGCAAGAAGTTCTTGCCCTTGAAGGACTGTATTCCCAAGAAAATGCAATTTTGGGTATAATTCCTCCTAAAAATGTATTCGGTGATAATTTTCTACACGCAAAAATAAATGGCAGAAAATTCGAAATCGTTAAACTCAGTATGTTATTGCACTCATAATGTATTTTTAAAGAATTTTCTTCATTGACTCATTTCGCTCAAATTATGCACTTGAGGAATTTATACATGCAAAAATTCAAAATATTCAGGTCAATCGATGAGGCGCAAATATGTTCGAGTTTTGTGCCTTTTTTGTCACTATGGTATAACGAAAACGTAATCAAGGCCACACACTGTATACCATAAAAGACGACAAGAATTTTGTTTTGTTCATTGTTCATAGCTTGTAACCAAAATCAGTTTTCTATAAAATTCTTTCTCGTCACGACCACCGAACTGCACTTTCTCAATTATATCTAATAATTAAATTCCCAATTAAAAAAATCTAAAACTAGTTTGATCTTATTCTAAAAAAAAGTCCAGAACCACTCTCGTGTAATAAACAACAAAATCAATCACACTTTCTCAAAACACTTTCTTTCATATACCTTTAGGGAAGGTCCAAGTTTCTTAAACTCCACCAAACAAACGACAAAAAAAACAACCACAAAACGGATGAATGAATGCGAAATCACTTTGCCCCTGGACTTGAGAGCTGTATTGAAGCGTTGATCCAAGTTAACTGATCAAGAGTTAATCGACGACTTGCCCGCTCGATGGGGATTACTTAAAGACGTTAACTCTTCCGATAAACAGTTAACCACTACAACATGGCCAACACGGCACAAAGTGAAATCGAAATAATCACGGCATCCGACATCTAGGGTAACCAACAACATCTTTTATAGCACCTCGCCCCATCGAGAACTAACTGAGTTAGCCGCGCCGCGCCACGGCTGCACAAAGTCTTCAGCGGAATACGATCGCAAGGTGGACAGATCTCTCTCTACACACAGGTGCGTCCAGATCCAAGAACCCATTTCGACGGCGCACACGTACACGGCTCTATACACGATTATTGCCCGTCAATTAAACCGGAACTGTGCACATTTCACTCAGTCCGATTGCCATTCGGGGCCAGTGCGTGAGTCTGGTGGCTTGGAATGTGATTAGAATACGATTTCTGTCCGATGACCTAGCCACGGTACGATGATGGTCCAAGTTCAGCGCCTTGATGATCACCTCAATATCAGCCGAATTACTGTCAATCATCCACGATTCACAGATGCTTCGTCATTCAAGTCTTGATGGATCTCTCCAGTCTCCAAAATGTTGCCAAAAAACCGACGTAAAAAAAACATGTCACGATGACGTCTGGACGCACGGCGAAAGTAAATTTTGGTCGCGACTTCAATTTCGGCGCCGCGCTGGAATATCATCGATCGGAAGCGCTTGTACCACTTTCGTGGAATCATTTTCAGGTGAGGAATTCTGTCTTACCTGTAGCCGAGTTTTTGCTGCATGCGAAGCAATTTGCTGTGCGTAAATAAAGGGAAATTACAACTGGAATTAAATAAAAACAGCAGCGAAAAAGTGTGCCCTTTAAGAAGAGTTTTATTGAAATGAAAGTTGTTTATGAGTTTTGAATAAATCGAAGCTTTTTGGTTTTTATGACTAAATCAGGGCGATTTCAAGGTATGATTTAGGGTTTGGGTTCACTATTGAAAAAAATTGTACTAACTAATTTCTTTTGATACCCTAAAGGCGTAAAGGTAATAGAATCATATAATAAATTACGGGTAAATAGGCACTATTGGCAAACTATCACATTATCTAGAATCCGATATTGAAAAAATAAGTATCACTTGGTAAAAACACCGATGCCACTGTTTTGTTTTAACCCTAATTTAGCACCTTTACACTTTTGTATGAACAGGAAAAAATAGAAGAATAATATATTTTTTTTTTCAAACACTAATACAAACACACATTTCTCAAGAACTCAATTCGGTGTTTTCATTTTGGAATGTGGATAAGGATAAGGTGGAAAACCGCACCTTCGAACTATAGTCATATTGAGCCACTGAAGGAATGTAGCAGCCCTTGAAAAAATTGACAGATATTTCTCTTCGCGCAAACCTTAGTCAAAAGATTGGTTCATGAACAGAACACTTCGATTGTTGTGGAACAACCTTCCGCAGCCAGTGGCGGATACACGGGGGGGGGGGGGTGTCCCTCTATGATTTATGGATTATTTTAGTTTAAAAAAAATGTGGAGTGAAAGCAATTGAACTAGGAAATTTACCTCAGAATATAATCAGAAAAATAACAGTCTTTATTTTTAACGAAAAATTTTTTTTGATAAAATGCCACCCAATTTTTAAATTGTAGTTGTGTGCTTAGTTTGAAATGTAATCTAATCAAAATAGATCTGTATCTGAAATTGTTGAATTTCGAAAATCGGCTTAATAGAAAACTCATTTTACTACATAATTTTACACTACATCTAGCGACAAAAGCTCTGTGAACTATTTAATTAACGCCTTCCCCACGGTTAGAGTTGAACAGGACCTATGCGAGGCAATACAAGGAATGTACCATAATTTTTTTTAAATACCCCACTTCAAAAATAATGTCCTTCTACTTCTACTGTTGGTATGAGAGTGTAAACCCGCACCATCACCCACCCAAACCTACGAATTTCAAGGGAGACAGGAACATATTCATCCCTTTCCTAACCAAAATTGATACCGATAGGGTTAAACATATCACATCGAGTCACAGTCAGACCTAAAACACTTTGCCATTTTGTTATTGAAAATTTTGGTATATAATCCTCGCGCTATTCATCCTTTACTGCGTCTCTCTATCGATCGTAGAAATGTAGCAGCGTTAATAAAATTTTAGCGACTGTTTTACCGAAATAAACCATCTCCTGCCTCCACGGCAATCTTAACCAGATTAGCTTGCTCAGCTTATTCTAGAGCTCATACGCAGGCCTCCTCGACATGTCGGTCAACATTCTCCTAACTTCTGATATTCTAAAACCTATTCTATTCCTCGAATCAAGCTTACTTCTAGATATTCCACCATGACCAACGACACGACGGTCTAGTTGTAAGTAAAATATTGATTCCAGAACTTAGAACAGCTTCATGAAACAATGATAGGAGGGTATAGACCTGCCACCAGTGCGACCGGAGTTTCAATTAGGGTTTTGACGTGCCGTTTCATATCAGCAGCTCGTGTATCTCTGGTTTGGTGGATTTTGACCGAATTTGGTGGATGCTCAAAGTCATTGGCCTTCCGCACACTTGTCCATAACATCAAAACCAAAACCGGTTTTATAGGCAACTGGGTCGCAGGGAAGACAACTTTTCTTCCATAATTTTCCATCATTTGCTCACCCAAACATTTTCTGGTTTCACCATCCATTACACTAACACAAGCATATTTTCGTTCTCAGTAAAGTTGCTTCGCTGTGCTTGCACCCCACACTACTACATAGGCATTACAATCGTTACACGAAAATGATGGATAAAAGTGAGTTCCGAGTGTATTATTGAACTCATATTAAAACCGGTTTTAAATTATGGACAAGTCTGCGAAGGGCCATTCTGTCGAGTTTGCTTAGCTGTTCAGTGCCTCGAGCACTAGTTGGAGATCTTTTTTTAACTCTTCCAGAATGTAACTGCTTAGTGTGGGCTACTTGATTTTGGTTACAGTCGGTCACATATACAGAAAATGAACCAGTGTTTCTATCTTGTTTACCAGCAGCAACAAACGTTGTATGGGATACTACAGCAACAAACGTTGTATGGGATACTCAGCTTGGCAGCGTGGTTGCCTATAGGCCAATGTTCGGTGATAATTCCTGTTTGCCAAGGTGCTCTAGAGATAGGACAGATCTTTAGTTCGCTACATGTTTGGCTGGGTAAAACTTCAAAGGTAGTAACTCAAAAACAGATTTTTGGTGTTGTCTATTGGGCTGTTATCCATCCCCTGCCCTCGGAGAGGCTTCCTGCTTGACTACGTAATCTACAGCAAATTATGAAGGAGTCAGAGGCTATGAATATCTATGAATACTCCTCCTCATCCTCGTGTAGGTTCGAAGTTCATTGTCTGGCAGACCTTCAAAATCTGATGAATTTATTTTCCTCCAACAGAACGGGTAATAAAAGGAACACAATCTCTGCGTATCGACTAAATACCGCTCGAACATGCTGTCCCAAACATAATTAATGTTGAGGTTTGCGACAGTGAAAAGCAAGATCCCGCCCAGTGACGTAAGCCGGTCATTTGGGAGAATGGAAGATGAGAAGGAGGTGGTTTAGAGAACCACACAACCGATAGGCAGGAGCTTCTCGCTAGAATGCGGCAAACCTACTAACGCAGTTACGGGGACTAATGTAGCCAAAGAATTGGATAGCGAGCTTCTTCGAAAACTTCTTTCTCAGTCTCAAAAAAACAAAACAAAAAAAGATCTTCAAGATCGCAAACAACTTCGCTGAAAAGGTACTATAGTACACCATAAAATGCAATATAGTGAATTGTTAGTAGTCTTTAGGTAGACCCTTGCCGCTTTTTTATGAAAGTCCAAGCTTAGGAATCACACTTTGTACTACCAGTTCGACATCTCGTACTCGTCATTACAAAAATCAAAACAATGTATTTTTGTAACGGGCTACGATTTCGCAAAGTTGTTATCCTCAATACCACCCCCCCCCCCCCTAAGCCAGAGACCCAACCGTCGGGGTTAGCGAGAGACAGCCTCGTCGGAGTGTTATGACGCCAGAAATAATTGAAATAAGGCTGTGACGCCGTCAGTACCAGACTACCAGATCAACAATGAGGAGTACTGTCCGCTACATAGGTGAAGGCCCAAGCTAAGCGTAGCTTAACCTCATCTCCTGATTTGAAGCGTTCGGGGAATATCCGTAGATCAAGTTGGGAGTTCTCCGTTTCTTCACTCTTTTTATTGAATTTATTTCGACGGGGAATCTTTCCTGAAAATCAATATAAGGGGAAGGTATTCGTAGCACATTCAAGATGTTGCTATGACTGTAGGTCTTTGGGATCTAGCCTGTGGATTCTTCAAGTGATCACGCCAGACGTTCAATGTGAATATCGGGAGAGAGTAGGTGTAAAAGCTGATCAAGGGAGTTCGTGGGCATGTTTCCATGACCCCTGCTGTTGTCGCCCTCTAGACCTTAACTTGGATAATACCCATATTTTGCCGAAGGTTTTTTTGCAAGGGAAGAAAGCTATTCACACTTTCTTTAGGGAGTATCCATGAATTACGTAATGCATTTTGGGGAAGTGGGTCCAGCCTGTCGTTACCGTCGTGATCGGGGTGAAGGTGTGCTTAACGTAAAGATTTTAAAACTACCATAAATAGCCGAATTTATTAAAGTTCAAGTTTTGAATTTTAAACTAATGCGCAATCAACCGGGGAAAGTTGACCCTATGATTTACTAGTGAAATAGATACACAAATCAGCCTTACGTATGGGTAGTTTTTGGTGAAGAATGTAGGCCAAAAGATTCGAGTTCACTTCCATGTTTTTAGCTTGACAAGCATTGTGATTTGGGGTGACATCCACCTTCTTTGTGATACAAGCTGGTCTCCTCTGCCTGGCAGAGTTATCCACCCTCTCGCTACTGGCATGAACATCATAAATGAACCCGCATCGGCATAGACTATTCCAAACGCCAGTGTCGTTTTATCCAGCGGTGCCCCAACTCAGTACTAACCACGTTCAATGCTGCTTGACCTACGCAATCGAACGAGAATCGGTCTACTGAGAATACCAATGGTATCCTCTATGGTCACCAAGATAATTGCCCGTTTTCTTCGTCCTATAAAATTTTTAAATCTCCAATTTTGCTGCTTTTAGTCTAAAAAAGTGTGAGCGTTCCGTGCTTCGTTTGGAGTATTCCATTCGTCTTTTATTGGTACGTTGCTGTGTTGGGCTGTATTTGGAAAAGTAAATTTTTTACTCAGGCGTACCGTGCCTGTTTCGAGTGCCATACAGGCGTTTTGACGACGTGCGTAACTGTTTGATGCTAGGAGAAGGCCGATTTTTTTTTACTCGGGCAGAGGCAGTTACCAATTGTGGTCCAACTTGCATTACAATAAGAAGTGGAAAGCATTCCTCTTTCGCTTTGTTGTGCAATTTTTTTAGACTCTAATGACAAACGAAAAGGGTGGGCTTAAGCCAGTTGTCATCCTATCTGTCGTCGGTGGACCAGATGAAAACCCTGGGTACCCCCAAGGTGATTGCCCACGCAATTGTCCACTTCCAGAAGCACAATCCATATTCTTTGTTTATTTTCACAAATTCATCTGGGAAAAATCCTTGTTGAAAGGAGAATAGATCCACTAAGCAAGAACCAAGCAGGTATCACCATTGACCACCAACATTTTAGCTCTCAGCTTGTCAACGCATAAATTGTAGACTTAAGAACTTTGCTCATGCCGTTGGAGTTCTGGCCGATATCGGGTTCATTCATAGCGTCAGACGTCAAAAATGTTGTTTTGATTAAATTCATGTATGGATTTTTGTGTATGTACTTGTAACTGCCACCGCACGAAAAAGTTAAAAGTTGGTCGACTTTTGCCGTCGCTTTACGCCGCAAAGTCGTGAATGGGATAACTCGATTTGAATTACACACAACCAAATGTCGAAGTCAACGCGCGTAAACGCGAATAAAGTCGTGATTGGGCCATCGCCTTTAAGGTCCGGTTACACGCAACGACCTGCTTGTATAAATTGACTGGCGCAAGTCAATTGGTGCAAATAAACTGAGTGAAAATGAACCAGTCACCAGTGAACCATTTGGTTCTACTTAAAAACAGTTGATACCCTTTTGCTAATTTGACACGACTATTATATTATATTGATTATGATAAGGTCGGAGGAGTGTCATAAAATTTCACCATTCACCCAAGGGCATGCTGAGGGTTGTAGCTGAGGCTTGTACATCTTTTAAATGCTCATGCCAAAACACCAATCTCAAGCCGATTTTCTAAGAAAACATATTTTGCACAAGGCAAACTTTTTGGCTTGCGCAAGCCATAAATTTGCGTTTACACGCAACGATTCACTTGCGCAAAAAGACTAGCACAAACAGATCGTTGGGTGTAACCGGACCTTTAGAGACTGTTTTGTGATTGTAAAGCAAATTACCTATTTTCTTCTTCTATATTAATAAAGGAAAGTTTCTGTATGTATGTATGTAACATATATGTGCTCTATAGCGCGCGCACCAATCATCGCAGAGCTTCGAAATTTTGAACGAAGGTCCGAGGGGTCTTCCATGAAACATCTCGAAGCCCGATTTTCAAAATTCAACATGGCCGCCGAAAAATGTCCCAAATTCAAAATGGCCACCCAAATACGAATTTGCAAATTGTGTTCCGATTTCAATGAAAGTTGGTATCTATGGCTTTTTAAGGTCGCTTATAACGAATTTATGGTCAAAACTTATAAATTCAAAATGGCCGCGCCAATATGGCCGACGAGTTTGCCAATTGTATTCCGATTACAATGAAAATCGGAATCTGGGGTTTTGGAGGTAGCAAATAACAAATGTTTGATCAGAACTTATAAATTCAAAATGGCCGCGCCAATATGGCTGACGAATTTGCCAATTGTATTCCGATTCCAATGAAATTCGGTATCTGGAGTTTTTTGAGGTAGCAAATAACGAATGTTTAAACAAAACTTATAAATTCAAAATGGCCGCGCCTATTGTGTTTCGATTCAAATGAAAATCGGTATCTGGGGTTTTTTTAAGGTAACAAATAAGGAAATTATGATTAGAACTTATAAATTCAAAATGGCCGCGGCAATATGGCCGCTGTGTTTGTCAATTGTATTCCGATTCCAATGATAGTGGATATCTAGGGGTTTTTAAGGGTGCAAATAATGAATTTATGATCAAAACTTATAAATTAAAAATGGCTGCATCATTGTATTTGCCAATTGTATTCCGATTCCAATGAAAATCGGTATCTGGGGGATTTTAAGTTAACAAATAAAGAATTTATGATCAAAACTTACAAATTTAAAATTTCGGGTCCAATCTGGGGGACGAATTTTGCCAAATAAGTGTCATTTCCCGGTCAGCTGTATGTAGGTTGTTTAAGCTCTACAGGACAGTTATCCACAGCTCTACCGATCAGACGCCTGTAAGGATGATTTTCGACAGAGGAAGGAGGAACACATGTGTGCAAGAAGTTTTGTTTTGGAATTAAAGTTGTTAAAAAGAAATAAATTGTTCCAATTAATCCCTGACGAATCCGAGAACGCTCGAGAAGAGATACTACAATAATTGTTATAGGTAACTCTAAATTTTTGTATGGTATCCAAAATCATTTTTCTCAGATTTTTTGTTGTTTTCATTACAGTTTATTCCAACTAAACTGTTTTTATTTGAAGGCGTTGCAATGCACGCGGATTTTTTGCTAGTTATTTAAATAAAAGCTTAAAACACAAAAAGGAATTACTCTAAAACTCCATATTTTTTTCATTAAAAAGTCTTCCACCTCATTCCTTTGATATATGCTCTATACTCTCCAATTAACCGTTAATCTTCAATCAAAAAGATTGTACTTCAGCTTACACATAAAATTGTCGGTTACACAACTTGATTTCTAGAAATACAAATCTTTATTCTTACTTGTTAAAAAGCATCACAACCACGTCTCTTCTCTTACACAAAAGAGTGAACAACGTTTTTATAATTATTATTTTTCCCTTATCCAAGGTATTAACACAGCAAAGCCTCTTGATCTCTGAAACAAAAATAATTAATTATGTTAAAAGTCAGCAGCAACTTTGCCTTTTGCATAAAACTTTTCTTAGGCATTACGCAACAACGCCAAGAATTAAATCCTAATCACAAAGAAAGAAAATAATTAGGAAAAAACGAAAAATACTTTCTCTTAAGGGAATAAAATTGGAAAATAAAAAAAATTAATAAAGCAATAAATTTCGCCCGAATCCCCTTGGTGGAGAAATGCTGGAGGAATAACTTAATTAAGATGATTTTGGTGATGGACTGAAAGTAGAAAAAAAAATAATAATAATGCGATAAAGTATGAATATTTAAGGCAGGTGCCACATGCAGAGAAGGTCCCTTTTTTTGCGATTTTAATTTGCTTTATGCACACACATACCGCCATCAGAATGCACCTGGAATTCTGAAAAAGGAGTGCCCTGAAATGGTGTGGATGTTTCCCTGCAATTCAGAGACACGATAGAGCCAGCAAATCTCATCAACAGTCATGGTGCAGTACGTAACTAGCAAAAATACCTTTGAAGTTTGCTAAGCTCATTAATGTAGGATGGCGAGTCCTTGCGGAATCCACCCGCAAATAGGGTCTGGATTGTGGTGGGATAACAATGGCCTACTTTCAGTTCACAAGCGATTCCGCTGAAACGCTGCTCATTATTCAAAAGTGATATTTTTCAATATTTTTTTTCTAATCCGATTAATCCCGGGCACAAAAGGTATCATGAAGTTCGTTCGCAATCCTGATGCCGACGACGACGCCACATTATTACTTATTAGTGGTTTCCACGTTATTTTTTTCCCCGTGTTGCTGAAAATATAAGTTAATCCTTGTCAATCCCTGTGTAAGCAGGAGACACGTAAACACATCAATAAGCTTTTGAAAATTCCTTTAATTGTATGCTAAAAGATTAACTGAACACAAAATTAGACTTCACCCGAGTAGAGAGCTTCGTGCGACATGAATAAAACTCAGGTGAGATTACACACCGTGTACGTACCTGGGTGGCACGTCTCACGGCAACACCCTGTGATGATTTTTAATGGGGGTGGAGAGATAAAAATATGTTTATTTTTATTTTTTATATTTTTTGATATCCTGACTGAATTTTTTTTTGGCTTACACCGGGAACAATTTTTTTTTACAAAAAAAAAAATTTCCAAAAAAAATTAATTTGTCAAACTCACGTTCCTATCAAGGTCTGCTTCTTGTGGTGTATCGTAGCTTCCAGTAGAAGGCAATTTCCATTGCTTAGGAACCATCCAGCGAGATTATTCGGGTGTAATAAATTGTCAGACTTTAGGGCACGCTTTTGTTTTCTTCGTGTCAAGTTACTACGCCTTTTTTAACCTTGATTCAGGATGTTTGGTTTGATATAAAATAAAATAAGAGAAACAACACAAACCTACGCTCTTTTCTTGAAGTAATTTTAAGAAAACATTTTTTTTCTAGGGAAGATTTTTTCTCTGAAAATACTGTGTAAAAAATACCCTGAATTGTTAAATAAAAAAAATAATTTATTCAACGAAATTTATTTTTTCACTTCAAAGTAAGCTCCATCGAGTGCAACACAACTGCTAGCGCATGCCGAGGTTTACTGAAGTATGGCCCTCTCCCTCAGCTTCTTCAACGAATTTTGTTGCTTCAATTGACTCGAAACTTATTGGCCTTAAGTGTCAACTTTAGCTTCAGGAACAATAAAAAGTCACATGGGGTCATGTGAAGTGAGTACGGTGCTGGTTTGATCACATACGCCGAGTTTTTAGGCAACGATAGCTTTGGTGGATAGTGCTCAGTCCATGAATTTTCACATATCTGACTATTGTTGCAAGATATTCGGGCGCGAGCGCTCTAAAAGTATTCCTTATTATCCGTTTGTCACTTTGGTAAACTAGCGATTAAGGCGTCTGACTACCACCCCAAAGGTCTCTGGTTCGACTTCACGTGACACCATGATGTTCACCTTTCTGCCTTTTCCACCCTAATAATATTTGTTCTTCTTGTCATCCTTTTTTACAGAAACTGCCTATAAAATTTTTCGTTTTCTCCTATACCTAAGCACAATAAACGATGATGCCATATTCTTTAGCATTTTATGTCAGTAGAATTGGAGTACAGCGGCTGAAGAAAAACTGTTTGTATGAGAGTTCTTAGAGAGAATCGCTAGGGCGAGAGTACATCAAACGTAAGTACATGATACCCACTGACTCATGTGGATTTCCCTATTGGGCCCGCAAGAGGTATCTAACGCCTTGCCTCATATGGAATGCCCCATTTAGCCGCCGTGAGGAAAAATCATTGCTACAACATCCCGAGTGGAAAAAGAAGGGTGGAAAATTCGGCGGAGAATTTCGGCGTGATTATGTGTGTAATAAATATAAACTGCGTCGGTTTCAAAAGCTTTATTTTTTTAAATGCGAGTGTTTTACCAAGCGGTCCCCGAACTGAATACTAATCACGTCCAAGCTGCTTGACCTTCGGAATCGAACGAAAAGCGGTCTATTGAGTATGCTAAACGACAACCTTCACGGTCATTACCATAATTGCCTGAAATATGAAGCAAGGCAACAATAAAAACTAAAGTTTTGTATGAGTAACGGTCCCCGAACACTACAAACTTTCTATCAGCCGATAGTTTAGTCATGCTCTTAATCAGTATAAGATGTACGCTACACAATTACCTTCAAACTGAACTTTCGGCAAGCTATCAGCCAATTGCTAAATCTGTATGGCACTCTTCCACGGGCGTACCCTTTCCGATTGTTTAAGACAAAAACAACCTGCGACAGAATTCCATATAGATTTAATTTCTCCGCGCCGCCTTGCGTTTGTGTTAGCACATTTGGTGGGTCGCCGGCTGTTGTCTGGTTTGCGCACTCACCAGCAACTCGACTGTTAGTCCAATTAATAGATCGAAAAAAGCCCTTCGTAATGCGAAAAATACCGCACGCGATTTTTTTTACCAAATAGTTTTATATATTTTTATAAGCTTAAATTCAAAATGGCGTCATCTCCACCCTCTTGCTAATCTTACAGTGAAGGGAAACGCGTTTAATTCTATATCTCAGAAATTATGCATTTTAAGACAAAAATGTATATAATATTTTTTGTAGATAAATAAGTGATTTAGCTTTCTTGTTTAGAATTTTTTTTTGTAAAGTCAATATATACGGAGATATAGTGCTTCAAACTTCATATATCACTTTCTTTGCACTATATTTCGTTAATGGTTAATTCTACATGAAAAAAACCTGCGTAAGACTTATAGAACACACGATTGTCTATAATTTTTGTTATTATCATATTGTACGTAGAGCTAATATTGCACGACTTATAGCGCTTTAAGTGTCGACAAACGTAAATTCAAAAGTAGTTTTTTGCCAATATCTTTTTAATTACACGTTTTATGGCAAAACTGAATATAACGTTTTTTGTGCGCAATTTCATTGCCAACATTTTTTGTTTTAACTCCTTAAGAAATTGACCCCCAACGGGGCCTGCCGGCCCCTGCACCACCAAAAATTATCAAAATTCAAAGTTATCCCTAAAGATCATTCCTCTGTATCCTCAGGGAAGCTTCGGATAAAAAAATGTTGCTAACAAAAGTTTGATATTTCTCTTCAGAGAATCAGTATCCGTAAAAAAAAGGGTATGGTCAGATAGATTATCGAAAAATATTAAACACATGTTTTTTTTTTCAATCGAAACTTTCCGAGATAATTGGGTGGCACGGGTGGTTTGGAACACCCTGTATATCTTCAGTAATATCATCTTCTGCGATATCGGCTACTTGCACATTATCACAATTTATCCCATTCTTTCCAAAATATGGAACAAATCATTAGTAATTTTCTGTATAAAAGGGAGAAAAAACGAAAAAAGCTATGTTCGAGTGGCCATATTGCGGTAAATTTTGTCCCAAAATTTTTTTTCAAACTAGCATCTTAAAGGAAATTTTGTCTATTTTTTTCTATAAAGCAATGCTCATACCTATCCCTGACCCAAAAAAAGTTATAGGCTAAAAAGCAAAAAACAAAAAAAAAATCGAAATTTTGGCTTTTTTTTATTTTTTTTCAAAATTTTGGCATGAATTTTTTTTTCAAAATTTTTTAAATTATAGCCATTTCGATGGGAAATTTAATTCTCTACAAAAAGTTTTATATAAAGTATATCGCAATTTTTCTTCGTTTGCGAGGTATTTTGAAAACACTGAAAATGGCCAATTTTCACCCCTATCTCCAATTTCCACCCCCTAATTTAATAGCACTCCGCGGTTTTTTCTTCTTAAATGACCCATTGACCGATTCCTGCAGTAAAAACCCGTCTTAGTTCCTTATTGCCAGCGCCGGCCCTAGGGTAGAGCGAGTGGAGCGGTCGCTCTAGGCGCCAGGTGGCTAGGGCGCCAAAATGAATGTGAAAAACAATTTCGTGCGAAAAATAAAATTTTGCCTTTTGCAATAAAAGTTGATTTTTGAAGAATTTGGTTATTATTATTTATGTAACACTATCTTTCGCCCGCAATCTCGTTCGCGTCTATTTTGCAGTCCGGGAAAATTTGGCGCCTATGCAGAACTTCGCCCATAACATTTTCCTATTTTACCCAAAAAAAAAAACGCCAAAAAGGTCAATAATTTTGCAAAATTTGGCGACCACTGTGCAGCTCAAAATTTCGCACTTTGGGGCCCCTAAAAAAATTGAATAAATATATTCCGGCTTGAGACGAACATCGGCAACATGAAAAATGCCTGTGTTATGTTTTTATCGTGGCGACACGACTAACACTGATATTATCCTCAAAAGGGCCGCTGCTGTTTCTGGTTTTCGTATTTTGTCGTTTCGTATTGATGCCCTGTGCAGCTTACACTTACCGCTTACCGCCCGCACCGCAGTGGAAATACAAAAATGTGCATAATAATATACAGGGTGTTTCAGACTTAAATGCTAATCTGTTAAGGGGTGATTCCCGGCAATATTTGGAGAAAAAAATTGTTCAAGGGAGTGGGCCTATCTACTGAGATACAGGGTGTTTACGAAAACATGGTTTGAAAAGTTTTTAATGTACTTAAACTTTAATAACTGCAATACCGATTATCGTAGAGCAACATAAGGCTTGTTTTTTTGGTACTCTTCAATTTGGTATAAAGAACTGAAACTTGATTGGCTCCGCTTAAAAGATATATAAGTTTAAAATCGAAATTTTGCATCTGAACCATCCAAAATTTTTTGTTGTTTAGCTTTGTTCTCAGAAAAATCCATTATTAACCATTTTTTTCTTTCGTTTCTGATGCACGAAAAAATTACCTAAAAAAATTACATACACAATAATGACCTAGGTGAATTTTTATACTTAATTTCCCATGGTACATTCATCTCAGGCAACAAACTTGCAGTATTGTAAAATTTTAGCTTTATGACTGCTTTTACATATGGTGCACGATTCTTCTTCTTCGATTGGCATCGTTATTCCTTCAGGGAGTAATGCTGCAGCAATCCAGTTCTAGTTATCTGCACGTATTTTGGCTAATATAAGCGTCTAAAAAATATACACAACTGTTGATACATTGGTAGACTCTTTTTGTTTATTGTTTAACTTAGGTTCATTGAATTTTTCGATACATTCTCTGTTTAAATTATTCTCAAGCCCATCGATTATTTGCGTAGATGGCACACCATAATGTTCAATGGTATTTCCAGCTATTGAAAGAACAAGAACAATATCTTGCAGTGTCAGCAGTGCACGATTATTTCTATAAAATTTGTCTACTACACAATCAACACACAACCCTTCAGTATTGAGCTATATACACCCCATTATGGCTTGCCCGTCTCTGTAAATAAAATAACCGACCGCTTGACCGAGTGAAAAAGAAACCTAACTGCCCGTCAAAATCCCATCAAAACCGGATTAGCCTGTTAAGAGATTAACCCCTACATACCGAAAGAATGACAACGTATCTATTACAATCAATAAAAATCCTTCATAGCCGGAGCGGGGACCGCCCAAAGATGAAAGTAGGTCTGCATTTCGAAAACCTAATCGGAAAAAGCATATTCCTGATAGAGTGAAACTTTTTTTATCATTCCATTTGAAATCCTCAAAGAACTCTATTTAAATTCCTAATATTGCTCGCACTACAGGTAACGCTATCCCCGAAAATCTGACCAAAAATAAAATATCGAGTTAATCTTCTAGCTCAGAAGTACACTTCTCAGCTGGGCTGAGAAACGGGCCACGCTTATGTGCAGGGACCGAATCCGGCCGAAAGCACCAAAAAAGGTATAAGAAGAAAAAACACCGCAAAACGAGCATGCGACCGAAAATGCGGGTTCCTTCTCAACCCTCCCCGGCACTCCTGTACCGAGCCGGTCCGGTCCCTGCACACAAACGCGGTCACATTTACCACTGCACAGTGGCTCGGCTAAGACATGCCAACACAAAACAAAAAACATTTAAGAGCACAAAACATCAAACAGAGAAGCGTGCAAAGACAATGAAAACGTGGGACACACAAGGAGTCACGCCACATTAAAAAAGAGTCCTTTTAAGGACATCTTCGCTAACTTGCATGCTAAAAACACTCGCATTTTTGTTAACATTTATAAGCATGCGGTTAACTGGTTCGTACATCCCATAATTGGTATTAGAGGAATTAATGCACAAGAGAGGTGGACCTCTCAGGTTGTAGTTGTTCACTCTAAATGACGTACGGGTTCGTAGGAAGCCTGAGCCAACTTTATCATTCAACAAACGATGAACGAATATAACGTCAGCGACCTCGCGACGCTTATGCCGGGTTTTCACTAGTAGAATTAGTGGTAGAGTATACTGGTCGAGTACTAACTATTCTGGGAACTCACCTAATGAAAACTCGGTTATAGTAGAGTAGAGTGGGATAGCACCGTGGTAAAGTTACTCTACCGCTTAAAAGTAGGCCAGTTACTCTACCACTAATTCTACTAGTGAAAACCCGGCATTATGGAGAGAGCTCAAGTTGAGCAATTTAGGGGGCATTCAAGTATTACGTAACGCAATTTTTGAATATTTTTGACCCTCCCTCCCCCCCATGTAACGCGCCGTAACGTTTTTATGTACTCCCCCTCCCTAAACGTTACGTAACACGAACACCCAAGTGACCATTTTTACCTAAAATTCACAATTCTGTTGCGCAAAGTTCCGTAAAATCGCTAAAATACCTTTGTTATTGTTTTAATCGTGTTTGCGGTAATAATAAATAAAACAAGAGATTTCTAACTCGCCAAGTTGGGAGATTTTAATTCCCTAGTTTTTTATTTAAATAAAAAAAAATGTTACGTAACGCGATGTTCTAACCCCTCCCCCGCCCCTGTAACGCATCGTAACGTTTCACAACCTCCCCCTCCCCCCAAACTGCGTTACGTAATACTTGAACGCCCCCTTAAGTCTGTTCACATAAGGCGGAAGAATAAGTGGGTCATCCCACGGGAGGTGGCTGAGTGCAAAACGGATGAACTTCCTTTGAACCGATTCGATTTTATCGACATGGGAGGAGTAGTAAGGAGACCATACCTGGGAGGCGTATTCAAGTAAAGGCCTAACTAAAGATATGTACAAGTGCTTTGTGATAAGGGGGTTGTTGTATTCCTTGGACCATCTTTTTATAAATCCCAGGACTGAATTGCCCTTGGAAGAGATATAATTGATGTGGGTGGAGAAATCCAACTTACTTTCTAACCTAACCCCAAGATCGATAACAGAGTTAGTGCGGGAGATCTTGTTATCGAGAAAAGTATAGTGGTAAGTTATAACGCCACGTTTTCTACAAAAAGTCATGACCTCACATTTACTAATGTTAAGGACCAGGTTGTTGTTGGAACACCAAGAATAGAAGGTGTTTAGGTCTGCTTGCAGAAGTTTGCAATCCTCGATACTCCTTATGTGGCTGTACAGTTTGATGTCATCGGCATAAATAAGGATTTTACAGTGCCTCAGCAGGGTAACAATGTCATCGATTGATAAAATAAAAAGAACAGGACCAAGATGACTTCCTTGCGGGACACCAGAGGACGCCTCGATGTTTTTAGATTTGGCACCGCGGAATAGAACCTGGTAGGTTCTGTCGGCTAAGTACGACTGGAACCACATAACCAGGGCATTCGGAAAGCCTAATTTTTTTAGTTTTAGAACTATAATAGAGTGAGAGAGCATGTCGAAAGCTTTACTGAAGTCTGTATAAACACAGTCAGTTTGACAGCCAGTGACAAAGCCTCGAACAGTGTAAGAAGAGAACTCTAGTAAATTAGTAGTAGTGGAAGGAGCTGCAAGAAAGCCATGTTGGTTTGTTGAGATAAGTCTCTTGCAGATAGGGGCAATAGCAGAATAAATAATGGATTCGAAAAGTTTTGGTATACATGATAACTTCGCAATCGGTCTATAATTAGATATTTCGTTCTTACAACCCTTTTTATGAACAGGGATTATAAAAGACTTCTTCCATAAGTTTTGGAAGCGCCCTGTATTGAGGGATTTCTGAAATAAACATAGGATAGGAGACAGTAGGGCCCCTGCACAGGATTTTAGAACAGCAGGACGGTTGCCTACGATCGCGATCCACTTAGACAAACTTAAATATTTAGATAGAGCTCTTTGAGGCCTACAATTAAAATGATAAAAAAAAGTTTTGACTTTATCAGGCTACCCTTCGGTTATCGGTTCAAGTTTTCGGTGCGACCGATCAGAGTGAAAAAGTACCCTAAGCAATCGGATTACCGGCCTTAAAATCCGATTAGCGGCTCCCGAGCTTTGAGGCCTACAATTGGAATGATAAAAAAAAACACTCACTTTCCTCCGATGGTCAAGTTTTCGGTCTGAGCCGATAATCGAATACGATAGTCGGATCGGAGCGAATAAGTAGATTAAAGGCGCGTTCTCACGATTCAAGTTTAGTTGAACGATTTAGTTGAACAATAAACTTGACTTGAACGATAAAAGTTTGAGTGGGACTAAATAGTTGATCAACTTTAGGTTCTCATTACAGATTTTATTCAAGTTTTGTTGGGCAACTATAATCGCTCAATTAAACTTGAACCGTGAGAACGCGCCTTAAGGGCGCCGAAAGTCAATCTCGCTCTACCCTGATCAAGAGTTAGGGCTGGCGCTGCTTATTGCCCCGTTTTTTAAGACATAATCAATAGCCTATTAGTGTTCTCGTGCAAGCCGTGGACTCCCACTTCTCCACTTCTCATATAGAGTACAAACATTTTTAAACTTTCAAACCCTGTAAGATGATTTTTAGATCATACCCTGCTCTGTCATTAAGATCTCGTTCATCTACTGCGAGGAGTTCCTCATTTTCTTCATCGCTAAACTAAATTTGAAACTAAATTTTCAGTCAGTGCTTCATTCCTTTAATTAGAAAATAAATACTGCAAATATTACTCAAATTTCAAATTACAAACTATCCCTCATTCTCTGCATCATTACCATCCCCTAATTGTTTCCTATCAACAAAATTCAATACTCTTTAAGACTTCCACATCGGAATAGAGTCATCACAGTAAATCGATTGTTATAAACCGATACAACGAACGAAAACTTAATATCAAAGCCGTAATGAGCTGAAGTATCATCAGGCATAACTCCTGAATTGATACTTGATGCAGCATATCGATGGGCACTTGCAAAGTGGGAAATGCGAGAGGCTCAGTAATTTATCTCCAAATACACCTATCCATAAATTAATGCAATAACTGATATCACGACTGGGCTTATTGATTGCGGATTGTTTTCAGTTCAGTTCAGTTAAATTGGGATGCATCCATCGTGAAGTTATCATTATTGAAATGTAGCTTTCATGATGCTTAGGCAGAAAATTATTAATTGCAGATTATTCACTTTCGAATTTATGGTATTCGTAAAAATTATCGATGTTTCTATTGCTGTAATGATTTAACAGTAATTTGTCAATATTAAAGGGGATTTTGTTTTTGTGTTCATCAATTAGTGCGTGTTTGATATACAAAAACAAATTTACTTCAAATTGCAAGAAGGGTGTTTCTCGCGTTTTTGGCGAAACCTCTCTGACAGAATTTTTACTTCCAAGAAAATTAATTGCACCTTGCTTCACTTTTAAACAGCTAAAGATGATAATTTTTCCCGCGCTCTCTCAGCAGGAAATTGACGTATTTTTACCACCCCTCATCATATCTTAAGAGCTAGTTTATCCTATTTTGTTTTAATAACTAAAGTTATATGATGTGACCCACATAAGCCAAACACAGCTCTACTAGTGAAACTGATAACTCTTTAGAGGCAGAACAGTTGGCTCTGTGTGCATTCATAGATATACAATGTGTCTTTGACAACACCTTCTATGAATCCATAGTACAGGCGACGAACAGAATGGCAATAAATCCCTCTATGGTAAAATGGATTATCTCTATACTGAGAAGAAGTAGTAGCAGCTAAACTTGGAGAATTGAGCTCCAGGGAAAGGCACAATCACCTCTTCTATGGCCACTGGGATTCACGAGCTCCTTACGAAGCCACCAACCTTTGGCTTTGATATATAGGAATAACTCGACGACTTCGTAATCATAATACGGGATAAGGACTATTTGACTATGTTGGGTCTCCTACAAGGAGCACTCTCTAAAGCTTATGGAACTGAGCACAAAATCAAGGAAAACGGTTATCGTGTCTTTCAATAGAAAAAAATAAGTTAATACTCCAAGCTCCCAGACTGAATCGTGAAACAATTGACTTATCAGAAAAGGTAAAATACGTAGGGATGACTCTAGAAAAAAAACCAATTTATGTAGTGTTGCCAAAAAAGCTTCGAGTCCATTACTTGGACTGCCAAAGGCTAATAAAAAAACATGTGGTTTCAACCCCAAAATGACCTGCAGGTCATATCCTACAATTATCAAACCCATGATCACCTAAGCAGCTTTAGCTTGATGGTCAAAGATCTAAGGAGGAGCAGGTGTTTACGGACCCACATGCTGCTTGGTAGTAGCTCTAGGCGAATCCTTTCAGCTTTTCAGGCAGAGCTTTGCGCCATCATTGAAGACTGAATGCTAGAGCGAAAACCAAGAAAGAAGAAATGATGTGAGGTGGATTGTAAATTAATAGTAGTGGGTTTCTTCTCTCTTACTACTTCTTTTTTGGCAGTAAAATATCCAATGAGGCGAGGTGTGATTGTAAAATATAAATATACATCGGGAAGGCATAGATTTCTTATACTCTTACTCTGAGGCAGTTTAATGCATATTAGAATCAAACTCGTGAAAAAGGTGTTTATTGGTCTTTATTTTCTTTCTTCTTTTGTCATTTTGACATTACAATAGCCCCTCGCCTCATTTGAAGTATTGCATTGAAAAAAGAGGCATCTCTTACAAACCCATTTTATTATCGTGTCCTACCCAACACTAATCAATACCCTAAGTCACCTGTCATAGGAGCTACACCAAAGATCTACTACAGGTCGAAGTCTACGAAGGGCACTAGTTGCCGAACATCCGAAAAAGGGGGAAGGCGTCTCTTGTTCAATCGCTGAGGATTGCTTTCTATCGAAGGTCCAAGGCTAGTCATAACAGTTTGTATAGATCTCGTCAATTGAGAATCTCGTGGAATGATCCTTCTTCACATATGAAGTCGACAGACTCCATAGGTTTCTAGCAATCGTATGCCTTTTCCGTTTCCAATTTATTTTCGACTGCTAATACTAGTTTGCACTAGGACATGTTTTTTCTGTTGTTGATGAAGGTGGGTTAGTGCTAATCGAACACCAAATTAATCTTTTTCTTGGATGGCGCTACAGTCCTTGCAGGACTCGGGCCTCTCGAAGTCTCCTCTTCCAGTCATCTCTACGTCTTGCTAGCTCTCTCCAATTTGTTATACGAAATTTCCGTATATCTGCTGGCACGTCATCTATCCACCTATTTCTTGGTCGTCCTACTCTTCTTCTTCCTGATGGTCTACCATTAAAAATCCTGGCTAGCATTCTATCTTCTGAAGCTCGTACAACGTGTCCGAGCCATCGCAGTCTATTCAGTCTTATGTATGTAGCTATGTTAATTTCGTCATACATTTCTTGAAGTTCTTCGTTTGTCCTAATGCGCCATTCGTTCTGGTTAACCCTTACAGGACCAAATATTCTTCTTAAGATCTTCCTTTCGAAGATTTTAAGTTGATTTTCTGTTTGTTGGGTCAATGTCCAAGCCTCAGACCCATAGCATAGGACTGGGCGGATTAATGTTTTATATAGTCTGATTTTGCATTGTCTTGAAATTTCTTTGTTTTTTAGGACCGGGACTAGTGCGAAATAGGTTTTATTTGCGGCTACGATGCGTCTATGGATGTCGTCCTTTATCCTATTTTCTGCAGTAAGCATTGTCCCTAAATAGATAAAGTTTTCTACAATTTCCACACTATGATCATCAAGGCTGATACTTCGCCCTAATCGTTGTCCTCGTTTTGATACGATCATATACTTTGTTTTTGTGTCATTTACTCGTAGATTGAACTTTGCTGAACTTTGGACAATTTTGGAAAAGGTTTCTTTTACATCTTGCGCTTTGCGTCCAATTATGACTATGTCATCTGCGAAGGCTAGTACCTGAATGTTCCTTGTGAAGATGCTATTTGCTCCATTAAGCTGTGTTTCCCTCATTATTGCTTCTAGAGCAATGTTAAAAAGTATTGGTGAGATCGCATCTCCTTGTCGCAGACCCGATTCTTGAGGGAAGTTGATCGAGTTGCATCCTCGTATTCTCACTTGTGTTTTACAATTTTTGGTCGTCATTCTGCATAGGCCTATTAATTTCTTCGGGAAACCCATTTCACTCATCTTCTTCCACAACTCTCTTTTATTAAGCAGGTCGTAAGCATTTCTATAGTCAACAAAAAGAAGATGAATATCAATGCTCTCTTCCCAGCATTTTTCAAGTATTTGTCTCATTATGAAAATCTGGTCTGTTGTCGATGTATTTGTTCTAAATCCTGCTTGGTAATCGCCTACTTTATCCTCCAAATGTGGTTTCAGTCTATTAAATAAAATATGTGAAAGCACTTTGTAAGCTGTGTTCAACAAAGATATTGGTCTGTAGTTTTTGCACCAAATTAATATCAATTTAAACCAAATAATTAGCACCAATTATCTAATACTAATTAACACCAATTAACTTCAATTAACACCAATTAACACCAATTAACAATAGTTAAGGCCAATTGACACCAGTTAACCCCAATAAACACCAGTTAACACCAATTAACACTAGTTAACACCAATTACCACCAGTTAACACCAATTAACACCAGTTAACACCAATTAACACCAATTAACATGACTGATATTTAACACTACTTTGCCTCATTTAACATCAATTAACATAATTTAACATCAATTCACATCAATTAACACCAATTAACACTAATTGACATCAATTAAAATAAATTAACATGAATTAACACCAAACTACTACCGCTTGCATCTACCCGCTTCCACCAAACTTCTCAGCAAATATACCATCAAAAAGAAATCATAGATCCGAAGTTGCAATCTCCAACATACAGGTATAGTGACGCAATTGAGCACATCCAAGCCAACACCTAGCGCCCACGTTCTAACAAGTTACAAAAGTCGACGAGGTCACTCGCAATAAAAAGAAATTTCCATGCACAATTATTGTCCTAATATCTCCTTTTGTATACCTAGATAGTCCTGCCTGCTTTTTTAGAGTCCCAAATTCTCTCATGACTTTGTAGAGTTTTAATTTGGTTATGCTACTATAGTTGGCCCTAAAGTCTATGAATGTTGGTTTGATATTAGGATCAACATGTGAGTGGTTGTTGATTATGAGATTTAGCCACATTAGTATTGGCATATTATGTTTCCTACATATGGTGCTATATTGCTTTGTAGGATAGTGCAGAGCTCATGTATGTATTAGTCAGGAATATTATATCACTATAATAACTGAACGTTGTGATTTTTCTTTTTTCCAAGACAGATTTTATAGAAAGCATTTCGATTCTTTAACATTTATTTCTTGATAGATTATGGAAAATTTGAAAGAATAAAAATGCATACGGTGATCTCGGTACATTAAAGCCAAGAAATTGGAGAACTACCAGATAGAATTGGAGTTGTAGACTCCATCAAGGCACTATTTCAGTACAGTTTTAGGGAGAAAACAAGGTTCACCTCACGGAGAGTATTTTTTTTAAAGAGTTTTCCTTGTGTGTTTTTTAAATTCTCCCATTTAATCCCCACATAAAATAGTTTCAATAGAGACACTATCTTTCTCCCTAATACGCGTCTCCAGTGTCCAAGCTTGCAGGACAAAGATGCCACTGCATAGTCTTCGGAGTATAAAAATACTATAAATATATATGAATAGTTCTAAATGTGTTTTGTGCCCTAAGGATTGCCCAATAAAAATAAGTTCAGAGACAAGCGTTCGTAATTGCCTTTTTCTAGAGATTCAAAGATTAGAAACGTAAGGACTAGAAGATGACCTTGAGGCTATTAAGACACCACTTTACTGCGAGCCAACGACCATTAAGATGGGGTTCAGAAAGAAATGACCTTTTTCCTCTGGTGATTTATGCCACGATAAATTAATTAAGTCGAAAATTATCCCCGGGAATCTTTTATTATAACTTACTTCGATAATAAATCCTAGAAGCACTTCCGGTAAGTATCAAAATAATAAACAATCGCCAATTGTTGTATTATACCGCCGTCGTCGCATCGACCCCAAAGCCAGCAGCACACGGCCCCATGCTTGATGGGGGAGGGTACTTTTTTTGTGTGCCAGGAACTTGCCTCTTAAATCTTGCGATCCTTTGTTCCAGCCATTGCACATCCTTGAGGCTGCCATCTGGATAACAACAATGCTATCTGTGTTTATTAAATTGCTGTAGTCAAAACTGTTATCAATGAATTATGCCAGCCAGGAGTTAATATATTACTTTGCTGCCATCCCCCTCCGCCCCTGTTTCGGGGAAGCATCCTGGTGGCACACAATGAAAGGACCCAGGACCAACAAGGGGCATAATGGGGACATAAACATGCGATGCTCTGCAGTTAATTGGAACCAGTGCTAGATCTGCTTGATATTCGGTCGTCCTTTTGTATTCATTTTCAGCGGAAATTTTTTATTGGTCTATTAATTTGATGACCACTTTAACCTTGGAAATTGATTTCAGATCCCATCGTGATGTCGATCATAAAAGTGTGGCAGAGTGGCACAAAAGTAGCATTTTGCACGAAATGAATTTCCAGCTAAGATACGAGCCTGCCCGAATGTCCCTGGATTCTCCCCTTTTTCTCCACACCCGTTTTTGTATTATTATCTAAACTCGTTATCAGTTTTAATTTGGATGAATATTTATGTTCAGCTTTTATGGCAGGTATTAAGACTTGTTTAAATGCATTATTTTTATTATTATTTAAATTTGAACATTTTCGGCATTTGATGGCATTTATTGTAAATCAACTGAATAAAATTTACAATGGAGCTGATAAAAAAGAAACTCGAAGGTCGATTGCTGCATGAAGCTATGGATATTTTTGTAATAATTTTCACTGATATTTCAGTTGTAATTATAAAAGTACGTTTCAACATATCCAATGATAACGTTCTGTAACCTTTCCAGAATACCGAATCCTTGTGCAAACTCTATCAGTTATGCCAAGCACGTATTGCAGCTGCTGTATAGAGCTAACAGACCAAGGTCAGAGATATATAATGAAATATATTTCTAAGAATGAGGAACACTTTATGTGCTAATTGTGTGCTCTTGTGTTACCATGTGATTTTAAAGGTGATCTCCTGATTTCATTTAATTGTAATTGTTTAAGTTGTTGTATTTCTTATACAGACAATTGTGCTAGAAATTTAACAAATATCTTAGAAAACGGATAAGTGGCCTAAAAATTCACGCTTTTTTTTCACCGAACTTCAAGGCCAGTTATGCATTTGTTATAAAGCTCTGTGCTGTTAGCAGCCTAAAGGAAGGGTTCTATATTTAAAACTTGTGATTGTTCAAGTACGTTTAAAAAAATGCGATCCCAATCGGTAGTTTGCGCTCCAGCACTTCAGAATAGGGCGGGTTCAACCATCCATCAAGCTAGAAAAAAAATGGCCTGGTCGATAATATATTTAGAACTTCGGGTTCGGTACTTTCTGCGACTTAGTCATAAGCTCTTGTATATGAGAACTAGTGATATCGTTCTACACAGCAGCAGAATACACAAGAATTGACACCAAATAACACTAAATAACAAAAGCTAACATAAATTATCGCCAATTACCTCTAATTAACACCAATTAATATCATGTAACACCATTCAATAAAATATGGAAGCATAAATTAACACCAATTAACACAAACACTAAATTATTATCACTAACATAAATTAACACCAATTACCTCTAATTAACACCAATCAAGACTAATTAACATCAGTTAACATCAATTAACACCAATTAACATAAATTAACACCAATTAAAATAAATTAACAACAATTAACTCCAATTAACACCAATTGACACCAATTAACATCATTTAACTCCAATTATTAAAAAATGGTGTAAACCAAAATGAACACCAAACTAACTCTTGAAACTCGAGACATTTTTCAGTTATTGATTTACTTGGAATAAAGCCACACTAATATTGAACTATGAGCAGTACTTAAAACGTTATTATTATAATTATTGCACGCTATATTCCTTTTTACATCGATCACAACATAAATCGTTTGGTGTATCAGTTATGAGCTTCCAACTCTCCAGTTAGCAGGATGTGGCCAATTCTGGTTGATGTCTGGCATGACGAGTGGTTTCAAAGCACAGCAATGGACAATTCCACAAATATGTAGTACTCTCTGGTTGAAATACATATATAACATAAGGCCTGAAAGATGTTATCGAGCTGCTTCCACTACAATTTTAGTTTCTCACTTCGGTTTCGGTTTGATAAAAACTCCTTATATTCCCAGAACATAACTATTTTCGTTATCCGATGCCCATTCTCTTCATATCCTAGGAGCAACTTTAATTGAGGATCTATGTTTGAATGATCACGTATACCAAATGAGTGCCTAGGGTTGCTTGAAGCGGATACTTCTCAAACGTTTATCTCGCTTGGTATGTTGAAAACCGCTTTGTTGCGGATGGGGAAGGTGCAAGACTGCGCCCTGAAACTCATTGGAAATAACAAAATTTGCTCCTCCTATGTACCGCTTTAAGCTGCCCCAGCAAAGTGTTGTCGCTATTACAATATCGACTTAACCACTGGCATAAACACCATAAAGACTTTCTTTTCGCACACAGTACCAGTCTAGGAGTATACATTCATAAATCGGAAAACTTGACTATGGAACAATCTTCCACTTTCAATATTTCCAAACTCGTACAAACGACCATTCAAACGCAAAGTTTATCACCATCGCATTTAGCACCCACCAGAGTCTTTCCAACTTCATCTCTTCCTCTATCTCTTTTCAGCTATGCTTGCTTGGCAAACACTGCATAATAGTAGTTAAAAAATGTCATTCCTAAGTTTAGACTTTCACGTAAGTGACAACAAGTCCTTTCGGTGTCCGTCCGATAAAATATTCTTTGCGATGTATCAATATTGTGGCGTTATAGGACAGAATCGATAAAGTAAATAAGTCCACTTCCTATAAAAATATTGTACACAAATCTCTTCTCAACCTCTCAAATTGCAGCCCATTATTACGGAGAGCTTAGTAACAAATTTGTTTGTAGTGTTTATGTAGTACTTCACTTGTAATATTGTATTTACCTCAATCACACTTCTAAAACAAAATGCTACCTTTAACGGCAAAAGTTGATACGTTAATAATCTCTTGAGCAACCAATTTCCATAAAGCTATTCTTCACCTAACACAATATCCAGTCCCTTCCTGTGATATGCTACCCCTGTATGAATTTCTGATTATTTCACCCATCGTTAGACTCGCAGAAAAATTTCACCTAATCTAAAATTTAAACGTAATACAAAATGCCCCACAATCACACATTAAGAAGTTTCAGGTTTCATTCTAATGTGCACCAGAGTGAGTAATGTAGCACTCCTTCCGGTTGGCTAACTTCAAGCCTCCTCGACTTCCCCGGTCTATCGCACACCGCTTCCTCTACCACCTGCAGATTTATTTTTCATGCATTGAAATCAAACTATTTTGCAAATATTCTGCTCGTTTTCCCGTTGAGCCAAACGGACGGACGGCGCTGGGTATCCGTGTGCTTCCTAGCGCAGTTATCCTCCCGCCCGCAGGATCCCTGGGTGTATACGATGCAAATATGCAATTTCCTTTCCGAATAGCTCATAACTTACAAAGTCCTTGCATATCGCTTTGAAAATTTCCCACCAGGCTTCCACCGGTGCATCCGCCTCAGCAATGTTCACGTTGAAGTCCACGGCTCCGAGAATTTGCTGTAGACACTTCAGCTTTAAGGTAAGGGAGGCGCACATGCTGTGTTACTCAGATGCTATCCTGTCATCGATACTCTTCAGTCCAGCCAAATATATGGTGCTGCAGAAGGAATCATAGCTTTGGGCCGATATATGAATGGACCATTGGGTGCGGGATTGTCGTTCTCGGTCCCATAATGCCCCGCAAAGTACTGCTTCAAAGGGCAAGTGTCACCCCGTCGGCACTAAAATAGTGCAAACGTGTTTATTGCTGATGTAATGAGCAGCAATGAGAAATTGCCAATACTGCACCCCCTAGTAGCAGAGATAGAGAGAGAGAGCGAACGGGATTACTGCGCATAAGCTGTACGAGATTTGAAGCATGACCTGCCTCTACACATTTCGCAGGATTTGTAAGCACGTAAAGCTCCAAATACAGGATTCAAATTTTTTATGGAGGGGAAGTAATAGGGACATTTCTTGGACGCCACTGTGCTTGGGTTAAAGGATTTGGAAGTGAATTTTTGTTTGTATGCGTGGTGTTAGATCCCCAGATTTTGAAGGAGATTTCCTCATGAGCCAGAAAGGATATTATAACAGTGTTGGGAGTATCTTGAGTTTGAAAATCTTTGAAAGATTTTGTTTACTAACAAAAAGAAGTATTTTCAAAATGTCTAAATAATGTAAAAGAAACTACCTATTTTCCTGATTTATGCAGATCTTTATTTATTATATAGTATAAAAAGTACTTCTCCTACAGGAAGTATCTCCAACACTAAACGATTGTAATATGCCCAAAGTTAATTTTTGCTGTGATTCTCCTCCATATGACTGAGATTTCTAATAGCTGCCTGCTGACAAAATATTAATTTCCGTTTCAGTGGAAATAGCAAAATTTATCGCACTGACGCATTACCTAAAGGCAAACCTCGAGTAGTCCGTTCTATGAGTGCAAGGTCTTTCAACGACAGGTGTCATTTTAAATCAACAGAAGAGCGCAATATTCTCGTAAAAAGTGATGATATGTTCTTAAAAGCGCAAACATTGCCCTGGGTTTTCGCTCGGATCCCCAAATGCGACGGTTTTGCCTCTTTACGTACCCAGGCAGAATCATTTTGTTTAAAAAATCATGATCTTGTTCATGAATTTCCACCGCCCAATCAGCGAATGTACAGCGTTGTGCAGGATATGCTGGCTTCAATTCATGTATTAACTGGAACTTATAACCATACAGGGCAAGAATTTATGCAAACTGCGCTGCAAACTGGCTTATAAAATTCCCAATCTACAACGCGGTGGTCTCAAAATGGACAAACGTCGTATCGGGTTTAAGCCAGACTCTCAGCTACAGCGGCAATATTTTTAGATAACCTGACTGTACGAGTTGGAGTTTTCACATCACTAACTTGTCCGAGGCGTTCGAATTTATAATTCACCATATCTGTGCTAGAAGGCGCCTAATGATGACCGCAGTACGAACTTTCAGCACCATTTCTGCAATTATTTTACCAATTTTGTAGTAAATTTTCACTATTTCTAATGCGTTCTACGAATGTGTATCGATCCATATCAGAAAATCTCCTAGTTTTTACTTTGCAAATGTCATCGTAATGATAGATGTTTCATCATCGTCATTGGCGCTACAGCCCTCTGTGAGCCTTGGCCTCCTCAAGAATTTTCCTCCAACGTTCTCGGTCCTGTGTCTGTCTCTTCCAGTTGATAATCCAAATTGCGCGTAAGTCCATTTCGATGTCGTCTTTGTATCTTTTCTTAGGTCTTCCTTGTGAACTTCTTCCCTCTGGCGTTTGGAGGAACAGGATATTTGGGGGCGATTCTTACAGCATTCTCATTACATATCGTAGGCTTGATATCTTGATGCTTTTGATTATGTCTGGTTCTTGGTATATTTGGAACAACTCGTGGTTGTATCTTCTTCTCCAGACTCCCTCTTCATTTACTGCGCCTGTGATCCTGCAGAAAATTTTTCTTTCGCAACTTCCGAGGGTCTGCTCGTCATGCCTAGTAAGCGTCCATGCTTCCGACCCGTACATCAGTACTGGTTTTATTGCTGTTTTATATAACTTGAATTTTATGCTCCTACTTATTATTTTAGACTTGAAATATTTCAACATACTGTAGTATGTTTTGTTTTCTAGCAGTATTCTTCTTTTAATTTCGCCTATCTCGGACCGTTTTTTCTAATAAAATCTTAAAAAGTAAGCATTATAGAGAGTCTCCTTGTCTCAAGCCTCTGTTCGGTTCACAAGGCACCGATAAGTTGCTCTGTCTTCTTACTCTGTTTATCACTCGACTCAATGAGGTTTTAGTGAGCTGAATTAATTGATCTGGAAAATTCAGCTCAACTATTGCTTCGTAGATTTTTGGTCGTAAGGCAAGATCACATGCTGTTTTAAAGTCTAGTCTCGTCCGACAGATGTTTGTTGACAATTAAAAATGGTGGGGATTTTAAAATGACACCTCTTGCTGAAAGACCCTATGTTTCTTAGGCAAAGTTAGAGAAAAATAAATGTTACGCGATGGGTACCGTGAAATGTGGTCTTTGTGTGGCATGCACAGTCAGGTTTCAGCAAAAGCAATATGTAGTTGTGAAACTGCACTGCTTTTGCTGAAGGGACCACCGATCTGAGCATTACTCTTGATTCCGAAAATTTTGTTTTTCTTGTGCTTTTTGCTTCTTGACTTCAGTAAGACATGCTTCTAGAAACTAGAACTAGACCACATGAAATTTTCATCGTCAACTCCCTCCTTAATTAGGAATTACTTACATAATCGATCTCAAAAAGTGTGGCTACAAAATTCAAGTTCACATCCTTTCCCAATTACGTGTGGAGTTCCCCAAGGTTCTATACTAGCACCGTTGTAAAAAGAAAATGTATGCAGATAATGTCCAAATTCATTTAAACAGTCGTATTGGATTGGTTGCGAACTGTGTTAACGAGATTAATGTAGATTCTGAGCGTATCTATCAGTGTTCTCTATATGTAATCACTAATTGCCGAATGCCATTTTACCATCTTACCAGACCGGCAGGTGGACAACATCGTAACAATCAACAATAAATTTTTTTTTAGTTTTCGTTCACTGACATTATTAACTTCCACTACTGTCAAAACATAACAAAGAATTTTATCGATAACGACGAATTTTATCGTGTGTCAACTCCTAAAATGGCTTTCATCATAACGACGTTGACGTTGGGGGTATTATGTTTTGTATAGACTTTGAAAGAAAAACAGAGCTCACTCTCATTTAATTTGTGTGTGACTTATCTTGTCTGTGTCATTCATATGTTTCAGAAAATGATGTTGCTGACTTAATTTATTTCAGGTGACGATCAGCTGGAGTTCCAGAAGGCTTCACTTCTACATTTCGTGGGTCCTTAAGCAAACTACGTCTATTGAGTAAGCGGCTTGATCGATAACTATGGTGGAATAGAAGTGTGGGGTTAATAATAATTCCAGGCGAAGAGAAATAGATTTGGATTTGATTTCTGTTATTACGTTTTGGATGAAGTGAAATTACTTTTAATGCATGTTACTAAGGGCGAGGGATTTTTTCTGTCAGTGGTAGCTTTGAATATCTTGTTGGCTTTCAACACTTCGACTTTTAATCGACCTTTTGTGAATCCCCTTCAAACGTTGTTTATCCAAGAGCAACTTATCAGCGTAAATATGTATAGCTCTTGAATAAGAGCTCCACACTTTTGTAGGCGTTAGTTGCGTTTTTCCTATGTGGTGAAATGTGTTTTTCGCTGTGTGGCGAAACTTTGGTCTATAATGTTTCTTGGACATATTCTGCTTACCTCAGACATTCACGAACACAAATATCAATGGTGTATACTTCCGCTTACAAAACTGAAGGGCATTTGCTTAGAGCTACTGCTAGTCGGTACCAGATCCGCAAACCCCAGCTCAGGTTGCTCATTCTTCAACTAGGGATCCGTCTGTGTACCTCAGTTGCGGTCACGCTTGCGGGTTAAATACATGAGTGTGTCACTTTTGACGGTCCTTGATCGAGATGTTCAATTCACAATCAAAGCTGTATAAAATCGAGATTAAGTTTGGGGTTCTAAACAGGAACTCATTTTGAAATTTTTTCAGTATACTTAGACGATCTGTGAAATCTGCAGGCTTAAACTAATTTGCAGTTGCTAGTCTAGAGGAGATGCTTGTTGCGTCTTTCTTAACTTCAGCGTGGAGTGAAGGAATATTTAGCATTGCCTCTAGTAGGGCCCATATTCATCACTTCTAGGACCTATGTGAAGACCATTCGACTATAAGTTTAACGATTATAGGGTATGTGTAACAGGCAAATGATGATCTAGAGAGGCTTCTTTGCAACACTTTTAGTATAGATCTCGGTAAACATCGAAGTGGTTGGAAAGCTCGTTTCATTTGAAAATGAAGAAAAATAATGAAAAGTTGCGATATCTTTTGCAATATTATCACGACAAAGAGAAGAACACTGTGCAACCTTGTGAAAAAATTGTGCTGTATACGGCATAAATGGTTTGCTCGCCTTCGTTCGGGTAATTCTGAAGTGAAATATGAGTTATGTTCTGGTAATTCAATCACTGAAAAAAGCTGTCGAAATTCTTGAAAAAGTCTACCAAGATAGGCATGTCAAAACTATTTTGAATCATTTACACAAAGCTGGATACAAAAAGAATCTGCATGTATGGGTTCCTTATGAGTTGAGCGAAAAACGTGATAGACCGAATTAACATCTGCGACGCCCTACTGAAACGTAATGAAATCGCCCAATTTCTGAGACGTCTTATAACCGGTGATGAAAAATGGGTCACGTACGACAATCGAAAGCGTCGAAGATCGAGGAAAAATGTTGGTAAGCCGTCACAAGCATTCACAAAATGAAGATTGACGTCGAAAAAGGTGGTGCTGTGTGAGTGGTGCGACTGGGAGGGGGTCGTCCGCTATGAGGTACTTCCAGTTTGTCAGACGATTGATTCTTCATTCGTTTCTGGACAACTAAAACTTGTGGACAAACTCTCGCTGCAAGCTTCACAGCTTAAAATCAACGAGAAAGGACAGAAGTGAAACTACAATAATAAAGAACATATAGACATATGAAAACTTGACGTCAATATACTATTAACGAAAAAATAATCTTTAATACACAATCTTAATTTTTTAAATAACCGACTCCTCATTTTTACTTTACCGATGGCTGTGCCATCTATGAACAAATTTAAATAAATTGTAAATTTTTCCTGCTGGTTTGGTAGAATTTATTTATCTGGCATCACTTAATTTCTATCATGGCTGTCGCTGTCAGCTACTTTGTTGAAGCAGTGTGGAAAATTACGGTGATCTTTGCGAAATTCATCAGCTTAAGTTGTTAAAATCCAAAATGTTAAACGAAATAAAGTGGAAACTAAATTGATTGTATACTTTTGCATTCATTCAATTATGAAATTAGTGTTACAAAAATTAGACATTAAAGTGACAGCTGTAAATGAGTGAGAAGGCAACTTCCGTTTCGTACGGCTGTCCTTGTTTTCGTTCCCAATTCTGAATTCACTCGAATCTGCTCGTATCGCCAGAATGTGAGAAGGGAACTTTCACTTCAAAATCCCCGGAACGAGAGCAAGGAAGTTTCACTTCAAAAATAATAAATTTTGTAAGGGAAATTCCGAAAGTTTTTTTATATAAAATGCTTCTTCTTCTCTGTACATTTAAATGCCAACAATTCCGTCAAGTTGCCGTTGGTTTTTGCAGCTTAAAATGTAGCTGCAGTGGCTTCTTTCCATGGGCTTCAGCTTCATAAAGCTTGCGGCGTGAAGTATGCAGCGCCGAATGCGTTTTGGGCCTAAGTTTTCTAAAAAAAGCTTATGGTAGATAAAAAGACATTTTCTTTAATTGAAAGTTCTTGTTTTCAGTTTTTTATGTGTTCCAGACATGTTAATATATTGAAAAAAAAAATTTCGGCCATAACTTCTTATAAAGGCCGCTTAACAGAAAGTTGCATCGGGGCGCCATAACCGCTAGGGCCGGGCCAGACGACAACGACGGACCACACACCGCTTTGATGACCCATCAAAAATTGGTAGTGTTTGGTTGTGAAGTTTTGGTGCATTCACCATATAGTCCAGACATAGTACCTTCTGATTGTCAACTTGTTCCGACCTCTGCAGAACTCTCTCAGTAGAATTAACCTAGCTCCAAAAGAAGCGTGCGAAAATTACTGGATTCCGTTTTTCAACCAAAAATCACAGAAGTTCTTCACCGATGTCATCATGACTCTTCCCAAAAAATGAAGAAACATTTTCGATAATAATGGAGCAAATTTGGTTTAAATAAACTCTTTTTTTACACTGTAACGGGTTTGTTTACAGGATTATTTTACTAAAAAAAACACGACAAATTTTTTTCGAGACCTGAAATTTTCAACATCATATTCATGATTATTCAATTCTAAATTTTTGAATTGAAACAACATTAGAGGGTTCAGAAAGGTTGAATAGGCCAATCTTTAATTTTAAAATTTTTGGTAAATACAGAAAATGAATGAGTATATTCCGTACAGAAAGGGGTTACGTAAATTCAAACACGTTGACATGATTACTTTGGAAGAAGAAAATGAAATTACTACTGGGAACAAATTTCAACAAATCTCTCGAGGGGTAGGTTAGGGTAGGGCGCATACACAAATTTTGGTGTAGAAAGTGATTGTGAAACTCTCTATGTTAATTCTGATTTTCAACATAAATCACTATAGCAACTCTTCAAGTGTATATTAACGATAGGAAAACGTGAAGACGTCTCAATCCTCTGTGTCTATCAACCCATGTTTAAATTTCTAGAAAGATAATTTTCTTTTTGTCTAGATTAGTATAAACGTGTATTTTCCAACCCCCGAAAGAAATGCTTACAAGTGCAAGTGTTGAAATTTCCCACACAATCCCTCATACACATCAAAGACGTTCATTCTCACCGTTGGCTTTC
Organism: Thereva nobilitata; assembly: GCA_963855945.1. Lineage (NCBI taxonomy): Eukaryota > Metazoa > Arthropoda > Insecta > Diptera > Therevidae > Thereva > Thereva nobilitata. Next base: position 21,426,617 of record OY979696.1, read on the forward strand.
ACAAGCTGCTGCTGCTTTCACTTCCCCCAAAAAAAAAAACTGTCCAGGGAAATTTTCTCTCGAATCGCTGGCTGGGAACTTGGGAAATATAATGTTTTTCGAACCAAATCAGTTTGCTTGGAGCTTTTCCGTAACTATTCTTCGGCAGATGGAAAATTCAGTTGCGTCGCGACGCTCGAAGCATCGACTTGGAAGCTTGCGGCTCGTGTATTTTTGGATTTTATTCATCTGAAGGCATAATTTCTCGCTGTGAACACTTCTCGAAATTTATATAGTGTGGAGGTGATTCTTCCGTGATATCTCACATACAGTAGTCCGGTAGCGGTACAACCCTGATGTGTGTTGTAAATGTACAACGCCATTTTTAATTTATTTTTAGGGCGGTACGGACGTTTTTTAATGAGCCTTGATTAGTGCCCGTTCATCAGCATCTTGTTCAACGCGTCGCGGAAGTAATTTTTAATAATTTTTACCACTTCCTGTTTGACAGATCGGCGTTTTGGTTTTTTTGGGGGGGGCTCGGTATCGGCCCTTGTGACCCACTGTAGTGTGTCATAACATAATCATTGGTAAAAAAAAAATAAAAAAATAAAAAAAAATATAATCGGGTGAATATTATTAAAAAGGGCAGAGATATATGATAGATGATTTAGAGAGTGAATTTCTGAAGAGTGCTTACAAGGATCATTAGATAAGCTAGTGACGGAGCAGATGTTGGATGAGGTGGTTTTCATTGCTTAGTTGCATACCGGAAATTCTGCCAGTTAATTGTGTCTGTGCGTGTGTTGGTGTAGTGCCAGTAGTGCGAAAAGTAATAATAATGATTTTACTTGGCTAAGTTAAAGATGTTATCATAAAATGGTAACCGATGTTTAACTCATCATCGATATGGTAAGACGTTTCATCATTGGATAATAGCAGCCTTACCAGCAAAGTAGATATATATCCAACGGATGCCACCATGATCGCACACATAGCGCTTCTCTACTACATGATAAGTGAGTAAATATATATGTACAAGATTTTTAATAAATTCTACGTTCGTATTCAATTAGTAATACACCACCCTATCGAAGTTATGGGGGAGGCACATACCTACGCACAACGTGTAGGCATTAAAAATTTAAGGAAGCAACACACCCACTTGGGCAGTTGTGTTGTCGATTGTCCCACGAAATTAATTTTATTGTCTTCTGCTATAGTATCGAGGTTACAAGGATTCCAGGATATACATAGATTCACTCACTTCTCCCCCATTCAACTTGTGAGCAATAATCAAAAAATCAATCGCACAATTGAACCTTGAGTATGGTCCGGATGCTAGGGGTATAGGCCAATATGTGAATGGATACGACAACCCTGAGTGAGGTATAAGACCGATGGGACTACCCCAATTGGGAAGTTGCGTAGCATCTTGTTTTATTAGAGTCAGTTCTTAGTGCCCTACATAACCTTGATCCTTTTGTAGGGCTCTATGCATAGTGGAGAGTGCACAACATATACACTACCCTAACCTTAACGCAAACCCTAACCCAAAAAAAAAATATTTGTTGACCCCGTAACGAACGGCGACGCTTCTGATTCTGAAGAGGGTAAGCAAAGCGTCATCACTTATTGCTGATGATGAATGATGAATTGCCACACATAAAGGGCTTGAAGGAATTCCTATGGTACAGAACGGTATGTCCTTAAGGTTTCTCCCTCGCTTTACTATACTGTACTATACAGGGTCGGGGAGAAACATTCAATGTTTTTTTGAGTTAAATGGTCCCGAAAGCTTCCCAAATAAATTTTATCTTTATACAAAATTTATCGAGCTTCTTCTTGCTTAAAACAATTGCCCTTGGGGGTCTTATTAGGAGTTTGAATTTTGGAGCAATTTTTTTTTTAGTTTTTTGTTTTATATTCAACTTCGTTCAGGTATAACCAGGTGAAATTAATTTCGTGCAGAGGGCTGCTTTTTTGGATATTGATGCGGGGTTTTTGGGGTAGGCCGGTTTTTTTGTTGGTACTATAAAGGAAGGTATCCGTGCTTAATTTTATATTATATATATACAAAATTAAGTGAGAAGCAATTTATATATACATACTAATTATATATAGGAGAGCGTATGGTAATGTGGTAATGGGTTATTTCTACTAAAAACTACTAAACATGCATTAAATATGATTTATAGATTATATCAGATACCAATAAAGGTACATACATATTTATTGATTTATTTTCACTACACTTCAAAAATTATATCAAAATAATGCGTCATTTAACATTAATAATTTATAGAGTATGGGGGCGGGTTATCCTTGGGATAAATAACCTAAATAGAAACTTTTTGGGTTTGTGATAATGTGTAAAATATTGAATTTTTTTTTATTTGTAACAAAGATTGTTCAATTTTGTTTTGTGCTTTTCTTTTTCAATGTATAAAAGAAAAACTTTTCACTACGTCTTTTTGAGAATTTGTAAAAAGAAATTTACTAAGTTCAACTTTTTGTTTGTTGTTTGTTTTTTTAAGTTTGTTTTCATTCAGAATTTAATATCAGAATTCTTAAGTGGTTTTGTGGGGAGTAAATTCAGGTTAATTTTTATATATCGTCGTTGTCAAACCAATATCTGCTATGTGCAAAAAGTATTCTTTGAGATACTGAAAAAAAAACGTTCTCCTGTAACATACTGCAGCATTTCCTGCACATGACATATTTTTTTTTAGCGACTACAGTTCACCGTATAATGCTTAGAGTCATATAGAAGTGCTTTTATACGAAAATTTGCTTAGAAACTAGTCATAATGGTCAAAAGGTCGAAATCACCAAAAAGTGCACATAGCAGATATTGGTTTGACAACGACGATATTTTTTACTAGTAAATAAATTGTAAGGAAAGAATAAAAGAAAATAAAGGATAATACATAAATAGGTATATAAGCGTGGAAAATAACAATTTTCCATACTCTAAAGAAAAAAATTGATTATGATGAAATTTGGTACGGAAATAGCTGGTCTGTTTTGGGTCGTAATAAAAAGGGTAAAGTCCTAATATTTTTGAAGGAAATATGGTATTCTTGTTTTTCCCTTTTTATTAAAAGGCATTTTTCGAATAGCTTACGAAGGATCTAGAGTAACAGGCATATTATCTTAGCATAGAATAGCTCTCCAAACTAAGCATGGTCGTGATATGTTGCTGGTAGTTGGTACATATGAAAAAGAGCTAATTTCGAGCTAAATATATAAGAAAGTGCTTCAAGAGAAAACACTAGAAACGTAAAAATATATATTTTTGAGTCATTAGCACGAGTTTTCCAACAAAGGATTCATTTCGGTTCTGGTGGGATGTGAAAAATTCAAGTTTCAAGTTTTACTTTAGAATATTTGGTAGCTTCTCCATCTAACTGGTAGATTTTGAACGTCCCTCTTCTAAAATTCGAAAAGTACTCCTCAAGTACCATTCTGATAGTTCTGTGAATTCAGTTTTTCCATCCAGATGATTTTGTAAACTGCGGAACAGGTGATAACACGGGGAATATGGTGAATGCGACATCGCTTCCCATTCAAACTCAGTCATTCTGGCTCTATTTGTCTGAGCTTTGTCCTGATGAAAAAATACTTTCTGTCTAGAAACCAAAGATTTTTCGATTATTTTCTAGCGTTGATTTAAACAGTTCAAGCTGTTCGCAATAATCCTTATTTGGTTATCGTCTAGTTAGGGTTTAAAAGGCCATAGTGGATCCTTCATATCATATCCCACCTAGCATCTCCTTATGTAGGTATGTGACGACCTGATTTAGCCTGGGGTTTCTGGGTGTTTTCTTTGTTAACTCGCTGTCTTCTGCGCTTAAATTTTTGTACAGGATCTAATTTTCATTGCCAGTTAAAATTCGGTCCCAAAACGGTCCATTGCTAAGACGTGACAGCAAGGAAGAGCACACGATCACTCTCTGCGCGCGTTTATACTCCGAAAGTTGACAAGGAGCCCATTGACCCAGCTTGATGGTTTTCGCGATGGCATGAAGGTGTCGATAATCGGTTGAATGAACAAATCCAAGCTTCTCCGCTAGCTCGGCAATGGTTACGATGGGGTTTGGCTCCACCAGGGACCTCCTCGTCAAGCTCCACAGCCACACTTTCAGCTACTCACAGCTCCAGGACAAGGCTCATCTTGTAATCTGTAGTTTCCGGTTCGGCACTGTCTTACGCTTATTTTTCCTTCTCCACCCACTGCATAAACAGAGTTGAGCCCGACTTACAGGAGGCAGTACATTTGTCCCTTACACCATGATAAATTGTAATGAGGCCCCAATTTTTTTAAATGTCCCAGTACAAAAATAATGTTCTACTAATGTTTGTATGAGCTTTTATCGAGATAAATTCAGTCCTGATTTTCGAAATTTAACATACATGAGAAAATGAGGCGAGGTGTGATTATAAATACAAACGTAGCGGAGAGAAGTGGGTTTCTTCTCATTTACTTCTTTTGGGCAGTAAAGTTTCCAAATGAGGCGAGATGAAATTGTATAAAAAATATAAATAAATATTACATCGTGGAGCCATATGTTTCTTACTAACTTACTTTTACTCTGAGGCAGTTCAATGCATAAAAAGCTTTTCATTGATTTTTTTCTTCTTTAATTTGGTTGCTTTCGTCATTTTGGCATTACAATGGCCTCTCGACTCATTTGAAGTATGACATTGTACTGGGTGAAAATAAAAATGAGGCACCTCTTACAAACTCAACACTATTTCTTACATTTTCGGTTTCATTGTTGCCTTTATTTAACTCGTAAAGTAAACAATATGCTCGTCGGTTGTCGGTTTGAGCTACACCACACATTTCAAACTCTGCACATTAAGAGCAACGTAAATTTACTTCCTGTTTGTATAAAATGTTGAGGAATGTAGCTGAACCCTCTCCCGCGGACTTTGCATTCAGGAAAAACCCCATTATTATTATTTACGGTGTGACTCAATAACTTTTGAAACGAGTCAAAACAATGTCCTTCGACCGGTTTTTTGAGTTTCAGGAGGTAAATAAGACATTGACCAAATGAGCTGCGACGCGTCTAAGGCCTAAATGGTGTTTCCAAATCGATTGTATCGGCCCAAACAATAATTACGTAATTTTGGCCACCAAATCCTTTACTTCCTTGATGTGGTGTTCTTCGGTACACGCCAGAGCACGGCCGGGACCTTCATCGTTCTCCAAAGCGGTTCTGCCCTCTGTAAACATTTTATACCAATGTAGATAATAACTACTACTAAATTTAACGGGTGCCAAGCAAAGGCCGAATTTTTAGTCGTTCACTCAATTCAAACAGCATTGGCCGTAGTTAGTACTTTGATGGGGACCATATGTGAACTAATGCGTGCCCTCGTTTAGAGGGAAGAAAAAGGGAGCCTATAGGTATTACTATTATTATTTAATTTAAAATAATTTTTTTCCCAAAATGTGTTTCTCTTTGAATTAACTTGATTTGTGAACGTTCGACTAGTGTCGAACTTTGAATACTCATCTTTCATACTAATTAAATCAAATTTTTTGATTAATTGAAGCAGAAGAAACCTTTTCTTGGCAAATAATTAAGTCATCATAAATAAGTCTTTGGAAAATATAGATAGTATCAAGTTTTATGGACATGTAAAGGAAATGATTGGCTGCATTTGGAAAAACCGCATTATTTATAGGCTAGCCTCACGGTATACAGAAACAAGGTAATGTAAAAGACGAAATATTGTATCGTAAGTGCGAATATCGTAGAAAAAGGCGACGTCACCCGGCAAGTTTAATACAGAAAACAACAACAACAATTTCGATTTTGTATGGGGAAGACTTGCCGAGTGACGTCGCACTAATACGATATTCTACGATATTCAGTCTTTTACATTACCTTGTTTCTGTATACCGTGGGCTAGCCTAATATATTTCCAACCATCAAAAGGGAGGGTAGTTTGTACATTTTGCTCATTTCTTAACTTGATTACAAGGTTACCTTTATACAATACATATCTTTATCGGAGAGCAAGAAAGTGTAACAAAAGAATTGCAGTGCTCTAACTTACGCTGGCAATTTTACTCACGTTTTTTCATTTTTGTAGTCAGCCTGGGTTTCTTTGCTAGACAATACAATAAAATCCAGCTTCCTTTAATCTCCGCCACCCTGTTGATATCCACGATTGTGGACGGCTGTTGAGATGATTTGCCGATCACCTCTTGCTGAAGCTTCCGTTTGCTTTTTCGATTACTCTACTTGTCAGTGGCCAGTAGTTTACTCTCTTTATCGATTAGGCAGAAACTACATATAACCAATTTCGCAATATCCGGATTGCCCGAGTAAAAATAATTTAGTTGGTTAATTTTCTTACTAGCACGCACACGCCTGCTGTCAGCGCGCATAGCGAACAAATAGGCACGCCACAAAAGTATGCACGGACCCACCACAGGGATGCACGCTCCCGCCACAGGGATGCACGCACCCGCCACTGGCACGAAAATCTAAAAATTCAGGCATGAATATTTATAAATGCATCGGCATAAACCATTCCAAACGCGAGTGCAATCAGTCCCCCGGCTAAGAACTAACCACTTCCAATCCTGCTTGACCTACGCGAATGCGAACGCGAGAACTTTTTTACTGAGTAGGCTATTGGCACCCTTTATGGTCACGAAGATAGTTGCCCCTTTTCTTCGTCCTCTACAATTTTTCAAAGCAATACAGGCGATTTTGTGCATCCCTATGGAGGAAGCGTGGATCCCTGGACGAAGAAAATGGGCAACTATCTTCGTGACCATAAAGGGTGCCAATAGTAAACGCAATAGAACGGTTCTCGTTGTTTTTTTATAAAGAACGATTTTATAAACAGCGATGCATAATGTATTAGCGTCTGGTAATCAGTTTGAATTTGATCAATAATTCTTTTTGATTTTACAATCGCATATTTTTGAGAAATAAGTGTTACAATTTATTTGTCATTATTCTCAGATTAAATATGCAAAAATTCCTATTTGTTTTTTAATGAAGATATTTGAAGAAAGTTTAATAAAAAGTTGAATTTGATGTGACGACTATAATATAATACTCTTATCTATCTGAGGCTTTATTCTACGAAAATATTTTTTTGCTTTCGTTTTAAATTTGAGCTTAGAAAAAGACCCTTTGACACTGTTCGTGCGTACCAGCTGCATGCTAGCTAGTTTCATTTTTACTCGGGTGGAAAGTTTTCGACCCTTTACTAACTGCGCTATTACACTCCTCTTTTGGCATTTAATGTATTTTGTGTGTCTTGTCACGTAACGTCATTTTAACTTTGAACGACCTATGAATGAACCTATCCTAGTGTCGCACTTGCTATATGGAAAAAAATTGAAAACGTCCTGAAAATTCCAAAAAAATGGACACAGGAAATCGGCAAGTCCTGAATGATATTCATTTTGCCTGAATAGAAGGGACTCATAAACTTAATGAGTTTACGTCAAAGGATACCGCAAAACCCCATGTTCATACCTATTTTCGCACAGTGTATGTTCTTCCTGAGTAAGTTTCAGTCTTAAATAAGGTTTCAATAAATGTTTCTTCAGAGGTTTGAAGACATCATCACTCAACAGTGCAAAAGGAGCTGTAATATCGGTAAACGGAATATTTTCAATGGTTGGTATGTTGAAAGTGTTCGTTTCTACACTGTAAAAAAATATGTAAATTCACAGTCCAAATGTATAGTAAAATTACAAATCGCGGTATGAAATGTACTAATTTACTACACAATTATTGTAATTTTACTATAAATTTTGTAATTTCACATAATGAAATTGAGAATCTGCAATACTGCATGACTTAAATGTTGATTACATGAATGTGACCTATATTTTACACACTGTTGTGTATTTTTCTAAATCGTTTATGTAGGAAAATTACAATATTTCTCAAATGTACTCAAAAAATCCTAACACTTTGCACTGTAATTTTACAGTAAAAGGCGTAATTTTAGAACATAAATTTTTAGTAAAATTACAAATTTGTTATTGAAATGTAAGGTTTAAATTTTTCCTCTCACGGATATAATTCACAGGCAACAATGGAATAATAAGCATATATGTATACCCAATTGTTTTTAAGTTAAGGCCAGACCTTTGACTTTGATCAGGGTCTGGGCATTTCTTGTAACAGCCAAGATATTTGAAACTTGCGAATCGGTCCTTGCATTGTGAGCAAAATGCTATTTTTGTGTATAAGGAGAGGGCATACACAAAAGTTTTGGAAATTTACAAAACTATGAAGTGAAAGCTCCAATACTGATTGTATTTTTACATCCCACAAATAATGTAGGTATATTTACTACATAGTTGGTAAAAATACGTAAAGTAGAATTGGAATATTCCTAATAATACTATATACATATATTGCAAATTTACAAAACTGCTTGTGAATATAACTTCCAGTATTTTTTTGTAAAATTACCACAGACATTTTTTACAGTGTAATCCTTGATAAAAATTTGAATCCGAAAAAGTTTCTCCATCGCTTTGCTTCTCGGAAGCCCGACATCATAAGCAATGAACTTATAATATACATCAGTTATCCTTTACAGAAAAATATCCTTTAGAACTGAAAAACTGAAGTGTATTTTGGGGAGGTTTGATTCGAATATGTTTTCCGTCTATGCCATGATTTTCCATTCCAGGAAATGCACCTATATGTAGTAAATCCCGAACTAAAATAAAGTTTCTCTTAAATTAAAATGGAGTCTATCCTTTTTTGTTTTTCAAAATATTGTTTACCTCATTCTCAAAGTTAATTTAAACTCTATTTGTAAAACTTCAAATAAAATCTAAAATTTGTCGATTTTTTCTGAAGTGAAACATCAAAATTTAAAAATATTCCGCACAAAATCCAACTTGTAAACAGAAACCCCTTAGGGTTTTACGTGTAAATACATTGTTACGACGATTTGCAACAGATTTGAAATTATTTATGACGGGATATAACATAACGCATTGTTCTAGCTTCAATATTAAATTTTCTCTTTGAAATATTACCTTTTGTTGGAAATCATGCATTTACCTGGAATAATTATGATAGAAAGCAAATTCGACAGAATGTCAGTTACACTGACAGCTTAACATGACTTGTTTACCATAACTGGAAATATGGAGGATTTAGAGAATATTGAGGAATTTAAGCAGTGGAATGAACAGAATTAGTCAATCTTTTACGTGCCTTCGATGCCAATCATGGAAAAATCGAGTGCGATTCAATGGGTGGAAAACTGTGCACAGCTTCGATAATTGCTTCTACGTTATAATAACAAATAATCTGGTGGTCTAACACGTTCATTGGTACTTAGTTCGCTGACATTGTTTGGTGGGACAGCATTAAATACCTAAATGGCTAATACGACGCTAATACGAGCAAAGCAGCTCTTGTACAGCTTCGTCCAATGGGTTGAGGCGCCTGACCACCATCCCAGGGTTAAGTGGTTCGTTTTTCTGCCATCTATCCTGTCATCACCTGTAAGCATTTTAGCAAGGAAGTCACCTCTTGTTCGATCGTCGAGGCCAGAATTCTGTCGCGGTAGTATTAGATAGGAGAGGGTGGACTAAAACTATGTGCATTTGTGCGCTGCCAGTTTTTTCATTCTTCTCTCTCCTATCTTTTCAACTAGTGCTAGACTATTCTATTCTAGACTATTCAACATTGCTTTCTAGATAGGACCATCGACCATATAAAGGACAGTCAATCTCTGAGCTCCAGTCTTTTACAAAAAAATGTGTTTTTTAAACTGAAATTATTTTGAAGCATGTAGAAATTTTTGTGGAGCACCTATTTCTCATCACACGTTAAAATATTGTTGTATTTTCAGAGAAACACTTGTTGGCATTGGTACGTGATCTGTTACACTTTTTTAAAGAAAGCTGCTGTTGTTAATATTCATGCGCCATTCTTGCCCCTTTAATTCCTCCTAATTTACTAATTAAAATTTACGAAAATGTTCATACTATGAATTTGTTAAGACTTTGTAATTGTCTAGTGAATATCTCCGAAAATTTTCTTAAAATAAGAGTTTCCACCGTGCGCTTTTATCTCAATATTTAACTTGCTTAACCAGTCCATCTTTAGAGGATAAAGATCAGAGTGAGTGAGAATTTCCACGAATGATTTAAATATTGACTTTTGTTAGCTAAATACGTTATCCTATTTATCGAGCAGGATCCATTTGAAGTCCGTGTATTTATTTTCAAAATAATTCCATCCAATTACTCCTCCTCAGGAATCTTCTTCCATCGTTCTCGGTCTTCCTTCAAAATCTTTAAGTTGGTAATCCTAATTGTGTGTAAGTCCATTTCTATGCCGTCTTCAAATCTCTTACTTGATCCTTGTGGCCTTCTTTCCTATGTCGTTTGGAGGGACAGAATTTTTGGGGGCGATTCTTCTAGACCGAGAGCCGACCGCTGAAAAACCTATGTTATCGGCAAGAAGAAAACAAAACCTATTGTATAGTAAGTAACATTAGAGATAGGAGAATACTTTAGGCGTGGTGTGCCTAATCTAAAGTCTGGCCTAAGGTGAGAAAGTAGGTAATATTAGTGGTGGTTTTTTAGTCCAAACCTATGTTATCGACAAGAAGGATAATTTTTTTTTAAATTGAAGTATACACCTAGTAATTACTAAAACGCATGGTGTGCCGCGCCCTAGCTGTGCCCTAACCCCTGGCAGACCAAAATTTATATAATTTTTTTGTATGGAAAATGAATAAAATCGCGATATCTCCCGAACGGTCACTCGTAAAGAAAAAAATTTGGAGAGCTTTTTTGTAGATAATCACAATATCTATATTTCTTGCATTAACTATTTTGCAATAGCATTTACAGTTTACGAAATTTTTGCAACCGAACTTCAATTTAAAAACAAATTATCATTCTTGTCGATAACATAGGTTTGGACTAAAAACCACAACTAATATTACCTACTTTCTCACCTTCGGCCACACTTTAGATTAGGTACACCACGCCTAAAGTATTCTCCTATCTCTAATGTTACTTACTATACAATAGGTTTTGTTTTCTTCTTGCCGATAACATAGGTTTTTCAGCGGTCGGCTCTCGGTCTATTCAGACATTCTCATTAAATGTGCCATTCAGCGTAAGGGTGAGATCTTGATGCTTTTGGTTTTGTCAAGTTCTTTGTATATTTGATGCAACTCGTGGTTGTATCTTCTTCTCCAGACACGCTCTTCATTTACTGCACATGTGATCCTCCGTAGAATTTTTCTCTCGCGAATTCCATATGCTCGTCATATCTATTTTGCTCAACTTGTTTTTGAGTTCCTATGTAAGTGAACCCGAAGTAATTCCCCAACTCCGACATCGATATCAAGCTCTGGTCGCCCTGATCTACACCATTATTCGAACTGGAAGTTTGGTCTACCTTGCCCATTATAGACGAGGAAGTATGCATCCAGACGTACAGATGGTATATTTTTTAGTTGTGACAATATTTCTTTGAATACCCGGCAAAAAATTAATTTCTTAGTTGAGTGAATGTGAGCTTATGTTTTCTCGGGTTGAAAGGGTAAGTAAAAATTTGTCGACGGATGCATTAAACTATTCACGTTTTCCACGGTCTCAAGCTTACCTACCCAGCGGGAAATAAAGCAAGTGCTTCCACTGGAAGCTTTAGTGATGCGCTTCCAGAGTATTACGAATTGGAAGTAGGTTTGGTGCAAGCTGCGAATTCTCTTTGTTGTCTATATAGTCCAGTCAAAATAGATTTTTGACTGAAGACAATTCGGAAGTTGCTGAAAATGGGTACACACCTTAAAAACATCATTATAAATAAAATGTGGAGACTGGGAAAACTTTTTATTCAATGTCAAAAGGTCAAAACATCAGTTTTTTGCAAATATCTCTTAAACGGTAAGTCTTATAATAAAATAGTGTTCATAAAGTTTGTAGATTTTGCAATTATCCCAATGTTTCTTCATTTTTCAGCATTTTGCCAATATTTTAAACCTACATATATTCTAAACAGAGTCACTCAGCTTTTTGATCTTTATACCAAATTAAAGAATACACATTTCCCTAAAAGATGAACCTAATTTTGTTGCTTTACGATAATTAGTCTAGGAGTAATTGAAGTTTGAGTAACCCTGTATTTTAGTGGATAATCGGGATAGCACTAGAACAATTTTATTCTCCAAACACATCCAGGAATCACCCCTGAAAATATTAGCCGCGTAGGCCAACAAATGATTTTTTGAACGTCTGATGATCTTTGCAAGTCGCGAATGAGTGCATATGAGTATTTTAAATCTTTAAAACGGCGATATCTCATGAATGGCAATTCGTACGGGAAAATGTGTATTATCTTTTTTTGTAGGTAATCGCATAATCTACAAACTTTGTAAACACTATTTTATTATAAGACTTATCATTTAAGAGATATTTGCAAAAAACTGATAGTTTGACCTTTTGACCTTGAATAAAAAGTTTCCCGGCGGCCAATCACGTGTCAGTTTCCACATTTTATTTATAATGATGTTTTTATGGTGTATACCAATTTTCAGCAACTTCCGAATTGTCGTCAGTATTTTTAGCTTTTTTTCGTCTATTTTGACTGGACTACGATATAAGTACATACATGACAATTCGCTGTGGATTTGGATCAGTTTTCGTCGGTCTGTGCAAGTGATTAGTATATGATTAGTGAAGGACACTTTTTGTTTTTAAGTATGAAATATTTATTCTCTCTTTAGATCTTTTCCTCTCCCCTTTAATTAAAAAAAAAGCTTAAAAGCTACGCATATCCAGAGCGAACAATAATCGCAAATGCTTCCCGCTGCATCCATAACAAGCTTCAGAAGAGCGTTTAAGCAAAGAAAGGGGAATCGCATGTTTCTGATGACATCCATATGTAAAAATGCAATGAAGTGGAATGGAACAGGCAAGCACTCCATACTTTCAAGGAGGCGCATTAACTGCCGTGTGGGAGCGCTCTTCTTCTCCGCTGGGTAGTTACAAAAGGCTTTGGCGTCCAGATACACACATCCCCGTCTACAAGGGATACTTAAGCTGGAAACACATACATGCGTTACGAGCATTACATTCCGCGGTTCAACAGTATGCGACGAGTTGCCACTAATACATATGTAATTGCGTGTTTGCGTTCCGTCCCGGCTTTCACACATAACCCAAAAATTGGTGGTTATTGGCACACACAAAATAACTACAGAAATCGATAGAGGGATGGATTGAAAGCAAAAAATGTTATATGAATGTTTTTCTTTAAATTAATATTTTCCGAGTTATTGGCGATTGAAATTGTTGATTTTTATCTAAAAAATGCATGTTTTAGAGCGGTTTTTCACGAATAACTTAAAAACCTTACGTTTCTTCCTTTTAGAATAACGAATCGATTGGTGTTTTATTTATTTCTGTAGATGAAACACAACTCGAGTTATGAATCGTTAAAGATGACCGTTTGCTCGCCGAAAAATGAACTCGCACCATTCGAAAAATGAACTCGCACCATACTTATTAGACCATATTTAAAGTACTTGAAAAGACCTTTAAAATGAGCTTTGGTAGAACACATTAGCATCAACATTGACGAAGTTATGATGAAAATAATATGCTTGTCTACATTTTTCGTTAAAAAAGCAACAATGCAACCAAAAACGAAACCCTTGTACAATTAACTTTGTTTAAGTATTAACAGTATGTCCTAAAAGTGTGAACGGTTTAGAATGCCTATATTTGAAAAAAAGTTAGATTTACGTTAGTAATAAATTTTGAAATTTTTGAAAAAAATTCCCTTTTCCGCAATAACTAAAAAACTAAGTGAGATACGAAAAAATGAAAAGGTACAAAAATGAAGGGCTTTTGGTTATTGTTTTGATTTCGTACGATGAAAAGAAATTGAGTAATTTTGGTTGTAAATTCGTATGTTAGTGCTAAGACCATCATTCCCGAGCCATTTAAACTTTAAAATCTCAAAAACTAAGAGCTCAAGACAGTTCAACTTTGCAGGCCTTGTAGCCCTTGAAATTCTCTGCAAATTGAATTTTAGAGCGGTTAGATATCTTTAAAATTGAGGAAGTAATCGTTAAAAAACCAATCGCGTTTTCGTTGAAATTGCATGTAAATGGTATTAATCTCAGTAGCACTTCAAAGTTGAATGAAATTTTAGAAGCCGGTCTGAATCTTTTGTAAAGGCTACCACTAAGAGCAGCGCTGTAAGACTGGTATCCCTTGTGCCGACAGTTGATGCTCTGATTAGGCACATTAGGAGAGTTTATTTACAAACCCAGATCCGCCAATAACGGATCAGGAAGATGATTTAGGTAGTGATGATACTTTTGATGATTTATAGATTTATTTTTAATAAAGCATGTTATTATAATGTACATAATTTACATGATGTACTCAATTCTGTTTTTTATTTTACGTCTTAACATGGTAGCTAATTTAAAGCACAAGGGCAATTTGTAAGAAATTATATGTTGCAATAAAGCAAAGAATATTATACGCACCCTCCTCCGACATCATTCATAAATCATCCAATAACTGACACTAAAAACTCACTTGAAAACCTAAACAATTTTTTGGAGCAGTTTGGTTTGGAGCAGCCCTCCGCACCATATAACATATAACTTTTGAACAGGAGGGTAAGATGAGCTTAATTGCCAAATTTCATTAAAATCGGTGCTGTCCGAAATAATTCGGAGGTAGTACTCTATTTTTACCTCTATCCACTGGACTATTTGAGCTAAGCGTGAAAATGGAACTGTAGAATATTTGTGATATGCGCGATGGTCAGCTAGAGACGATGCCTGTGCCAGGCTTAACAAAAATTGGAACGAAATAATAGCGGCTCTTGAAGCTATAAAAAGTGACACGGGCCACCAAAAAGCTTATATAGTTTCCAAAATTCTTAAAGGTTTCGACACAGACGTAGGGTTATAGTAGAGGGAAATTGTAATATGTTAGCGATGTAGTTGGGAAGTTGGATTTTTTTGTTTTTTTTCTTTATATATGTTAAGATAAAGCCAAAAAAAATTTCTGCAAAATCGGTCTTGTGCTGCACGAGAAAATTGCTTAAATGTCCATTTTTGATGCATTTTGAGTGCATTGCTACACTATTTTTTTAATTTCTCCAGTTCTGTTGGTCGTAGAAATATAAAAAAAAGGTAAATACTCGTGAATGAATCGACTATCGAACTGATTCGGTATAAATACTTTAAAAATGAATCCTAACCTCTAAAAACCAAAATGTATGAAATTTTGTTTTATTTTACGAAAAATGCAATAAATAACGGGAAAAAGGTCGGATTTTGATAAAAATTGGAGAAAAGATGTACTTTGATGCTATAAATACGTGGTTGAAATTTCAAAAAAAAATGATAGTCTGATAGTTCGATAGTCTATTCATTCACTAGTATTTTTCAAATTTTTTTTTTCTACGACCAACAGAACTGGAGAAATTAAAAAAATAGTGTAGCAAGGCACTCAAAATGCATCAAAAATGGACATTTATGCAATTTTCTCCTGCAGCACAGGACCGATTTTGCAGACATTTTTTTTTCGCTTTATCTTAAATATGTAAAGAAAAAAAAAACAAAAAAATCCAACTTCCCAACTACATCATAACTTCGCTTTTTTTTGTTTAATTTCCCTCTACTATTAGTTTCCAGATCCTACGAGTCACTTATCACTTTCATAGAGAACAAACAGGAATCTTTTAAGGCTTTTGAGGAGACTGGTAAGAAAAAATGCACAGAAGAATTCCGAAGCGATCGTAAGAGAAAGAAGAAGAAAAGAAACTATATCATGAGTGTCGTGAGTATTTGCGACCTTTTGTGATCAAAAGATTTTTCCAAATATGGGACCAATTGTGGGACGAGTTCTGGGGGCTCAAATCTTCATATGACGCCATTCTTATGCAAATGGGATACCATTTAGGAGTTACAGTTAACGAACGTAAAACTTCAAAAATTATACCCGATTGATCTTGCGGATGGCCTACAAAAGAATGTGTTCGTTTAAAACAATTCTTGGCGTCACAATAAAAAAAGCACAAGGATTTGAAGGAAGCATTTCCATATATGTATGTACGTATTTCAGTAGGTATTGGGTTACTTGAGCTTGGGAAAATTTCTTGTTACCGCAGTATAGAACGTTCGTTTTCCTTACTAAAAAGAATAAAAAATTACCTACGTTCCCGGATAAGCAAAGAATATTTGACGTTTAAAAACTAAGCATTTAATAAATGTTGATTATTCTTTTGTACGACTTAATTTATGGGGCGGGAAATCTTATAGGCCCGGTCAAACCTTAAAATACGTCACTGCTTTTGCGTGTGGTGTTTTCGGAATAGTGAAGCTTGGTTAGCGATTAGACTCATTTAAAATCATGCTTAACATAATTGGAGATTGGAGAACCAATGCTGGAGATTTTCTTGCAAAAGGGGCACCATGCTCCTACATGCCGGTTGTGTAGGACCCGAAGCCAAGTAAAACACCTCCTGCTCTTCCACTCTTCGCCCGAGAACGGCTTTTCTAGCATAGCGTCGCGGCGATGGATCAGCTTTTATCTAGCTTCTAATAGCCCTGGGCTTTCTTAGCCTTTCTTTTTTCTTCTCGGCTTCAGCTTTTTCCAGTGACAACTTCCTGTGAAGGCTTTCAGCGTCGCATCCACTTTCCTCCAACCATCTTCATTCGTCTTCATGTGTCCTCGGATATTTTTCGGTGTTAGTGGCGTCTCGGCCCTCTGCCTCTAGCTCCGCACTATATTTCTCGAAGCTCACATAATAAAAGATGACGTGCTCTGCGCTATCCTGGATACCTGGATATGGCGGCTTTAGAGGTAAGTTGCTCACTATAGGAACAGCGTGAGGTGGTAACTCACTTCCAAACGCTCCCTCGTAACCAATCTCTCCTCGTTTGGGATAAATCTCTGTGTCTACTGACCTTGTCTGACTATCTACACGGGCCCAAAACGATCCGTCGACATAGGCTAAAATTTATTTAGGATTCATATTTCAAATATCCCTGAGAAAAGGGAAGCAGCGATGGAGAAGATTCAATCAGTTTCTCGCGTAGCCTCATTCCTCTAGGCAAAAATTGCAAGCAGTGGAGTGGGTTCGCTGTAAGATACACCCAAATAATCCAGTCTAAATCATTCTCCATCGTTTTTAGGAGAAAGCAAGAGAGGGTGACCCATCACCATCAAGGTTTTTCTTCCTTGTATCTTCTCCACGCTCTGGAATAACGACAACACAGAATAGAGACCACAAAAAAGACCAGAGCTACACATTAATATGGCGAGGCTAAGTAAAACACGTCGGGGTTGCTGGTTTTATCAAGTATGTCCTCTCTAGATCGGCCGTATTCAATCTGCACCATGGACAGGCAGGGGCAGCTTGATGAATCCTCACCTGTTCACGAAGTAGTGCAGGGGCATCTCGAGCAGGATATGGTCTGAGAGCCAGGCACGGTCTTTGTCTTGGAGCGAGGACTCCCTCATTTGCCCGTGTTCGGATCACGTTCAGACACTGCACAACTTCACCAACTTGTTAGAGGCACAATCCTTGACACGATTAAATACGTTAAATTTCAACTAAGTACAAAAAACAGAAAGACAGAGAAATTATTGTTGTGAACTTCAAAGTGGTTTTATGAAACTTGATAGACAATTTGCTTTGAGTGCTCTCTTCTCTCTTAATTAGTGTGCAATTTCATTTACTACCAACTACACAAATTAGAACGTTAAAAACCTCCATACCATCCAAAAAAATTCAAGTAATTCAATAGCACAACACTTAATCTGCATAAAAGAAATTTTCCATGCATAGAGAAATCATAAAAGGTTTACCTTGAATAAAGAATTTTCTGCAAAAGTACTGAATAATTTCCATACACAGACACAAGAGCTCATTCCTTCGTCATCATATATACTATAATATCCAGGATACATTTGGAATAAAAAAATTGCGGTTTCCCCTTTGGCCCTAAACTTTCTCATGCAAAACTTCGTGGTACGAATTGAAAAGGCATGTATACTCGTATGTACATAATGCCATATAGTAGTGCACTTTGGTAATAAATTGAAATCATCAACATACGTGGGTCTAAGGCAGAATATATGAATGCGTTTGAAGCCAAACCATATCTATATATTCAACCATCCATCATTTGCTCAGTTGTAGGTCTTCTTTAGTTAAGAGTTTGGCTCAATTTCATTTATTAGTTTGGTCTAAATGGAGAAGCAGCACAGACGGAAGTGGTGTGTGGCCCCTTTTTTCGTTTGAAAGTATTAATTTTCTGGCTGACGAAATAGGAGCATGTACGCATTAGGAAGGATTACAGAATATTAAAGAAGGTAGCGATGTTACTATATCAAGTTGTTCGTTTTAAGAGGATTTTTAGCATACAAAAAATGTATAAAAAGGAAAAAGAATTCTTAATATGAAAGTTATGACGATACCAAAAATTGTATATTTTAAATTTGAAATCTTAGTTATGTACAAACTCTGAAACACAAAAAAACTTCTTCAGGGATTAGCCTGAAATAGAACATTTAAATTAAGAGTGTCCATGGTGATGATGCTGGAGACCACAAATCCCTGTTTAAATTTAAAAGAATCGAGATTTAGAAAAAACACATCCATCGTTAAAAAACATTTTCTATTAATATATTTTCCAAATATAAAACAGAAACTGAATTAATGTAATAATCACCAATAAAACCTATTTTTTTGGAAGCTTATTTTAGATATTATTTGAGGTGCACCCACGTATATAAGAAGTACGATTTTGGCATTTTTTGTTTCTGATGAAAAAAACTCGTGCTCAGAAGAAACATTCTTTATACTGCCGACTGTCAATATCGGTTTTTGATTAGCAAATATTTTGTAATTTTATAATGCAAGCTGTAGCCGAAATGCAGAAGAAGAAGACCGGAAGATGACAACGCTGTTACGAAAGGGATTTTTGATAAAAATACGAGCTTGGAAAGTTCTGATTCGATAATGGATGTATATTTTCTAGGTTTGCTATAAGAGAAAAAAAATTAAAAGAAGAAAATTTCTTTAGAAAGTCTTTCCAAATTTTTCCCAGCTAGATAACATTCATTATTTTTGGCTTCCCTCTTTACAGAAATTTCCTGTCCAATGTTAATGCGGAATTTAGTCCAATCAATCTACAATAGCTCCTTGTAAATTTAGCGTTAATTGCCATCAGGAAACAAAAAATATGGCTATATAGGAAAACAAATTCTAAAAAAGATAGCGTTTTTTGTTTTTGAATTTGGAATGACGAACCTAACCTAATAAATTCCGGAAAGTGAAAAAACGCTTTTTTGCGAATAACAAAAAAACTTGATCTCGGATCGAAAAAAATTAAACTATAAAGTTGTAGGTATTCAAATTATCTTTCGATTGATATATATAAAGTTATAGGTTAGAGCACAAAACATAGAGATAAAAGCAAAAAACTGTTAAAATTCAGGTTTTTTTAATTTGTTAATAACTTTTGTTTAACGCAACTTAGATATTTCACCATTCCTTAGAAGGTTTGCCATTCCAAATTCAAAAACAAAAAAACGCTATCTTTTTTAGAATTTTTTTTCCTATATAGCCATATTTTTTGTTGCCTGATGGCAATTATTAGATGGATTTGTGTAGATTGATTGAACTAATTGAGATTAGAATATACCAGATTAGCTTAAGAACTTCCTCCCTCTTGGGTCCTTTAAGGCTAATGCCGCATTGAAAAACGAAAGCCCTCTAATTATTCGACAAAAATGGCAAATGAAGCACACGATACTCATGGCCCAACGAAGTCTGCAACATGTTTGCTGATAGGTTCAATTAGGTTTTTTGCCATAACTCTACCACCGCTAATCAGTGGCGTGCACAGGGGCTCCTCTTTGGTATGGCCGAATTTTTTGGGGCGCCACATTATGTATGCATGCAGTAAGGCAGAGTGTATATGAACTGTTGCATACACAGACTCGACTTTCTCGCCTCTTGTGCCCCGTCCTTCCCATTGCCCAGCGTACCCGAAAAATCTGACGATTTTTCAGTTGTGAGAGCCTGACGCGAATGAAACTAATTCACTGCCAGGGAAAATTTTAAGGCTAGGCGCGCCTAAAGAAGTTTTACTTCAAATGTTACCTGTCGTTTGGTTGTTGTTTAAAATACGTCATCAAATTCATTCACTTTTTTGCATCTTTTTTTCGTTCCAGCTCTTCATTCAATTTGCGCCGTTTGGAACCAGACAATTTCTTTTTCTTCGCACTCATTTTTAAAAATACTCACTGCCTAAATTGCACTAATCATCTAATTTCACAAACAATTTAATAAACACATTTATTTTTGATTTTTGTCCTTAAATTTGTGTGTTAGTGAGATAGTCCGCACTTCATAACTGACTTTGCTGAACTGAACTCAGAGAAATAAAAATGTAACACTTAAACTACGATATTTGTTAAATAAAGACATAATCTAATATTTGGCCCTAATTTACGATGTCTTTCTTAGTAAGCTAGAGTTTCATATAAACATTTTCCTCGCTTTTTATCATAGGCACGCAATATTAGTAACTCGATCCTCAATTCATGAACTCAATTTTAAACAGCGGAATACATATTGCGTAAGCTTGAAAATACAGAGATGAGCAAAAGATTTTTCATTTTTAGAAACAAATCAAATAATGACAGTGTCATCAAGTTAAAATAATTATATGAAATTAATTCAATGTAGTTTTTAAAGTAATATTAACAAATTAAAAAAAAAATGTTGAAAAAATGAAAATAAGGAAAAAAAAATTTTTTTTTGAATAATTTTTATTTTTTTGGAGGGAGTTGTTAGGGCGCCGATGATTTGTTTGGTATGGCAGCTGCCATACCTGCCACACCCGTGTGCACGCCAGTGCCGCTAATACTGAAAGGTCAACGCTCATAAAGAATCTGTTTTTTTCGGCCCACGACATTATGGCGGGCTTAAGAAATCTTGATACTTGATTCTTGCGATGTACCACAGGACTGTCATCGAAGTCCGCTGTTGTTCAATATATTTATATCCAATTTGTTTGAAAAACAAATCTCTTTTATTAAGCAGACGATAATGTCCCAAATGGATGTGTACTGAATGGATTCCTGGTCATGAAATTACCATCACTTGCAAAGAAAGTAGACGGTCGAATTCGATAATGTATGTGTTACACGAAATATTTTCTAATTACAAGTCTACAAAATTCTGGAATAGGCTTGCCCGATCTGTGATCCTATATTTCAAGTAAGTATTAACAGGATTGTATCAGTTCAAAGGAAAATATTCTATACCTACCTGTGTTTAAACATCTCCATCACCCGAAAAATTGTGTAACACTACTAAAACCAGGCTGAATGTATCCAACCTAATTCTAAATGACAAACAATACCGTTTCAGAAAGAAAAGGTTCACTGGCTATCTTTTAGTATGCCTTACAGATCACCTCAACTAAAGTTTTCATTGATTTGGTGAGTCTGGTCTGGTTGTTGTAGATATCTTTAAGACTTTTAAGTGAGTATAACACTTAGCTCTGTAGTTAAGTTATTCTTATTAACGCAGTTCTTAAGAACTGGATCTAGAGTTTTCTTTTCGGCCGTTGAACCAAGGTAATTCTAGATAGAGTCACATCTAAACCCTACCCCATCTCTGCCGGTACTCCAAAGGTGTCGATTCTGTTACCTGTTCTATTTCCAATCTTTACAAATTACCTGCTAATGACGGAACCCTGATTTACTCTTAAGCCTTCGATAATGAATGATAAACACACTGCTTTTACCATCGCGACTTTATGTATTACTCAATTAATAAAACAAATTAAAACATGGGGTGATTGAATCTGAAAGATGCATGGCGAATTCGATGCTTCCAAACTGATTTACTATCTTAGTTCTAACAAAACCTGCAACACCTCCCCATTTGTCTTCGTGGACGAATTAATGGCTAAAAAATCCCTTGAGGGGTAATATCACTTGTGTTCACTAAATTTCACGTGATTTTCTGAGACGTACCACCAGATTTGACTACGCACAGCAGCGCACGCGAGGAAAAAAAATCTCGTACCGCTATAGGTCACAATTTTTAATCTGGAACAAAAAACCAAAAAAGTTTCTAAAATATAGTCCAAAATGTAGCGAACGTGGTAGGATTTTTTTCGAAAAATTGATTTAAAAAAAATGGCGTTAATTTGAACTTTTGTTTTTGTTTTTTCGAAAAAATCGGCGGAAAACCGCTTATAAAATCTATAAAAATCAATTTATCCAAAAAAATCCTACGACGTTCAGTTAAAATTTCAAGTTAATCGGATAAAAATTGAGGGGGTTACTGGTACGGCCAATTTGAAAAAAATGGAGACGAGATATTTAAAGTTAAAGTTGTACTCGAAGAAACCCTACTTTTGCTTTACAACTGCGCACGGAAAAACGACTTTTTGACCCACTTACAAGTTTCTCGCCCTCATAATCGACTTTTTGTATCATTATTTTATAAATTTAAGTAAGAAGTGTTTAACCCAATAAGAAAAAAAACGTGAAAAAAAGTCAAAAGGTGATATTACCCCTTAACATCATAAGAATGACAATATCAACAAAACTTCGGTGAAAGGACTACATATTAGAAATCCCCAATCAAGCCTCCTGGAATTTCTTATGAAATTAAATACAAATTCATCATCCATCCATCGTCTGTGTCTTCGAATACAACTCTTTTATTTTAATAGAGTTTATAGCTAAGTATCTAAACATGTCTAAAAATTTCACAGCGACTATTTCCTAAAAATCGCGCTCCTTCTCCTGCCTCTACGGCAATCGTATACCCGCAGCACAAGGTCATTTCCTTTTCCTTGGGTAATTTCCTTTTTCTTCAGACGCCCTTTCCCTCTCTCACTTAGACAAGGAATTCTTTAATAAACAGAACAACTCCACTATGGAGCAATCTGTATTTCCAAACTCCTACAACATCCACGAGTTTAAACGTCGGGATCGTCGTCGTCTTCTTCAACATCATTTTGACGCCTCCTTACCTCAAACCTGTTCTATCCTTCGAAACAAGCTCACACACATCAGTCACGTCACAGTTCAGGCACTGTTCCGAATCAGAAATGTCGCCGTCCAGGCTCAGTCAATGTATTCAGATATGTCCGTCAGTTTTTTTACTGCATTTAGTCATTTCTTTTCTGTCAAGTGTGTCATACATATACCTATTTTTGTGATGGAGTTTTCAAATGAGGATTTGGCTATTGTAGCTTTAATTTTGGATGAAGAAGGTTCTTTACTTACCTTCTATATTTAATTCTTCCCCAATTTTTTTCCAAATGCCATTCTTGAACGCCATATCCATATACTTTGGATTTCGTAAATCGTAAATTTCGGGGTATTTACGAAACCCCCTCAATTAATTTTTCGTCACCCACTTTTATAAAGTCTTTCGAAAAACAAAGCACAAAACACGTCAGTCAAAAATAGAAAAAATCGTCCAGAAGGAAATCGGTGACGACGATGAGCTTGACGTGACTGATTCGGAACGGGCGGCGGCTCAGTGTAGACGGTGCCACTAACTTTAAAAGTAAAAGAAAGGCAGAACCCGATATGTCAAAATAGGTAATTGTCGATATTGGTTCAAGTAATATTGGATTGTGTCATCGCAGTATTGTAAGCATATGGACGTATCGGACAGCCGGCACACAAAATATGAAGAAGAAGAAAGACGCGCCCGGGCCGCCGGCAGTCTTGCAATTTTCTCGTTTGGTGCCGGTTGTTTTTGAAAATAAAAATGGCGCCGAATGAATGCTGTAAGAAAAAATGAATATTTTACAACATAAAATTTTATTAAGCAGAGACAATGTTTATCTTTTTAATTATTTTTACATCAAAAGTAATTGTCTAGTGATGATAAATGTACAAGGATTTTTTTTTCGTACGCCTCTATTAATATATATCTTCAATTTTATAAACATGAGTGAGAATTTTACAAATTATAACTTCCGTTCAAGTTTTCTATGAGAAAGAAAACAAAAAAATTAAAAACTAATGGCTTCCTTAGAAATCTTAGAGTGTCCTCTTTGAAAATTTTTATTTTTATTTTTATTTTTGCGTACATTTTAGGCAAGAATACTCCAGTTTTTGCCCGAACGCCTCGCTAAAAAATTTGAATTCAGCTTTTTAGCGCGCTTAGATTTTTCGAATTTGCTTCTTATTTTTAAAATTTTTTTATAATAATAAAACAATTTTTTTAAAAATAAGTTATAATATAGATTTTAGTAAAATTTTCCGCTCTTTCACGTGGCGCTATGTAGTTTTTATTTTTCGATATATAAAGCAAAAGCCAAATTCTCGAATTTGTTTTCGAAATTGTGAACATAGCATACACTTTAGAGCAGCAAAGATGTTTTTATCGTTTTCTACACCCAAAAAAGTACCTAAGTTCCAATTTTCAGCGAGATCACATTTTGTGCGAGCTTTCGGTCTAAATTTGGCTCTGACGACTGGGCTATAAACTTTCGACTGTTGGCAATATAAATGAAAAAATTTTTGTTTGACATATCGGGTTCTGCCTTAGCACCACAGATTTACTATACGGTAATAGTTTAGGAATGGTTTTAATATAATATCTCAACCACTTCATATTAATTGTGACATATAGATCTCATAAAAGAATTAGTCGTACAGTTAACTGTTTATGTTTAAAGCAAAAAATAATCTTACTCATAATTCCAGCAAATTTTTTTGAAGTACCTAAATTAGTATCCTTCAATCCTGATTACCGTGATTACATTCTGCTATGAAGTTTGTTGCCATCTAGACCTTCGGTATTTCAACATTGATTAACTCTGACATTTTTTAGTAGATTATTTTAGGTTTCATATAATTGTAAGTCAACTTCCCACATCCCTTTTTCCCTTCAGTAAAACACTAGAATAGTAACATTTACCACACCTTGGAAAAAACAACATAAAAATTTTTACCTCTATATTTTTACGCGTTTAAAAACTTTATTACACTAAAAAAAATTATTGACCATTTTCCCTGCAAACTTTCGATTTTAATCACAAGTTTTATTTTCAAAAATATTAAATACGTTTTGTGGAAGCAAGAACATTCTACATACATATCCTATCATACGGGTTACATTTTCATCCTAGTTGTCCTGATTCTAATCGAAAACCAATTTATTTCGAAATTTAATCAAATTCTCCCCGTTTTTTTAGCAACTGCAATTTTACTTTATCCAACTAAATTTAATTGAAATAACAATTTACGTTTTGTTAAAACTAAAAACATCAATGAAAACTAAACTGAACCCATTTCCTTGTATTCCCTATCAATGAAATATTCAAGCCCTGAATTTCCAATTTAAGCAAAAAATTTCTTTATCCTTAAAATAACAACGAAAAAATAAACGATTTTTCAGCATCATAATATCAAATGTCGTTATGCTTAATATTTTTCATTTCACAAAAAATAAATGAGAATTCATGAAATTATTCCATCTGAGCCTTTGTGGTCCTGTGCTCTCTATCTATAGCCGCGCGGATCCCTTAATCGAAAATGTCACATCAAATTCGTGTAACATAATCTTCAAATTACTCGAGACACAAAATGTCGTATGAAATCAATTATTCAAAATCATTTCTATTGTAAAATTGAATTCACTCCTGTCCTCGGGTACAAAACAAAAGAATAACAGAGCCAAGGAATATTTAGAAATCCAAGTGGATATACCTGTATATAAGAAGAAGGAAAAAAATACAGCACACCTTTAATATTGAGATCGGGGTGACCCACTTCTGGTTGTGCTCTGCTACGTTTTGCAAGAGGCAGATTATATTTTTTTTCTGCCTTTTGTTATTAGAACACCACCTCTCCTATGCTGGAGGACAATTCTAACTTAACCATTTCTTATTCATTTATGCGTTCCTTAGAAGCATGAGAATGAAACAAAACAGCGAAATATCCTGCCTCGTCATCGTTACCGCAAAACGTCAACACACCTTCTATCCGCCCCATTTCTTGAGGGCAAAACCAACCCCCTCAAAATATCTCCAAACGGTGCTAATCCATTGTGAAGAATTTTTTGATGTTTTATTCATTCTTGAGTTTTAAGGAAATGTGCGGATGGATGAGATTGAAGGGTGGGCGGCGGGACGTGGAGGCCGACTTAAGGGTGGATGATAGAAAGAAAAGGGATTTTATGGCTGTGTAATGCTAGTAGTTGATTGGCTGACACTTTTATCTTGAGTGGGGAAATTGTTAAGAGAAAGTGTAATGATGATCGTTTCATCTCTAGACAGAACGTATCCCACCGCTGCCACCTGAAAAAAAAAATGTCAATTCAGCATTCGCTCATCTGTAACTAAGGAATATGCGCATAAATTTCTGAGAATGAAATACTGACGCCAAAAACATCCCTTTTTCTCTCTTTATATCAAAAAAATCCAACCATAATCAACTAACACATTCAGATGATTCAGAGATAAACTATATATGTTCGTGCAACGTTGAATATAGTATATATGACCAAAAGCCCATTGATGTTGATGCAGTAGAGACGAAGCTTGCTCCTCTCGAAATGCACTTCTTTATCACGTTGTAGCTGCTGCTGCTGCTGCTGTGAAAAGGATATAATCTGCAGCTTGAAGTACTTTGAAGCAGTTTTTAAGGGAGCTTTAACCCTTTCAAAAGATCCTTTTTCGATTATTCGGCACTTTTATTCCCTTTTCTCGTTGCTTAGAGCATTTCTTTCCTTAATTGATGTTCACACAGCATCGACTGACTTACTTTCTCTCTGTCTCTCTCTGTCTCTCTCGGTCTTAGTCTGCCTAGGCAAGCAACTGTGTTATGGCCCATATTTTACTGTTTGGTAGCAATTTCATCCTGTCTGAAAAACTGTTTTTCTATACTAAGATAAAAGGGATAATTTTTAATTCCGCTCTACAAGTGCATGTATACACACACATACTCTATATACATTCACAAACAGACTTAAAATTGGGTCACCTGGCTGGCTGAAAGAGTCTAGCAAACATGGTTCCTTACTGTTTGCGGGGGCATGGGTGTGTAGACGGTGGGTCGAAAATAAAAACTGGGCAACTTCTAAAGCACTGAAGGACTTGGCTATTAAAGGGCATACAACATGAGTCTCGTCTCTCGTCCAGCTGAGATTTTATCAGCAAGCATTTTTGATTCAATTTGCCTTGGAAACTTCCTTAAACTTGTAATTTATAAGCATATGTACGAAAAAATGAAAATATTTCCCTCTTCTAAATTCACCACACAATTTTAGCATTTTAAACTGAGTAATAACGGTCATTACCCCTCGAAGGCGTCCAATTTGCGGAAAAATGAACT
This sequence comes from Thereva nobilitata, assembly GCA_963855945.1. Taxonomy (NCBI): domain Eukaryota; kingdom Metazoa; phylum Arthropoda; class Insecta; order Diptera; family Therevidae; genus Thereva; species Thereva nobilitata. The sequence continues at coordinate 21,453,996 of OY979696.1, forward strand.
TCGATATAAAAAAAATTTTTTTACAACAACATTGCGGAAAAAATTGAGTTATATTAAAAAAAAAAGAAAGTCGAAGAAAGCGAAAGAAAGCTGCAAGAAAAAAAAAACAGCAAAATTTCCAACCTCAAAAATATCTTGTGATTGTGTAAGTAGGCACCCCTTGAGAGGGTAGAAAAATACCGGATTCCACAGTAAAAGAGAGGAGCTCTCATCCTGCGTGTAATATTTCACATCGTCGAGATATAATGGTGGGAAAAAAATGTACGAAATGGTGGAATGCAAGGAACCTCTACGAAAACGACAAAAAAAATATATGAAAATGTTGAAGTATTCTCTTTCTTTACAGCGCTACCGTTTACATCCTTTGCAATTCAAGGAAACGTAGAATCCTTGTGCACTCGCAAAAACAACATTTACCTTCGAAGTTTTGTGCTCCACCACCGTACACATTTTGAGGGTGGGTGGGTGGTGGTGGAGGTACCTTTACCTGGCAGAAATATGATTTCATTCGTTATTGCTCATTTTTCATCGTTTGTGAAATATTTTTTATTTTATTTTAAAGTGCACTCTACAGTCTTAAATGAGGCAACCTGGAAAAGATAAATTATATAAAGATAAAAAAAAGAAATCTTTAAAGCTTATGGATTTTTAATAATTCCTTCCAAACATCCAAATCCACTTTACTTTCTGATTCAAGTTCATTTAAATATAAATCAATAATAATAATTAATGTACCCACAACTAGTCCAAACAACACAGATGTACATTTTCCCTTTGAAATGGAACTAGGATATTTTGGATACTACGTACCTTATCCATTTTAGTTAACCTTTATCAATTCCAGCTTTAATGCGTGTCATTCGTGTTGGTCAGATATAGTTTTGTTGATGAAACTACTTAATTGGCTTCAGTATCAACTGTCGTATCTCTTATGATGGCCTATTTATAAACTTGTTATGAAAGATGTTTAGTCTCTCTCTCTCTCCCTTTGTAGTCAGTCTCGTTGTCTTTTGTGTAGAAAGAAGTCCTTTTAATAGCTTTGTGGCTTTGTGTTTAGATGGAATTATATAATAAATAGCTGGGACCCGGTGCGCCTATGCTGCACCCATAAACCAATAGTAGTAATCAGGTGAAATGAATTTTGAATTTGGAATGACTCCACACAGAGCTAATAATATTCTACTTGTCATACCCTTTCATTTAATACCCATACCGAATGGCAGAAAAAGGTAATCCACCATTTTGCGTTGGCCGCCATTTTGAATTTGGAATGACGCCACAGAGCTAATAATATTGTACTTGGCATACCCTTTCATTTGATATCCATACCGAATGGGTTGCAAAGAAAACGGTAATCCGCCATTTTGTGTTGGCCGCCATTTTAAATTTGGACCGATCGATCTGAAACTTTGGGAATCGTATTTTTTTCGGAAAAAACCAAAATAATATAGATCTGAGCTCTTTAGCAGTAATTCCCATACAAAAGTTCGAATTTTACGGATATCGGTACACTACAGCCACCCGAAGTGTTCGAGATAGAGCAAAATAGACCGCGTAGGAACACCCGCCGTACCCGAAAACCCCTATATACAAAAATTCAGGCCAATCGGATGAGCGGTTTCGGAGTCTATTGAACATTTACAGACAGACATACTTTCACTTTTATATATTGTATAGATCAGTAGAGACTGATATTCTAGGTAAGAAGTTGTGAGATGTATTTGATATTTACTAAGTAAAATCGTTACTACTTGTATGTCCTTCCACATTGATTAAGTCTGATACCCATCATCCGATTACCAAAGCTTCGTATAATTGCCCTTGTGTGTTGGTCTCGTAATGAGTTATCCAATAAGCATTATAGGTTTTTTCATAGAAATACTCAAGTCTGGACTGTATTGGCGTGAATTGTGGGAATGTTTTTGTCACCAGTTCTCTAAATCCGATTCTTAACAACTAAAAACCAAATGGGAAAAATCTACCACTAGTACCTCACAAATTAAAACAGACGGACCTAGTTTTTCTTACTCTCTTCCCTCTCGTCCAGATCGAGTCGTCTTGTTTAAGCAGGCAAAACACTGCAAAAGGCTGTTTCCTTTAGACCCGATAGTTGTGTCACCGGCGCAACAAGCTGTAACTAAATTAAGAACCTTACCCAAGAGAATTGCCGATATAAAAAAATGTGTTTTGATTTTTGCAATATTCAAGCTCTTTTTGCGAATTCCTTATCCCTAATATACGATCTGCTCAAAAATGCCCTAATAGTGTAGGCTCCCATCTTCTAAAATGCCAGTGATTAATCTTGATGCATTATTAACAAAAATTGTCAGCCAGACAAGTTGTAATAGATAGAAGAGATCTTAAACTTTATTTAAAAAGAAAAATCAAGGAGGTGTTATGTAGTGCATTTTTATAAAAATAAATAATTTATAACAAAATGTCTGTCAGAAGTTAATTAACAAATATTATCAGCCAGACAATTTTTTTCAAAAATGGTTCATTATTTACTACAAATTGTATAAATTTCAAGCAGGTGTTTTGGAAAAACAAATCATTTTTTTAGCGAAATTCAAAAATTCATAAAAAATAACAATTAACAAATTTTTACTAGTCTGGCGGGCGTAACATGTTTTTTACATGTTTTTCAGCAATTCTCACTTTATAATTTTGAGGTGTTCGATGGGGTAGCTTTTTTGCGATGGGAGCTTAGACTATAAATAATTCCTGTACTAAGCAAAACACAAGTCACGCCTGAGTCTGATTTAGATCGAATTGAAGTGACTGGGTATGACTGGGTAAGTATGGGTGTTTTCGGAAACATCATATGACTTGACAATTGCATTGTCTGTTGACTGGTTTTTGCCTATAGACAATCATCTGCTGGAAACAATTCGCTGCCAAGTGATTTTAATCCTTGGACGTTTGTGAACTTGACTTTGTAAGAATTTTGTGAAAGAATTTAAGATGAACACTTCTTTTATTGTGAATTTTATAAGTAAGGAAGCTATTGATAATTGCGCTGTAAATCCAGCGATCAAAAAAGTACGAAAGAGGATTCGGCGAATAAATAAAAAGATAGCGATTTTGATGGAATTGCAAAATAAAGAACTTCGAAAAATTCCAAAAATTCGACGCTATATGAATGTTATCAAAGAGTAGAATCCCAACGAATCACATATTAGGAGGCTCCGCATTCCCGCTCGATACATTTATTATGGTTCCGTTTCGAGAAAATGGGCATATTTTAGCATCGGAAAGAAAATTTAATTTTGTGCTAAGTTCAACACGAGTGTATTGAGCAAGCATTCTGAATTTAAAAAGGAAAATTTCCAATTTTGAAACGTTTACCTATACATGACATAACTGAGACCAAGTACATATAGCTTCATCTTGTATATGATTGCATAATTTTATCATTAAAAAGCAAGGTGTGATTATAATCGAAACAGACCAAAGCGAAAGAAATGTAAATGATGAAATATTTCATGAATCTGCGAACAATCAATCTTCTCAAAATGGAGCAGCTAAAAGAAAACGAGATTTATTAACTACATTATTTTCAGCTTAAACTAAATTTAAACGTCAATAAAATTTAATCAAAAAAAGCAAAACACAACAAAGCATTCCTTCTTCATCACATGCACAGGTCACTTGATCTTTGTCAAAATTTTTCTGTCTCAGGATTAGTCAAGTTGTTTTAGAATTGTCAGCAAATGCATGAACTAGTTTCCGAACACTTGATTCTGATGATTGCAAGTCATAGGACGTTTCCGAAAACACCCTATACTTTAATGCGCAACTTTTCCGACCATAGGGGTATATCCAAGAATAATAAGAATAACGCGGCAATGTACATCATCTGACTTTAACCATCCTACCTAGCGACATCATTTTCTTCTGTTTCGTATACAGAAGTCCTAACATTAGTAATGACAAATCGACTTTAGCTGTCGATGTTATATCTGAACTGATCATTTATATCCTCCCACGCGGAATGTGAAATTATTTTGTTACGGGTGATTTCAACGTTCATAATGTAAATTGGCTAATTTACTATATCCAAGTCTAACAGTCAATCCCGCCTTAAAAGCAACTCATTTATTTCTGCCGGGGTTTCAAAACCGGTCTTATTGTGTCTGAATACAGAGTAGAGTTGAGCCAGATAGCTCGTCGCACTCTCCTGTAGGTTAATCCAAATTCGTCTTAACTCATCCTCTATCTATTTTTGCAATTAAACTTACAAGCTAGACCAATACTTCTAAAACCCTTGTACCGGCACAATGAATCTCCTTGCTTATAACAGCAAGGTTGGCTGCCATCATACTTGATCATGCTTCCATCATCAGCAGCCTTGAAGAACTTACTATGGTAGCAAACGCCGACATAAAAAAATTCTGAAAAAACTCACCCTCCCTAATCCTCTGGGGGGTTAGGGGGTGTTATGCCGGTCACACAGTAAACGTTAGCTCGCCGGAAGGGGTCGCGGGGGTGTGACCGGACCGATACCTACATGGTTCACCACTTACTTATATGTCGATGTGAGACCTCTTCATGTCTTTCCCTAGCTTCGGTCACTCCGTACAGAGCTCCATGATTGATACCTAAAGAATCGTGGGACCTGTAATGAAATCGGACCAACGACGAGAGAACCCCAGAGAAGAAATCTCCCCAACCATCCTGGAAACAAAAAAACTTAGCACTGCACGGCGCAAAACAGCCGCTAGCGTCGAAACTATGCGGAATTCGAAAAAACAGTGAAGACAAAGTTTTAGGAAATTTTATGCTCTACAACTTTTCTCTTGTGGTATTTTCACGAAAATGCATAGTTTTTCCTCAAACTAGAGAAAAGGGCGGAAAATGGGGAAAAAACGCCTATTAAATATAGCCTTGAACATATTTCGTTAGGCAACCCATCACCGTTACGTTTGTTAGCATATTTTTTATTCAAAATATTTCATTCGGTTATTCGATCGGTGAAGGTCGCTCTTCTACGGATCCTGTACTAAATATGCAATTATCATGGCGAGAAAGATCCAAATTGGCTAAATATTGTGCACCATTCACTGCTGTTATTTCTCCAACGATTCCAGTATTTTTGATGACATATTTATTTTTTTTTCAACCATAAAATTACTTCCCACACGTCGCATGCAAATAAATACTTTAAAAAGATTGGAATCTCACTCCAGAATTGGCCTGTTCGCTCTCCTCGGTCCAAGCCCTTGCTGGCGTGATAAATGGATGGTATCCTTGGGCAAAACTGGTTAACTTAATTAAATTGATTAACAAAACTGTTGATAATAGCGAGCCCGGTACTTTTTTACGTTTATAAACCACGACAACTTATTTTTACAGGTACAGCTGGAAACTGTTTTTCCGCACATCCAAACTAATCGGTTTTATTTCAATACTCGCACTGCATACCTCGGGCAATTCTCAAACCAGCCTTTAGTTGTTCACTGCTCAATACAGACTGTCAAAACTTTTTCATTTTTTTCTCAACAGAATTTTGTTTAATTTCCGTCGCCTACTTTGTAACAATTTTGATCTCGGCCGCACAGTGTTGTTGTTTTAATTATGAACTGTTGGAAATTTCCGGAAGATGGGGGAATAATCAAAGGGGAGAAATAACCTACCGTTACATCCTATACCAGAGGTTCCTATGGATTCCCCTAAATCTTGACGAAATAGTGCGTACCGTAGAATACTCCTGCCATAGAAGGGGCTTTCAACCACAGCAGCACCGAATTAATCCAGCAGACCCCTGGTGGAATTTTAGATCCACAATGGTATTAGTCAGCGGATTCCTTACATGGTGAAAAGTAGAATCATCCGCAAAACCTTGGGAACAACTAATGGTTTTACCAATAGAACTTGCCGGTACCGATCAACAAAAGAATTGAAACTCTTTTTGGAAAGCTAGGTTCAACATCACAGAATGGGGAAGAGAGGCAAGTATATGTACTTTTGTTTGTCAGTAAGCAGAAATTTGGTACGAGATAAGCACATACAGTCAGCGTCAAAAGTGATCTGGTGTCTTATTCGGAACGAGTCCGTTAAAGAACTGAACTCAGAATGATGGGCAAGCTTATTTTATAGCCGAGCAGGACATTTTTCTTTTAGGAGCTTTCGTGGTTGAAAGCTTTTAAAGAGAGAATATCTTTTACCCCTTTAATATTTGCTGCCTGAAAGTTTGGAGAGGGATTCACTAGTAACGAATGGTGCTTCGTTACAAATGCCTGCACCCCGACTCCGATTGGGTGCCATGTGTCTATAGAACTACGTCACAGAACTGAAGTTTTCCCATACCTCTCTCGTGAGGATCTGGTCATCGAAACTTTGGTTCAAATTCAGTTTTGCTGTCATGCAGTCAGACGGCCGGCTACAATTACCAGTGGTAGAGAGATTAGTATATTCTGTGTCCATACATCTCCTCCATGAAAAAGCCTGCTTCTCGTATAGATTAGGCTAGTGGCGACAGTTCGATAATTGCTTCCATGGTGTTGCGCATAGAGACCTCGTTATTATGAGACATGCCATTTTTGGACCTGACCTAGTTTGGTTTTGTTACACTGTTTTTAAGAGTTGCACTGATCTAATCACTGCTGTGCAAAGCCAGCGTACTGGAGCTGGAGCTGTTTTGATGACTGCTGATTCCCTCTTTAACCTTGTTTTGTAGTTCCCGGATCTTCTGGGTTTCTGCCCTGGTGCGATCGTTGATTTTCTTCAGGAGATATTGTTTCATATATGTACTTGGTGGTTGAGGTTCTCTTGACTTGGACAATTTTCTGGGCTCGTCGTCCTTTCCTCCTCCTTTATTGTCCTTGCTAGGGGTTCTTTAAATCCCACCGCTGCCACCAGTTGTTTTAATAGTCCTTTTGGATTGTCGCTAGGCGCTGGGCCGTGCTTGGTTGGTAACCGAAGAGTCACCAGCACCTTTATTAAGTTTTTTAATAAAACTTTATTCACTCACTCATTTTATTTGATCTTTTAGTTTTTATTAGTAGGTTTTGACACGATCGATAGTTAAAGGTAAACTTAAATCATGGATTTTTGTTTTTTAGGTGAGAAGCTTCAGTTCTGTCATTTCTTTATTAACAGACAGCCCACCACGCTTGGACCACTCGCGAACTTTTCCAATAACCATATTCATTATCTCGCTAATTGTGGAGAGAATCTTTCCGGACACTAGGATCATCATATCATTTGCATAGGGGACTGACTTTCACCTGTCATTGTCTAATGTTTTTAGAATCTCATCCATAACTATAAGCCAAATAGTCCAGTCCCCAACCGATTTCACCTCTACTTTTTTTCGGAGGCGACCCATTCACTTGAAATTTTAACAGTAGAAAGGGAATGACTCAAAAATAAAAGTTTACCATATGCCAATGTGCGCTTTTTCTTTGGGGGTGGTTCTCACCCCAACTCGGGGGTGCAAATATTTTTGGTAAAAATAACCCCGTTAATCGATAGAGAGGCTAATTTTAAGGAAAAAATGTGGTACAAACTTTTTTTGTAAAATTGATTTTTTTTTGGTTATAAGCGTTTGAAAAGTAATTTTCATAAAAAAAACCCCGTTTTCAAACAGTTTTTGGTCAATAAGACCAAAAATACGCGTTTTATCAAAATTTTTGTTAGGACTAAAGATAAATCTTATAAAAAAACGAAGAAAATGGTTTTTGAATGAATGCTCTAGGTATAAAACAAAGCAAGTAATGATTGATCGAAGGGGACCTATTTCAAACCAAATACTCAAAATGTTGTATTTAACGTCGAATAACGGAAAATCGATGCATTTTTCGAGGATAATTTATATTACATTTTTTAAAGTGCTTGAAAAGATCTATATAGTTTGAGCGATTTTCAACGTGTATTTTTTGAAATGAGTACGATCAAAATGAAAAGGGAATTTTACCAATTTTACAGATTTCTTCGTTTATTTCAAAAAAACTCAAAAACTATTGAAGATACGTAAAAAACTGTTGAGTAACAAAATTTAGATTTTTCTTCAACAACAATTTTGTTTTTTATGTATTGCGGTAGCTTAAAAACTGACGGAGATATAGCGGATTGAAGTTTGCTTTATAGTGTAAGTACAACCTTTACTTAGCCCTTTGACCCTTCACGTTTTGAAAATTAAGGGTTCTAATATAATACAACAGGTTTATAGCCAGTGAAATTAGTTACACAATGATTTTTGAATGGACACTGTAGCTTGAAAATTGGCTACAGTAAAAAAAACCGAACGACTTTTTTTTTATTTTCGGAACAAATGATTTTCGGAGCTCTTGTGAGCACATTACGGTATTTCACGTATACATACATGCTACATTTGGTATACAGGTTTAACATACATTTTACAATAGTACCTCCTGCTAAAGATGTGAAATTAAATAAAAAGAAAAAAATTGACGATTTCCAATCTTTTTTAGAGCATAGGTGAATCGAGTGTTCGGGGGTCGGTACCCCGCCAGTATATATACACCAACGCACACGCACACATGCACACATACACACTAAAAAATTTACTAAAATACTTTCTGAACTTATAACTAAATTTGTGTGTCTCAAAAAGGGTAGACTTTGAAAAGGGTGGTAAGTAGAGCCCAAATTCAAAATTTCATCAAAATCGGCGGCCGCCGAAAAAAAGTGGAGGTAATACCACATTTTTACGGTTGGGGACTGGACTAAAAGCAGCGGCCCTACTTCATCTATAAACACTTATATTTTTGTAGACACTGAATATGAAAGCCAATGGAACAACTTAATATTTATAGTCCAACGATCTAATAATAGCAAAATATTTTCTACTGATTTTTTATAGCTCCTTTCATGTTTCACTGTATGGTCTACAATATTATCAAATATTCCAATGATTTTTCATCTACATACCATAAAAGCTAATTTCACGGTATTCAATTTTAATATACAAGTAAAATATGAATATCTACTCACAAAGGACCTTACCCCTATGACCAGAACACTACACTTGAGTTCGGAAATCACTAGAACAAAAAATAGCTTTAGTTATATTTAACCAAGGAATCGAAATCATGAATGGTGTGTTCAAGTGTCGAAACTCAGACATCAGGTCTGTTCAAGTGCCCCCGAAATTCCATCATAAATCGCTTATGCTGGTGACAAACAAACCGTAACAATAACTATATCAATTGACATGAATAACAACTTTACGCACACACACTTTCCACCTCTCAGCCAAGTGAGTATAAACGAAGAACGAAAAAAAATCAATATAGAAATGGCCTAACACCAAGCAGTGATACTATAAGAAATGTTATTCCTCCTTAGAGGAGTCTGGAGGTGATGAGGCAGTGCGGAGTCCCCAGAAGAAGAAAAAAAACGAAAAAGGAAATTTTGACCGTCAGTTGATAATATGAAATTTTTCTCCCAATTTTTCAAGACAAGCAAAGTTTCTCAGATAATTTGACCCCTGGCCATAACCTTTATCAACAAATGTGCCATGAAAGTCCTTTTTAGTGTAGAAGACGAGTCACCACACCGTACCGCCATTGAAGAAAATCGTTCCTTGGTCCTTTTGGTTAGATAGACAAATCATACTTTGGTCCCTTTTTGTGGATTTGGTGTTATATAGACCGAAACCTGAAAATGCCTTTGATCCTTTAAACCTACCGCAACCGAGAATCACACTTGAGTGCACTCCGTAAAATCGAGTAGGCGTCATGTGGTGGTTAGCCACAGATGAGTGTGTCAATGCAAACCAACGATATTATGTATGATTAAACATTAAGGACGAAAATATCCTGTTTTTTTCTTTTGGTTGAGGAAAACCCACGCGAACTTAGCTAATCAGATACAAATCGATTTCAAACCGCACACGCAATGGGACAAACCTGAGTAATGGAGCCAGACAGGGAACGGACCTCCTAGCGGGACAGGAAGTTGAAGGAATCAATTTCACAAAAGGAGACCACGATTAAAAACGTCTTATCGAAGGTCATATTCAACCCCGAATTCAGCGGAAATTTCCTCCCTCCAAGGACTATATATAATTATAGTATACACCAGCGACAAAAAAAGGAGCAATCGCCGGTGTCGTGGCGGACGTGGAAAACTGAAAATCTAAACATAGTCTCGCAAAGGCTTCACAATTTTCAAAAGTGATTTTCTACCCCCGAAAATAACGTGTCAAAATAAGTAATTAGTCACACCTTTACGCGCGGCGGTAATAATGCTTCCCGCTTCCTTTTCGTCCTGGGATCGAGCTCCAGCTGAGCCTTGGCGTTGGGTTTTTGTTTCTTTCGTGGGGAGCCTGTTTGCATATATAATCACTGAAGCACAATGCCGATCGTTATCTTCCGCAAATATAGGCTCTGGCCGTCCTGGGCCCACGGGTGGGTGTATGAATTTATTCACGCTTTCGGAAGAAAAGGATTAATTTTGTGTTCATAATCCTTAGTAAACAGCAATGAAACACTGTGCCCTGTATATACTCTGGGTACGCCTCCTCCAGTGGCTGGAACTTAAAAGCCACCCTGTTTTATGGTACGAAATTTGTTTAACATGAGGAAGTGAAATTTATTGAATGACGGCGCAATTAGTTGAGATGGTGTGGTGTCTGGCATGAGAGTTTGGTATAAGAAATTGCGTTTCGATGATGTTGGGGAAAACATAATTTAACAATTTGACATACTTAAGTAGATTTTATCGATCACAACCGCTTCATCATCGCGCTAAACCTTTTCAACTGATTGAAGCCGGAGTTTAAAAAGTTCATCCCGGTCAAAGTAATTACTTCCGCCTTCAATCCTTTAGAATTCTTAAACAGTGAAAATCGATTCGACAACGACCGCTTTTTTAATATTCATTTTCACATCAACCACAACGATGGCAGGTGTTTATGATTTTTGAAATGGGTTTTTTGTGTCGTGATTGGTCCTAGATACCTGCCTAGGTGCAGGATGGCTCTAATGGGATTATTTCGGTGAAATAGTAGTTGAGTAGTGATAGTCAAAATATCAACAAAAAAAATAGCACCACGCTGTTCAATTATGCAAAGTCACTAAACCGATTACGGCGATTTTTGGTCGGTCGTTGATGGCACCTGAGTGAGGAACCATAAAGCAATTACAGGCATACCAATTCGTTCAATTTCAAACTCCTAGAGTGCAATTGAAATTTTGGGTGTATTGTGTAAAAGTATCAAGGATGCTAGATTTTTATCAATCTGTAAATATCATTGAAGTTGGGCGTTTCGCTATCTGCATTCATGTTGAAATAGGTTAAGTGGATATCAAAGCAATCTGTAGCTGAAACTTTTTGATCATGAAAATATGATGTTCGAAGATTGTACCTCAATCATGTGAATCACGATTAAATACTAAACTATCCGAGTGATGCTCCGATCCGAGTGAGGATTACGGTGATTTTGATGGTATTGTATGGCGGGAATAAGGTTGCTGTACTGGCATTAACATTGATCACGTTTGACACTCCTTTTTTTAGTAGACATATAACGTTTTCCAGGACTGTAATATAGGATGTTTTCAATGATGCAAGTTGCGTGGGCAATTGACTTATTCAGCAATGGAAGTATGTTTCTGAATAACTCAATTGCGCACGCAATCTGCATCATTGAAAACACCAATACCTGCAGTGGCATAATGAGTCCATTCATGATAAAGAAAATATCGTCTTCGTCGATGAGTATGTGGACGTGGTTTTACATATTGACCACAGCAAATTACAGTAGTTTTGAAAGGCCTGGCCCGCGTAAACTATTGTACGACACTGACGGAAGATACCGAAACCATTTATAGAGTTTGCACCATAAAAAAGGGAAATGAGCGCGTGCATGTGGAATTGCCATTGGGCATATTCACACGCTGCCATAATTGTGGTGAGTAAAACCGGTTTTATTCAACTCCTAGCAACTCAGACGGAGCGTAAATGAGTGTAGTAAATTTGAATGCTATACAGGAACCTTTAAATGTATTGCAGATGAAATTTACTTGTTAGAGAAAAACATAGCTAAAGAATGCAAGAGATAGAAGTAACTTTTTATATGTGTGCTAGTTTTCACGCGTTTGCTTTTGCGTGAAAAATGTTTCGTTAAGTTCTTCCGCTCTCTTCCCTCTCTCATCTATAAAACCGGTTTTAGGCGCCATGAATGTGCACTGTGTGAATAGGCCCATTGAGAATAATGAGCCGGCAATTTGTGTTTTTAAACAAACTGAGTTTCGTTGTTCGCTTGTGCGGACGTGAGACTCTCACTGCGCATGGAAAGTGATTTTGAGATTCCCTTATTTTATGGTGTTGCCTTTATTAGAGCTGGGAAACAGTCGACCTTTCTAAAGAGTGTACATCTCTCACTCGAACTCAAAGCGAACTCAAAGCTTTTGCCTATAAACGCCTCACTCGAACTTATGAAAGCTTCACAATGAAAGCTTTAAGTTGCAAACTTCCAAAGTTCGGACTATAGGATTTAGGGGGCGTTCTCATGAGTTGCATTTCGCACGGCAAAAGCTTTTAATATTTTCTGATTGGCTAAGAAAATATAATGTGTCTCTCTTTTACAAAGTTTTGATGCTCTCTTGTTCAAGCGGCAAAATCGTGGAACTGTCAACTTCACTGTGACTCATACTTAATTTTACGACTGAAGAAGACTTGGTCTTACAAAAATTATCAGAAAGCATCTGATTTTTGACAGCAAGCAGATGCACCCATGAGAACGTGAGCCGCAGCAAAGAAACAATTTTTTTGCAGACTTTCGCGAACATTTTCGAATACTGCGTGAAGGCAAGTCGAATTCGAGCTTTTGTCTTTCGATATTCTGTTCATGGGAGCGCGCCCTCATCTACAATCACGTTGAATGCTTCAAGCTGCATCCATTAAATAAAGATGAAGGTCACAAAGGGGCCATCCATAAATTACGTCACACGAATTTCATGATCTCCCTCCCCCCGTCCATGTCACAGGTGGTCACATTTGAGAGACTCCCCCCTCCCTAGTCTGACGTCACATATTTTGCAATTTTACATCTAGCAATTATAAAATTAAAACAGCATTTCCGAAATTAGTTTTATTTCCATTTAAATAATTTTTTAATAAAGCTAACATCAAATCAAACATATGAAAAACTTAACAAAACAAAAAACGATTAATTATATTAATGAAAGATACAAACTTAATCTTCTAGAGTCCATGGTCTTTGAACCCACTGCTTTAAATTATTTATAACTGGCGTAGTAGTCACTTCGTTCTTGTTTGGGTTGTTAACATATTGGATTTTGAAATGTGACGTCACGAAATTTAGGACCCCTCCCACCCCTTGTCACACAATGCCATACTTCGTCGACCCCCTCCCTCCCCCTTAACGTGTGACGTAATTTATTGATGGCCCCAAATGACATAGATCAAGTCCAGCTCTGTTCAAGTCGCAGAATACACTGTATAGGGTTTAGGCCATAAAGCCAAGAAATGCACAGCCTCGTGAAAGTCGAAAACCGTAGGACAGCAAATTCGGGTACGTTCAGTGAAATGTAGTCTGGTTCCTTGAGCCCTGAGATTGGGGCATATTAGCAATATAGGGATTAATTGGTTCGACTAGCAACCCAAAAGTCTGTGATTCGATTCCAAGCAGACTTTTCCCACCGAGATAAAGCCTACAGCTGCAGCTTGGCCTATAATTATACAAATCATACCCTCGATGCCAACCTGCATAAACATTTTTTGTCTGGGTTGAGCTTCCAAAAGTTCCGTAAACTGGAAAGAGCAAATAAACTTATCATCGACGGCAACATTTGGTTCTCCATCGACCCCTAGATTCGCCGTAGAGGAGCATAGCAGCCCCGGCAAAACTTTATCTCTACTACTCCACTGTACACTGCCCTAGCTTTGGTGTCAAAGGATGTATTGGCAATCGCAACTCCTTTGTTTAGTGCTGGGCTCTCCAGCCTGAGCACCCGGTTATGAAGTGGTGTCTTATGCTTATGACACACATGGGGTATCGATACCGCCTTATTGCGTATACCCAACTTATAACACATGCCTGTCACCTTATACCCAGTTTATACCCCAACGTCTAAATATATATTTTTATAACAAAATATCTCATCATTTTTGCTTTTTTGTTCCAAATTTTGAATTTGCCTTAGACCCAGATTTATTTCCTCTTGTTTGGCAAGAAATAAAGCAATTAAATGTTCCATTTCCAAATCAAATTCAATATGCCACTTAACAATTAAAACTTTAAATTTAACAAAATTCGCTTACTAGATTAGAAAAAATTTTTAGCTGTCGACAAACGTCAAACTATACCCTCGATCATGTGTGTCAGGGCTTCCTCAATACATCAGTATTCGCCAAATCGTGGTACAGTAGAGCGTCGATAATCCGAGGTATATCAAGCTAGCTGGCCAAAAAGTCGTGCCACACACGTGTCTAGGTTTATAATTTGTCGCTAATTTGTCGCTAATTTGTTACGTCAAAAAAAATTTTGTCGCTCATCTCATTGTTTAGAAAATGATGAAAACGCTAGCTTGATATCAAGCTAGCTAGCCACACACTGTATCTTTCCAACTAAGCAAGATAACAAAAAGGCATTGGTGCAGTAATTTGTCGCTAATTTGTCGCTGAAAGGGCCACGTAACGCCGATTTTGTCGCCGCTTTTTTAAGGAGCCAGAAGGCGATTATTACCGATCGGCGTATCAAGGTGGCTGGCCAACGTACGTTATAAGTGAGCAGATAAATAAAACCATTAATTAATAGCTGCGATCAATTGGGACTGGTAAACTACTTAAAAATACTGCTACCTACTCGCAACTACCCTTGCTCTTGTCTTTGGGCAGATACATTTTACTGGTCGGCGTCAAAAATCGTGTTCCATTGATGATGTACTCGCAAGTACTTCCGAGTAGAAAAAATCGCCCAATGAATCGCAGCTAATTTGAACTTATAATGAAAGAGGTGCGGCCCAATGAACGCCGCGGTTTCTACATGCAGTGCTCGCCCCGCTAGATCAAATAAACTTTTTGTTTCCGTACGGCAGTACGCCCAATGAGAAAAGCAAGCAATGCGAATCACAGCATGCGTAGCTTTGATTTCGAAATTGTTTATTTCCGAACGCCGCGCTGCGATGCTTTAAAATTTTTTATTTTACGCTGCTTTTAAATTGAACTCAGTACATAATTACAAAAAATATCAGAAGTCAAAGCTTCCATTGGGCTTTGGTTTGCTATGCTCGCCGCGATCACTGCGATTTGTAAAGGTGGGCACAGCAATCGTAGGAAACGCGCCGTTCATTGGGCACGCACCTACAGCGATGTATGTATTCACTTAAACTTTTTTTTCACCGGAATTGAATCCGGATTATCGACGGTCCGGATTTTTGACGTCCGGATTATTGACGCTTTACTGTATCGATATCTTGGTATCGATACCTCATTAGTAGACGATAAGCATTAGTAGACTTCCCCGTCTAGTACGCATGCTGGTAGGAACTTACCGATTAGCGCTTAAGATAAATTTTTCTTATCACCCTGTCGACAATTTTCTCCCTTGTCTTCAAGGCCTGAAGTATTTGGCCAAGGTGTAGTCCGAACGGCCTGGCTTGGGTATAAATGGTATGTTGACATTCCTCCAAACAAAATAGATATAACTATGTGCGAAGGAAGGCCTGAATATATTGCATGGTAAGAGAGTGATTAGGCCGCATCCTTACATGGCCATTGCTAACGCTCTACTATCTTCACCTTTTCATGTTATACCTGCACACCAGATTGGGCTGTCCGATCAGTTCCTACAATTTGCAGCTTCTTTTAACATGACGCACACTTACGTTTGTAAACAACTCGAATTTGAAACCATCTTACGCAGTTAGTATTTCCGAACTTTCATGATTTTAAATCTAATAGTCGGAGAGCTGGAGACGAAAAAGTGCTTTCATCTTTAATGTGGACAAACTCGATTGCAACTCATTCTATTACTAAACGGGATTATATGTCCAAGCTCTCCGACACTTTTAGTGGTGCAGGACAAAGTTAAGAAGGGTAAAAGAAGTCATCTTCTTATTGAAAAAATGTCATCGATGTGGCGCATGAAAATTTGAAGGATGGAAGACCATAAGCTACTTAATATAAATTCCAAGTCTCCGACAGCTAGGTTGGGGCAAAATGGGTGGCTGACAGGGGTCAAGTTGCTGAAAATGTTTGGGTACTGGTTCTTCACATCCGACAAGAGCTTGATGTTCGACATTGCACCGGACATTGAACTTTTGGCCAGTATTTTACATAATAAAAAGCCATAAAGAGAGACTCCCTACTTGGCAAGGTAGTCGGGTTTTTTGTTCCCATCTATGTTCGTATGTATGACCCAATGAGAGTCACGTTATGCCATCAACCGAGCCTATCTATCTCAGCTCTGCATCGCTTCTTTAGCTTTGCTGAGCGCATTATTACCGAGTCTAGAGGCCTTTTGGGGGCTTATCAATCCATGAAAATTCCAAGGCTACATCATTCTGTAGGCTCGTGAGGTTCATTGTCTGGCAGACCTTTAGAATCTCCAGTATCTCGGCTTGAAAGATACCAGTGTGTGCCAGTGAACTTTTTTTCTCTTGTGTAATTAAATCATGTGTACCACAATCTCTCACCGATCAGTAACTACTCACTGCACTATCTAAATTTATGGGGATACGTGAAAAACTAATGTTAAGGCAGCGAAATGCCATGAAAGAAATCTCTTAAAGATATCATCATAACCCCGAAAAAATGTTTATGTCAGCCTCAGTTAATGGTATAACTGTCGACCCTACTCCTCGATGCCATAGGAACCAGGTAACTACATCTATGGATCACACCAGAATATAATCGGAAAACCTTGAATCTTTTACCTATGCAAACTTTGTTACAAGTCATGGGCAGAACACCTGAGCACCCTTTACTGTTGTCTGAAACTGGCAAAAACAAAAGGAGCACCTTGGAAGAAGCCGATTCATCACATGACAATTTATTGTACCTAGCTCACGTTGTTATGTCCCCGACTCTTATAGGTGAAATATGCGCTGTTGGCGATTTCAAGATGCAAAAATAATTACGAAATGTGTCGATGAAAGCAGTTTTATTAACTAAAATTCAAACACTTTTCCGGACTTATTATCTTAAACTTTTAAAATAACGTAAATAATAACTAAAAAAATACAAAATTAAATTTCATGAACAAAACCATTACGACAGAACTTCAATTGTTTATTAACAAACAGAAAAGTAAAACAATTACAACGAGCTAACGACAAAAGTAAAAATCATAATTTTCTTACTTATTTATTATTATCCGTCTCCAAGGAGCGAGCGTCCATGAATTCTTGCTTTTGTTTCGGGGCGAATTGTGAGGACTTTTTCCGGGAGTTTCTTTGGAGGGAAACTTAAGTACTCGTGGGAACGTGGGATTGTTACTATGTGCGCTTGCTGCCAACAAATTCATTATTGCTGTAATTCATTACCAAAAAGGACTTTGCATTGGAGATTTTATAATGTCTTATTTAATTTTAGATGTTCGCCATGCTTTTGTCTCCCTCGAGGAGGTAAACCAGGAAATTATACAGACCCAAATTGTGAAGGAAGAGAAATGTTGTTGGGAATTGTAAGACGAGAGGGCAAATCTTAAAGGGTTGATTTGATAGTCACTGGTTTATTACTTCAGGCGAACAAAGTTGTGGAGTGTGATTGCCGTCTGAGGTTGACCATGCCTATTTTGAGTTCCAGATCAAAGATTCTCTTGGGTTTATTTATTTTATTAATTTATAAATAATTTTGTTTATTGGTGGCAGATTATTTTTTTGTCGCCTTAACCCCTAGGCTACAAAGGCCAGCTACAAGAAAAGCAGGGAAGCAAGTAAGCCTTAAGAGTTTAGCTCAGCTGCAGTAATGGACTACCTTTCCATTACCAGTGCTATTTAGCTGACCGACCGACTTCAGCCCTGGAAACTGTCCATTTTATCTTAAGATAGAGAAGTTCGCGAATTTAAGGGCTGCACTGAAGTAGAGTTCAAATGGCCACCTGGGCGATGGTCTTAAACGGTCATATTATACCTTTATTAGTATCTATCTTTGAAGAGTTATGGAGGCGAGAATACTATTGGATTGCAAGCACTAACAAATCACAATGTGTAAGCCCCCTGCAGTGCACGATATCTTATCCTGAGCCAGACCAAAGATACGTCAGGGTAGACTAATAAGGCTCATGGTTGACTGCGAGACAGACACTGGTGTGGACACCGATACTAGGGTCGAATAGTGATGAGCAAATGCAAGACCCAAGACAAGACTAATATAGAGCACCATGGCTACTATCTTTCAAGCTGATGTACTCGTACATACATAATATATGCTACACTAGCATGCACCTTTGAAAGCCTTTTCTAACAAACGAACTTTTATCCTCACCGACAACCAGCTGGCTGACTACAGAACAATGAAGACGCGTAGGACCAAATCTAAACTACTGTGGGACTCCCAACGTGTCCTTGATGAGCTGGGCATTCTAAATTGCGTCACCGTTGTTTAAGCCCTAGGTAATCGAAATCGATGAAAGCGTGAACCTCACGGCCACATAAGACTCTGGCTCTCGGGCATCTGCCAGTTTGATGAAGAGAACGCTAGACATGATGATCCTGACAAAGTATACTGAACGACGGAGGTCTGCTAAGCTCTGGTGCATAGGTTGGTTTGATTATCGACCCATCTATGGAGAATAGGAAAGGCAGAGGACCAAACCTTCTGATATTGTTCTGAGGAGATTTCATTCCTCATTCACGTTCCGCAGTAGTAAGAGACAAAGAGTTTATTTGCAGTGTTACCATAAAGCTGCTGCAATTTTTGCCGTTTCCGAACTCACACATTGTTTGGGGCGACCTTGCTCTAATAAACTAGTCTAGGCATAAGAACTGCTAAGCTTGATCAAGCTGTATGGCGGGCGCAATACTTATGCATGCTGATCCTGAACCTCATTAAAAAGAAGAAGATAATGTGAAGAATATTAGGGGGTCCATACTTCATCGTAATAAGAAGATGCTGCCAACTTTGAAACGACGACTGTTTGTTCTGACATCCTAAAGAGTAAACTGGACATTTGTAGGGTATATCCGTGTCCGTAAAGAATGGATGTCTTATGAATCCCCATGCTCTGGATCTGTTACGGCGACGTGGCAGTGTTGGGCAAAATTTAATTGTTGGACAATTCAAAATTAACAATTAATTAATTGTTAATCACATCTATTGCAATTAACAATTAATTAATTGTAATTGTGAAAACTCGCAATTAACAATTAATTAATTGTTAGTCGTGAGTTTCCACAATTAACAATTAATCAATTGTCAATCTTTTTAATGGATTTGATTAAAAACTAACAATTAAAACTTATTATTGTATGAAAAGCGTAGTGTCGCACCAGTGATCGCAGAGCTTCGAAATTTTGCACGAAGGTCCGTGGGGGTCTCCCATGATGCACTTCGAAGCCCAATTTTCGAAATTCAAAATGGCCGCCACAAAATGACCGAAATTCAATATGGCCACCCAAATTTGCCAATTGTGTACCGATTTCCATGAAAATCGATATGTGGGAGTTTTTAAGGTAGCAAATAACGAATTTATGATCAGAACTTATAAATTCAAAATGGCCGCGCCAATATGACCGACGAATTTGCTAATTGTGTTCCGATTTCCATGAAAATCGGTATCTGGGGGTTTTTAAGGTAGCAAATAACGAATTTATGTTCAGAACTTATAAATTCAAAATGGCCGCGCCAATATGGCCGACGAATTTGCCAATTGTCTTCCGATTCCAAAGAAAATCGGTATTTGGGGTTTTTTAAGATAGCAAATAACGAATTTATGATCAGGACTTATAAATTCAAAATGGCCGCGCCAATATGGCCGACGAATTTGCCAATTGTGTCCCGATTCCAATGAAAATCGGTATCTGGGATTTTTAAGACAGCAAATAAGGAATTTATGATCAGAACTTATAAATTCAAAATGGCCGCGCCAATATGGCCGACGAATTTGCCAATTGTGTTCCGATTCCAATGAAAATCGGTATCTGGGGTTTTTAAGGTAACAAATAACGAATTTCTGATCAGATCTTATGAATTCAAAATGGCCGCGCCAATATGGCGGACAAATTTTTCCAATTGTATTCCGATTCCAATGAAAGTGGATATCTAGGGGTTTTTAAGGTTGCAAATAACGAATTTATGGTCAAAACCAATAAATTCAAAATGTCCGCAATGAAAATCGGTATCCGGGGGATTTTTAGGTAACAAATAAAGAATTTATGATTAAAACTTATAAATTTTAAATTTCGGGGCTAATCTGGGGACGAATTTTGCCAAATAAGTGCCATTTCCCGGTCAGCTGTATGTAGGTTGTTCAAGAGTTGGGAAATCGAAAAATCTTCACATCCTAGCTCCAAATGGAAGATCATTGACCATAGTTTATGCTGGTCATTTCCACTATTGTTGTGAAGTTTGCCCCATTCTTAAATGTAGAAAATTTCTTAAATACCAGTACAGAAACAGTAAAAACGGTAGAAGCAGTAGAAATACGTTTTCAAATTAATATGAAGAACATCTTTATATAATTCAATAAAAAAAACGCTGTACAGGACAGATATTCACAGTTCAACCGGTAAGACGCCGGCAAAGGTGATTTTCGGGAAACAGATTACGCTGCCAAGTGATTATATGGTATCCAAAATAATTTTTTCCAGATTTTTTGTTGTTTTCATTATACTTTTTTCCTACCGCGGACAGTGCACACATAAACTTTTTTTATTTAAAGGCGTTGCAACGCCCGCGGGTTTTATGCTCGTATGTAATGTGTGTATGGATATATGTATGTATGCGTGTATGTGTGTGCTATAGCGGGCGCACCAGCCATCGCAGCGCTTCGAAATTTTGCACGAACGTCCGTGGGGGTGTCCCATGATGCAGCTCGAAGTCTGATTTTCTAAATTCAAAATTGCCAAAGTTAGTCCGCCATTTTGAATTTTCAAATTTTAACCACAAATTCGTCATTTGGAACCCTTAAAGCCCCCATATACTGATTTTCAGTACAATCGGAACACAATTACAAAAATTAGTCCGCCATTTTGAATTTTCAAATTTTAACCACAAATTCGTCATTTGGAACCCTTAAAGCCCCAGAAGCTGATTTTCAGTACAGTCGGAACGCAATTGCCAAAGTTAGTCCGCCATTTTGAATTTTCAAATTTTAACCACAAATTCGTCATTTGGGACCCTTAAAGCCCCCATATACTGATTTTCAGTACAATCGGAACACAATTACAAAAATTAGTCCGCCATTTTGAATTTTCAAATTTTAACCACAAATTCGTCATTTGGAACCCTTAAAGCCCCAGAAGCTGATTTTCAGTACAGTCGGAACACAATTGCCAAAGTTAGTCCGCCATTTTGAATTTTCAAATTTTAACCACAAATTCGTCATTTGGAACCCTTAAAGCCCCCAGAAGCTGATTTTCAGTACAGTCGGAACATAATTGCCAAAGTTAGTCCACCATTTTGAATTTTCAAATTTTAACCACAAATTCGTAATTTGGAAACCTTAAAGCCCCCAGATACTGATTTTCAGTACAATCGGAACACAATTACAAAAATTAGTCCGCCATTTTGAATTTTCAAATTTTAACCACAAATTCGTCATTTGGAACCCTTGAAGCCCCCAGAAGCTGATTTTCAGTACAGTCGGAACACGATTGCCAAAGTTAGTCCGCCATTTTGAATTTTCAAATTTTAACCACAAATTCGTCATTTGGAACCCTTAAAGCCCCCAGATACTAATATTCAGTACAATCGGAACACAATTACAAAAATCAGTCCGCCATTTTGAATTTTCAAATTTTAACCACAAATTCGTCATTTGGAACCCTTAAAGCCCCCAGATACTGCTTTTCGGTACAATCGGAACACAATTACAAAAATTAGTCTGCCATTTTGAATTTTCAAATTCGAACCACAAATTCGTCATTTGGAACCCTTAAGGCCCCCCGATACTGATTTTCAGTACAATTGGAACACAATTGCAAAAAATAGTCCGCCCTTTTTGAATTTTCAAATTTTAACCACAAATTCGTCATTTGAAACCCTTAAATCAAGTTCACATAAAATTGAAGAGGATTAATTGTTAGTTTTAATTGTCTTTAATTAATTGACTAAAAAATTAATTGCGATTAATTTAATTGCAGTTAAAATTAATTGCAATTGATTTAGTTGCTATATACAATTAACACGGATTAATCCAAATAAATTAATTGTGGGGTGCAATTAATAGTTCAATTGCAATTAATTTTAACTGCAATTAAATTAATCGCAATTAATTTTTTAGTCAATTAATTAATTGATTGAAAATTTAATTGATTAATGCCCAACACTGCGACGTGGTATATAGATAGCTAAAAAGTTGGTTCGACTAAGTGTCTATAACCCGAGATGCCACATTTGTAATAGTAGCCAGGGTATCCAGGGCCGAGAGGTGATAGTTGATTTGCACCTCATGCTGGTCGACCTTCAAATAAGAACGTCTGAAACATCGACTAAAAAACAAGCTGGGGCTCATAATATTATGATTGGTATTTTAAACAGCTCCATTTTTCCTAAAAATAGCATTCAAAGCACATCACTGACGATATGATTTCCTGATCGTTTTCTGTGTGGGACAAATCTTGCGATCGATACCAACTTCTTGATATCCGGTGATGCTCAAATTTGGCACACACTTTTGGTTCTGGAGGCAATACAATATAGTATATTCAATTTTATGGTACATCCAATATGGCGGCCACCTTAAAATGGTGGATTACCATTTTCTTTACAACCCCCGCACATGGGTATCAAATGAAAGAGTATAACGTGTGTAGAATATAGTAAGATATTTAACGTCATTTTAAATCCAATATGGCGGCCACCACAAAATGACGAATTCCCTTTTTCTTTACAACCCCTCGACATATCAAATGAAAGAGTATGATGAGTAGAATGCAGTCAGCTATGTGACGTCATTTTAAATCCAATATGGCGTCCACCACGAACAACCCCTCGATATGGGTATCAAATGAAATGTTATGATAAGTAGAACACAATTAGCTGTGTTAGTAAGATATGTGACGGCATTTTAAATCCGACAAGGTGGCCACCGCAAAATGGCACATGAGACTAAAAATTAGAAAATAAAAAAACAATAAAAAAAAACTTTTTAAAAACCAGCTTTTATTAGATAAACTAAAAAATATTAAATAATAAAAAGTTTTTAAATATTCGTTAATAAGGTGAACTAAAAAGTATAAAATAATATTTTTTAATCCACCTGTATGTAACTACAAGTAAAAGCTTGGGGCGCTCAGTTTACAAATGTTTCAGATATTATAACAAAAATGGAAAAAATATTATGATTTAACTAATAAATACGAAAATTAATTGGATTCAATCTGATAAAGCGCCTATCCAACACATGGTTTTCCATCCTTTGTAGATCCACAAGCTCTGCGGCACACCCACTGAGATCTGTGGGTTCTGCTAATCAAAGTGTCTATAAACTGGTTCCAATTTAGTTTGGCACCTTTAAGTACATATTTGGCTTGTTAGAAGGTTGGAGCTTTGCCTTCAATGACCACTTTCGAATTCGTTTCCAGGTACATGCCACCAGAACCATTTTGTCGGCATTGGTACTAAGCACAAAGGTATCGCGCTAGTTTGAGGCAAAATCAAGTGCATGCTGCTCTGATGACATCGTCTGCGAATTCTTCGACGAAAAATGTTTGGACACTGAGTAGTTACAGTAGGTCATCTGCAAGAAATTATCACAGAAGAGGAGATATCAACCTCCGTGCCGTCATACTTACGAAATAGTGCCTTCCCGAGACCCCCATTAAATGGGTGACCATTAATTTATGAGTTCCCAAGAGTTTCTTTCAGCTACATTACGGTATATAACGTCATTTGTAAATAGAAATACTCGACTGTGGAACAATATTCCGCAATCAGTATTTCCGGGTTCGTCGACATTTGCTCGAGCACTCCTCAGGCTTTTTAACATACCTTATCCTCTTCTATCCTTAAAACCAAGCTTGTTGCTGGATATTGCACGATGACTAGAAAAACACGGCTAGAAAGGATTATCCCTATGCTTATGCTTTTAGGCATAAAAAGGTGTCGATATAGTCACAAACAGGTCCGCTATATAGCCTTGTTGGGCCTGGGGCTAAAATATGGTTGGGGCCCCTTTAAAGAGATTGAAATTTTAAAAAATCGTTTTCTAAAAAAATATTTAATTTTTTTTAAATCTGTGGTAAATATAAGTTCATTCAGAACTTCAGAAGGAACGGTCGCTTCTTGATTTCCGAGTACACCTTAAGTTACATAGTGCAGCCTAGAAAGGAACAGGTCAACTTTTTGGCTTGCAATGTATTTCCGCCCCCCCCCCCCCGTGACTTTGGACCGCAGGCAATTCGCCTTCCCCAACGGGCTTGGTCACAAAAACCATTGCCTAGATTTTAATTTCCAAGTCCTTTCCCTGCCTCGATGTCGGGGCAGGTAGCCCTAGCAATTTATTATTTAACACTCTACTTACCAGCTTGAATACTCTCAATTGGTCATGAAGGTCCGTTTTGAGAGTACTTCCATGTCTACTCCAGCAGCTGGGGAAACAGAGCAGCTATCGCGGTAGATAAGGGATACTGACCCCTTGTCGCACCACTCTTGATATATGTATGAAAGCAATACAACAATTTTCAGAATGGCGTCTCCAGCGAGCGAAAAATCAAAGAATTCCTCAACTTCACATCAACAGCAAGGACTTTTTTTATGATTACCGTGGTGTAGGGCACTTGAAAGGAACTCTGCCAAAGGGACAAACTACGAATAAAAGACATTTTCTGGGGGTTATAAAGCGGTTACGCAAGAATATCCACCGAAAATGGCCAACGGCCTAGAAGTTAACTACCATCCCAGAGGTCCATGATTCGATTCCATGCATCGTCATGGTTTGTCTTATCGCCTGTCCCTCCGATATCTACAACACTCTTTCTTTGTTGTTTTTTTCATTTAGGGGAGAAAGAAAGAAGGAACTGAATGCCATAGCTTAATCAACCTACCAAAATTATATGGAGTATAGAGTCATGCGCTGGCATAGTTGTATTGCATTTCATTTGGGCCTATTTTAAAGGCGCCAAATAAATTTTGATGAATAATATATTTTTTGTTTGCTTTTTATTGAATAATTCCAGGTCATTTTTACACAGGTTACACCAAGGATATACATACATAATGTATTATTAGTTGACTTTGCCATTAGTGCTAGTGCATTTTCGTAAGAAAAGAGATAGGAGTGTTTTTTTATCGGAAGTAGTGCCAGTATTTTGCCTTAAAGGCGCTAGTTCGACGTTAGCTCCTGTTTTTAAATCCTGATCACGTACATGGAGATGCCTCCCCGAGGTAGAATACACTGCCGGTATATGAATGAGTAAATATGGATTTTACTGCCATTTACGGCTATTTGTTCGAGAAAAACTTGTTTTGAAGATTTTTTTAGGAGATATTGAAGTGTACATAAATTTTTGACCGAAGTTTTAGTTCTATACTATTTATTAATCGTACTTTCAGTAAGTAGTAACACACTTATTTATTTATTTCACCTTCAACTTTTCAGGCATGTCATAAATTATTCGAAAGTTCTCATCAAAATATTTAAAAACTAAAAAAAACAACAACAACAACAGGATTTCAAAAGTTGATGCCAAATTATATAAAATCCATCACGTCGTCTTAATAAATCACAAATTTTTTTTATCTGTCGCCTAAAGGTGGAACGTCTGCATTTAGGACAAAAAAAATTGCTCCCCTCCAAAATCAATAAAGGAACTTCCTGAGTACCTTCGAAAGTTGACAGCCTTGGTATGAGTAATGCGATGTCTACGCAGTGAAACAGAAAATTGTAAGGCGGCATCTTATTTAGGAGTTTGATGCCTTTCTTAGTGTGATGGAGAAAGGACGAACGAAATTATTACAGGTCAACTACAATAACAATGCTAAGAATAGCGAAGGAAAAATTTTCTGATAAAAATGAACAAAAAATCCTTCAATATTCTTGGGAAGAAATTAAAAAAATTTTCAACAGATTTTCAGCTTCACTCTTGGTCGATGTTCCATTTGACGAAGTCTGGGCCACTTTGGGAGGAGATCCCAGAAGCAACGTCCTTGGACATTCTTTTAGGGAAAAATGTTTTTATT
Source organism: Thereva nobilitata (assembly GCA_963855945.1). Classification (NCBI taxonomy): domain Eukaryota; kingdom Metazoa; phylum Arthropoda; class Insecta; order Diptera; family Therevidae; genus Thereva; species Thereva nobilitata. Next base: position 21,480,276 of record OY979696.1, read on the forward strand.
GATAAATAATCTTCATGAGATGAAACCGTGCTGAAACTTTCAAAGAGTAAGCATTAATCTTCGTTTTTAACGATGATATAGAGAAGACATTGCCCCAATTAGGAAGTCTCTTCAACCGTCACAAGATACTACTCATGTAGTTTTCATAATGTCCCAATACCGCAATACCTTCAATATTTTGAAGTTTCGCGCCATCATCATCAATCGTCCTAGCTTTATTAGTTGGTCCACATAGTCCTACAAGGACGTCCTTCGAATTTCAGCGAGTAACAATCGCTCGGTCTATACAAGTCCACAACTACAAATTCCCTACACAATTCCTTGGCCATTATCCTTAAATATTTATTACTCCTCCATCGTTTGTGAAAAAGTTACGCTTCCGTAAGTTTTGTTTAGAAACTTCCTGGAACCATATCGATTGTTATAAGTTTGCATAACAAGTTTCTGTTTTCACAAAGAAAAGTTGGAAGGTTTCTTAGTTCCCATTATTGCCATTGGCGGTGCTGGTGGGGACTCAGATAGGATGCCGCGGGACTGGCCTTATTTTCCAGTTTTAAGTTGAATTTCGAATTGGAAAATTGCTAGAGGCGATATTCCATTTTGGTTCTAGCTCTGTGTACAGATATTTTTGGTGGAATGGGATCGGTTAAACTTTCAACTGTTAAGTTCACCAGATTAAGTGGAATCCAAACTCCATTTGATTTCGTAGAATGTTCGTGAGTTTAATATTTCTTTAGCTAAGCTTTTGTAATTTTTGGGTGGAGCCATTACAATTATGATACAAATGCGGAAGAAAGATAAAATTCGAGAGACAAATCAAGTGTTATCGTGAAATATAAACTAGTGCTGGAGGATGTACACAAAATATTTAGAGAATTACCAGTGAAGTAGAGCAAACTAATAACGAAGGTATTAATTTCTTGAAGAACGAAGTTTCCGAGTTTATAGTTTCAAACGCGGAAATGCTTCATAAAAAGAAAACTCTAATTCCTAATTCTGGCTAGTAGTACAGGCTGAGAAAGCTCAGATCGAAAACAAATAACCTGGCTGGTTTTTCAACGGGATAATATAGGTAAAAGTACTAGTTTTTTAAAAAAAAATACTTTGAAAAAATCGTTTTGTAGGAAGTTATCGAAAAAAATCGGAAAGGTGTGAAAACCGATATATCGGGAAAAAAACAGGGAAAAAAAATTTAATGGAAAAACAAAAAATAGGAGGTTGTAGTGTGAGAAAAAACGAAAAAAATGATAGTTGTTGAAGTCAAATCCGTTAGAAACTTTACGAGAAAACACGCTTTTATCTGGAAAAAATCGCGATTTTTTGCCCTTCATTTTCTCAGCTTGTGTGACTCGTAGGAAATCCGTACGGGGCTTAAATTATAGCTTTTAATACTATTTTTTTGTAAAAAAATTTTCTTCGCAAAATAATTTTAAGTTTCCGCACAATTTGCGAAAATGTAAAAATAGGTGCTTCGGAAAAACCGTGCGCGATCGGTAAGAAAGCATCCTACGACAATTAAAAAATGGCTTTTTTTCGTTAAGAGTTTCCCTTCAACCTCTGCATAATTATAAATCTCCCAGATGCATGACAGAGCCGTGAAAACGCAAAGAAAACCGAGCAATTTTTTCCGCGAGCGCAGCCTGTACTATAGAAATTTATGGTTAGAACTTCGTTTGATTAGAGTACGGCAGTAGTACAGTAGTTGAAAGTCTGAGTGTATTGGTTTTCTTACTTAATTTTTAAATTAAAAATCAAGCCTATTTTCATCTCCGAAACTACTAGCACGGGATATGTTTCAAATTGTAGGTCTTAATTCAGAGACCTAAAACTGAGAAAATGAACCTTAAGTGCCAATCAAAAGTTAAGCTTTAAACGCTTTTGTTCAAGCTTTAAAAGCTTTTTAAGTTTTAAAAGCTCTTGTTTAAGCTTTAAAAGCTTTTGTTTAGGCTTGATGCCTCGTTGGAAAGGGCTCGCTCTCCTGAATCCAAATCAATTCAGTTCTCCGGGAAATTGTAAGGGGCTCGGTAGTTATGAACCATTTTGTGAATTCCCCTGGAAGGGACCTAAAAATTATCTCGGGAAATACTGAGCATTTCGGAGTAAAATTTAAAATACAGGCTCCCTGGAAGGAGCCTAACAATTGCCCATCAAAAAAGGGAGGATGTAAAACTTTCTGAAAATCCTTCAAAAATGCAGTACCTCTTTAAAAGCTTTACTTAAGCTTTAAAAGCTTTTGTTTTACCTTTAAAAAATTTTGTTTAAACTTTAAGAGCTTTGTTCAAGCTTTGAGAGCTTTTGTATTTAAAACTGCAGATTAAATGTAAAAATACTTTAAATGAGGGCGCCGTTTCAGTGTTTGCTATGGGTGTTACTTTAGCTAGGTACGCCTCTGATCGCACGGAGGAGTTACATTTTTTCTTCTGTTGTTCCTTGCCGGGTATCAGCTCTTGAGAAATCGAAGGCGGTAATGCTATTGCATTGCATGCCCACTAAAATTTCATAGTTTAAACGCGAACTTACAAGATACGCTGTCCTGCGTTCTTCCTATAGTACCTTAGGTTGTACATGGCCATAGTTCGCAGGTGGCTTCAAGGCCTAGATAAGTGTGGGGGCCAGGATCTGAACTTCAGGTTGGGTGCGTTTCTCGTAACTACTTTTTTTTACGAGATACTAGTAAGAGCAGGCGGATGTGGGCTAGACCGCATGTAAGGCCCATGTCCAAAACAGGAAACACCGCCAGATTTCCGCACGCAGGCGGTACCGTCAGGCTCCTACTGACTAAGCTCTCCAACCCTTTTCTATGAACAACCTTCCACAGCCAGTATTCCCGAAGTCATACCACCTCCAGGAGTTCAAATTTAAGATTCAACTCGTTCTCCTCATGCATCCCCTCGTATCCCCCTGATCTATCTCTTTTCCATTCTTCGAACTAAGCTTATTACTGAACATTGGACCATGGCGTGAACGACATGACGGACTGGTATTATAAAAAGTGTCACCTAAGCTGAGACTTTCACATAGAAAAAACTTGCTTTGTTTACTTTGAAAAATTTGGCAGAAATTATAATGTTTTTATTTTATAGTTGGCTCTAACACTGTGCAGGCTTTTATGCAGGACGTTTATAAGGATTTTACAGGAGGCTTTTACGATATCAATACGAAACCAGTCACTGCATATATATGAACTGGATTTCGTAAGGATTATATTTTTTGGGAAGCTAACCCATTTGCGAAATCATGTTTTGTAGTATGTCAGTACTAGTTTAGCAGGAATGTTGTAGGTAACGGCAATAAACCAGTGAAAATGTTGGTTTAAAGACACCAATAGAATTGGATTACACGTGCTTTAAGGAAAAGAAACATTTGCGCTGGACTGGATTTCGTAAGGATATGACACAAAGGCAAACCAAAACATACGTGAAAAATAACGATCATAAGAAAATGTGCAGAATTAAAAAATATAGCCTGCAACCTAACCCGATGGAATTGTATGTTTGACCAACTATGTATGTCTCCCTAGGAATAATTTAGGGTAAAGGCTCTTTTACATCCCAAGCGCAAAGTGGAAACGCAAATTGGAGCAGTTTTATCTATCGCACAGAAACTTGTATGCTTTTCTCTCTGTTATACGAACGTGGATTCCAGAGAGAGAGAGAGACAGTATACAAATTTCTGAGCAAGAACTCCAATTTGCGTTTCCACTTTGCGTTTGCGGTGTAAAAGGGCCTTTATACTTTCAAAGTGGCACTACAAGTTTAACTTTCAGTAGATATTGCAGAAAATATCGTCATAAATAAAAACGAAAGAACATAAAAATAAACGAGCAATTGAAACTAAGCAGATTACGGCAAAAATTACTTTAATTACCAAAATTAAAATGATAATTAAAATGGGGAAACCAAATTAAAATAACAATTGCAAAGGGCCATTAGTGTTTGCAATGCTTAAGTATTAGTGGGCTTCACAGCCAGTGTCAATAGTGAAAACACAAAAAGATCTCAAAACGAAATGATCCAGAAAAGGTATAATTACACTGGAATAAACCAATTTCAGCTCGTTTTCAAGGAAATGGGCTCTTTTGAAAAATGAACACATTTCGTAATACAAGAAGAAGAGATGATAATACCATTCCCTTTGTTCTTTTTTTAAAAAAAATTCTAACTTGAAAGGCTGCCAAGGAGTTCGCACATCATTACCTTTTAACGAGCCAAACGAAAAAAAGTGAAGAAAAAAAGCGGAAGGCTAATTTATTGAGCCTTGAATTTCCAGATGAACAACTTCAAAGGTTGCCTTAATCTGAAAGAGCTTAATCAAAAGGAAATATTTTTACAAAAATACGAAAAAGAAGAAGAAGCACGACGAAAAACAACAATAAGGATGAAAAAACACGTCACTTTCACTTGTGCCTTTTACTTGTGGTTATCCTTAAGCTTTACGCCGAGCCTAAAACAACATCGCCAACATGTCTTTGACTTTAAGCATCAAGTTGTGTGAGCACAGAGCTGAGCACACCTTGCTTAAGCTTTCTGTATTACCTAAGATGAGAATAGTCCTTTGAAAGTCCACACCAAAAACAATACCAAACAAAATACACACAGGAATCGCTTCGCTTTTATATCACGTGAATGGATTTTCAGTGTTTCATGAGATCCTTTTAGAGTAGAGAGTTTTGATGTTGTGTATTCTTGAGCGTTGTTGATTTTTTTAAAGGAGTTATAACAATAAAGGTTCCATCGGTGAAACGGCCTCGACTGGAAAAATAAGCAGTTTTCTTAATAATTTTTCAAACTTTACAATCGACAGTGGGCTTTTAACTAACAACTTTTTTCAAGATGATTTTTTTTTCAAGGACTATTAAGTATTTAAAGGAATTTCGAAACTTTTCATGCCAAGGTAAATTTACAATAGGAAAAGTTCTTAAGGAAGTTGTGCACTTGTGAAGTTGTTAACTTTTCCATGTCCTTCAACTTTTCTATTTGTCACATAAAAAACTTTTTCCAATCGACATTACAAGATAAGGACGGATTTGGATAGTTTCTAGTATGGTCACTAGTGGTACTTGATCCATTGTTTAAATTTTACCACACACCTCCAAGCCTTAAGTTAACCGATTTAAGGATAACCTAATGTAGACCTCCTACGATAACAAATTTTCGAAATTGATTTGTAAATTGTTGTGGCTTACAAGGTGATAAGGTATTAGTACAATACAGTAGTACTTGCATTGAATTACACCTTCTGAAATTGTCGGCATTCTTGACCCCGAGTTACTGGTTCACAGTCAATCGTTTATGTCAGTGTCAACATTATTACGTTAGAATAGCTTACAACAGGGTAAAGTTGAGCATCTGAATTTTAGCTTGGTCATAGTTTGGCTAGTAATGAGAAATCGCGACAGACAGCAGCTGCAACCAGCATCAACAACATCCATAGTCTATTATATCGTCCAACAATTGGTCCAACGTTGGTCAAATTCTCCAGGTTCATAAATTCTGCCATAAAATCAGTACTCTCATCTTTGGGCTCGCCACTGTTGATCCTGCTCCACGCCTTTGTGGGACACAGACAGAGAGCATTGAAGCTAGACTTACCGCTCTCGAGGCAAAGCTTGTTGGTTGTCTCCTCGGTCCTTCCTAATCTCCATAGACGGCAATTTAGTTCACTGTTTCGGCAATCAAGTCAATCAGTGCCCTACCATTCTTCCTACTGCCTCCACAATAGGTCTGTGGCCGTGCTCCTTGACAGCTTAGGAAGAAAAAGCTTGGAGCTGATCATGTCCAGGCAATATATTTCATCAGAGTTCGATAGTCTAGGGTCCTCTTGAAGAAACTCCTCGGTGCCTGTGGCGAACGCGTACAACTTAATTTACAAGTTTACACAAGTCAAAACGATCAGAACAATCAATAAGTATAAAGATACGTTTGTTAGCGAATTTCTCGTAAGTTCATGTCAGTATAACATGTACCTCTGCCTGAAAGGCAGTACCGAGGGTACCGAGATCAACACCCTGCAAAAACTAAAAAGGATTTCAGCCCAGCCTCCGCAATCCACACCTGCGTTTCTCTTTGAGCCGTCCGTGCTAGTGATGAGCAAGACTCGTCTTGCAGTGGTCTTGAATTCTTGTTTGTTTTTGCACATTTAGCAAGACCAAAGCAAAACCAAGACAAGACAGGACAGGACAAGACTGCAAGATCAAGATAGCAAGACTTTTTGCTCATCACTAAGTGCCAAAAGTCTTGCAGTGAGGAGTAATAAGTCTGCAAGAAGTCTTGCAGTCTTGTTCTTGCTAAATTTTCTTGCAAGCAAAGCCAAGACAAGGCAAGACTTTTTGCTCATCACTGCCAGACTTTTGGCTCTTAGTGATGACCAAAAAGTCTTGCTATCTTGATCTTGCAGTGTAGTAAACTTGGTTCGAAGGACGGATTAAAGGACATGATAGGTTAATAGGAGTCTGGAAGGTGCTAAAGGAGTAGGCGATGGACCTTGCGTATAAACTCTCTGATGTTGCAGAAGCTTATTTGCACCAAGCCCACTTTAACAAAAATCAAAACAAAAGAATTTGTAACGGGCAAAGTTGAGATCCGCAATAGTAGCTGGCTGAGCCAGAGACCTAACCTTCGGGGTGTGCAGTAGACAGCCTCGTCAGAGTGTTATGCCATACAAGTGAATCCCAACCAGCCGACAAAGTCTGTGACGCCGGCAGTACTAGACTACCTACCAGATGAATAAGGAATCGTACAATCTTTAAACTTGTACCTAGGAAACTATTTGGCGGCTGTCTGAAAATTATTTTGTTTTCCTATACTATTGTACTATAACGGATTGTAAAAGGAGCCTTTCTAAGTTTGATTCCCCGACGCTACGGTAGTAACCAGAGAAAACAAATCGAGTAATAACATAAGGTATAAAGAATGAGTGACCTGTTTTTGGCATATACGGATTAAGTTATTTTTCGTCAGGGATTAAATTTTTATTATACAGAAATATGCAACGTATGCCCAATTCAGTCCTAAAATTCTCATTCTTTCTTCATCATAAACTAAAAATTAACCATACTAAGCTAATTCAAAATATTCAAAGAGTCCTTGTAATACGAATAAAAATTTAAATGTCACCAAAAACTGCATTTTATCGCCACTAAATTTCTATTCGCTCCTACTTCCCCAAACTAAACTGGCATAGCAAATACTTTACGATGGATATCCAAAAAGTATCCCTGTTTATATCCGCTTTGCATGCTCCTCCCAAAAACTCTGGGAGTTATCCAAGTCAACGTCGTCGTCGTCGTAACACATGCTCTCCACTCTCTCCCGATGTAAACAAAATTTTACGATATTGCCCGGTTTTATGTGTTTACCAATGCATAAGTAGTAATCACTATCCTGGCTATACTGGCAGGATATTCTTCCGTTGATAGGTTATGGAAATCGAATTTTATAGTCCTGGACTTGGCCCCAAGGATCGGATGGACTGAATATGTTCTCAATTTCAATTTTATTAGGATTGGTTATAAAACAGATGAACTGAAAACTCATCAATGTAAAATTTAAACCGTTGTTAGTTTAATGCCTTTAAGGGAATGTTGAGGATCATTAGGGATACATAGTCTTTCTCTCTTCTTGCTTCGGGATAATATTCAAATAAGGAAGCAAGGATCTGATTTTGCCTTGTGGTACAAGCCGGAAATCCTGGAACAGATTAAGTATTGATTTTAAATTTAGGAAATGGTTCTAATTATTTTCATGTTTTTTTTTCTTTCTTTCTTTCTTGTTTTCTTAAAGCGGCGTCTTTTCTTGGGAAATAAAAATGCTAATCGAGAGGGAATCTAGCATTATTTTAATATCCTTTAATAACGCGCAATCAATATTGAAAGCATCTAACTTGTCTTCTGCTCCTGAATTATGGATATGATATTATACCACATCCCTTGTTGCTGCACTAGATTCATTGACCTCTCTGCTTACAATTAAATATTTACTCCTTCATTAACTATAGTTGTCGTTGTTAAGGATCAATCATAATTACGAAATTATCTTCGTGTCAATTTTAATATTTAAAATCATTGTTTTGCATGTATATGTATGTGTTTACCGCCCTTGTTTTACAAGCAATTACTAGTGTTATTGGCCTCTTACACATGTACATATGTAGTAGTTTCAGATGATGAAGGAAGGACACTTGTTAAATGTTTCATCATCAGGCAAATCACTAATTTGTGTATACTCTCTATAATAAAGTAAAATTCATTGTAAACAAGATTTCAGGTTAATGACGGTAATATGTTTCACTTATAGAGTAAATTAATAGCTACACCCTTGTTTGGATTGTCAAACCTTCAAAGTTTTTCTCATTATACTATCATAAGTTTTTTGGTGGGGGAAACAATTGATAGGAACGTTAATTGAAATAAGTTTATAAAGAAAAATCGATAATATCGAAGATAAATTAAGGCTTCCTTCCGACTTTTTTAACCGACTTCAAAAAAGGAGGAGGTTATCAATTCGACGCGTAGGTATTTTTTGGTCCTGTTCACGCATAACTTTGTAACGCAATGACTTTTTTGCTTTTTTTCTTTTTTGTTTGGAAGGGTAGTTTTCCACGGTGGTCCCGTACAATTTTTTTTAAATTCTGATAAAGGAGTTCGAAGGTAGGCATAAAAAACTGGTAAAATTAGTACACCTTGAACGGATAGAAGTATTTTCAAAGGCAGCGAACAAATTACTTTATTGTCGCGTGCTCGAGAAGAGACCGGTGGATGAATCGGCAAAGGCGTTCACCTGCAAATAAAAATTGCGGGTTCAAACCCCGGAGGGTAGTTCGACTTCTTTTCTTTTTTTCTCTTTCTAAAATCCATTCTGATTGGATTAATGTTGTAAAGAATTACAAACTCTTCGGTGAGAAATTTCATGCATACTCTACTCATGCAGACTGTAAGAGAGTATTCCTTTGGAATGAAATTCTATTTAAAGCAGTTTCTGAAAAGCTTTATTTACGTATTTAGCCATCTTGTTGTAACAATCTTCCGTAGCACAACGACTGAGAGGCTTGCCTCTCGTTCTGGAGGTTGCGAGTTCGATTCTTTGACATGGAGCAATTTTTTTTTCAATCGACACAATAAATATTTCTTTTTAATTTCCTTTAGGGAATTTTGTTTCATACTAAATAAGTTTTTTTTTAAATTGCTCCGAAAATACGCAAATTCATTACTGCAAAAACTATTTAGCTACTACCTCAATTCTTTTCGACGGCGCGCGGCTGAGTGTCATACTTCTCGTAATAAATAATTTTTTTTTATATTGCGCCCGAAAAAAAATTAACGGACTAAAAAGTACGAAATAAAATAAATTTTTAAAAACCGACTTCAGAAAAACCAAAAATAATGCACAAAAAACCAAAAATAATGCACAAAAAAGGATAAAATAATTGTTTGAAATTCTTTACAACATTAATCCAATCAGAATGGATTTAATAAGAAGAATCACTTTTGAAGACGGTGCCAACACCTGTTTTCGGGGTGATGTATTAAGGGCATAAGGCTAACAAAGAAATGAATACAATTTTCGCAGCAATAGTTAATGCAATGAAAGTCAACTACTACCTGGCACCGTCTTCAAAAGTGATTCTTCTTATTAAATCCATTCTGATTGGATTAATGTTGTAAAGAATTTCAAACAATTATTTTATCCTTTTTTGTGCATTATTTTTGGTTTTTTGTGCATTATTTTTGGTTTTTCTGAAGTCGGTTTTTTTATCTTTAGCATTTAATTTGTTGAATTAATTCGTGCATAGATAATAAAGCTTTGAGTGATTGAGAATTTTCCAGGAACGATTTAAATGTTGAATTTTGTGAGCTCATAAAACAGAAGTTGTCTTGTTTTTGCACTGAAATCAAAATCAATATGAACTTGGTTTATTTATTTTCAAAATAATTCCATTGAATTGCTTACTTATATGGTCAGCAATTTCCACCCCTATTCCAAACCAATGATATCCAGTTTGGCATCTGTTTGACAGCTCGTTGAGTCCTGTTCTTCGCCATTCTTAGAGCGGAAGTTTGCTCTACCTTGACAATTATAGACGAGGATGTATGCATCCAGACGTAAAAGCTTTTATGAAAATTTAATGTAAGCAAAACAGCTTTTGTGTAGCTTACTACATACCCAGCGGGAAAAATTGGAAGTGCTGCTCTGAGGAGCTAATTTTGAGCGCTCCCAAATATGGTCCCGAGGGAGCGTTACTGGAATTTTCAGAAATTTTATAGAAAGAAAAAAACGGGCGATTATCTTGTGGACCATAAAATGTGACATTAGCATAGTCAATGGACCGGCTCTCGTTTGTTACGGAGGACAAGCAGCTTTGGACGTGATTGGGGACCGCTTTGGTAAAACCACACTCGCGCTTGGAAAGTAAAAGGCAATTGCAAAAAATGAGCAAAAATAAAAGCTTTTCGGCATCGGAGCTTTTTCATACGAGTATATCCACAGGCCTCCATGAATAGCTCTACTGTAGATATTTAAAAAATCTCTATAATGCTCCTTTTTGCCTCCAACCAAATCGTTGCAGGAGTGCTCCTAAGGGAGCTCAAAAGGAGTGCTAGCCTAGGCGGACATCTAATGTTAAAAAATATATGAAGAGGGAGCGGACAAGGGAGTGCTCTTTAATTGTCTTTGGAGCACTCAATTTCCCGCTGGGTAATGTTATGTTTGCTGTTGTGACAATTTTTGTTTAAATACCCATAGGCCAGTCAGTGTGGACAATCAATTAACAATAATTCCAAAAGTATTAAAACTTTCATGAAAGGTCGGGATGAGCATAAAAACAAACTATATTATTTTGCTTTTGCGGCAGGATGCATGCGTCCTCATCCTCCTTTTGCTTCTTTAACAATTTTCTTCCAGGATTGTAAAAGTGACGGTACCAAATTCCAGAGTTATGAGTCGTCAAAGTCAAAATTTTGGTTTTTTTAATTAAAATTTCAACTTAAACTATTTTTCCAAAAAATACTTATTTTTTTCTCCAAAATTAGGAAGCTTGGAGTATTTCTTATAAATAATGTCCAAACAATTTTCATGCTACGGCCTTTACTTTAGAAGTTACATATAAGCAATTTCGATGTTAAAATTGGTCTTATGTGATGCTTTTTAGTACTTTTTCACTTAAGCTTTGTCGAATATTTTTCCGTCCACCTTCCGATTACTTATGGGAAAAAATTTCAAAGAAGTGGCTGCCGGCAACTGGATTTGCAGTAGCCCGTCCGTGCGTAATTTTTTTTGGATCATTGGAGTAAAAAGGTTCGTTTCCTCATAAAAAAGGTCCATCGGCGTTGCCCACTGTCGAAACAGCACGCACTTGAAAAAACAAACCAGAACATGGCCGACCCTTAGAAACCGTGTATTTTCGGCTCCATGATGTTTTTGGAATGATGAAGGTAGATGTTAGATGGTTTCGTGACGGCTCCAATTTTTGTGCCACTGAAGCCATAGCTGGTTTTACAAATCTAGTGCTAATCAGCAAGCGGAAAAGTTGGATACCATAGCCGTGAAAATACCTGGTCAGGTTACCCAATCTAAAGGCCCATTTACAATGTTGCGAGAGTAGTAGAGAGAGAAGTAGAGAAAGGAAAAAAAATGCCAGGCGAGATAGAAACGTGATAGCCAGGACGCAATGGCGTAAGAGGTTATGCGGGCATAATGAGATATAAGAAGATGCTTCCGCTGGCAAGATAGAATTAGAAATGAAAAACTATGGTTTCGGAGTGGCCATGCCTTGTGACTCTAAAACAAGCATCTAGCCAAACAGGCCCTTCCCTGGTATCTGCAAGGAACCCGTCGAGTTGAAAGACCTAGAATAAAGTGAAGGAAAATCTTATTAGTAGATGCCACAACAACTGAAAAATCCTTGACGTGGCTGAGAGCTGTCGCATAAAACAGAGTCCGTTGGAAGGCAAATATTGTAGCCCTATGCCCACGAGGGATTAAAGGAGCTAAAGAAGAAGAAGACGATTTTTAGACCAAGTGAGAGACCAACAGAACTAATAGGCAGGAACTTCTCGGTAGAATGCTTTTGAGTTACCTACGTGCACTTAGCCAGGGAATTGGGTGCTGAACATCGTCGAAGTCACATTTCTGGCAAAAAGATCAGGTTGCAAATACATACTGTTCCGGCTTTGGTGATTACCCTTCAAGGGGTCCTTTTAAGGGTCACTCACGTTGATGACGGCACGTCGAAGTAATGAATTTACGGCTTGGGACGGTCTGAACTTAAACGCAATATAAAAGAGTTAGTGAGAAGGAATCTGAGCCTATCTGATCCGATGTCTCCTGTATTAGGCATGCGCCCTACAGGCGGTCGAGCACCCATCCCTGCACCTCAACCGATGAAAGATTCCTTCTATACCCTCGTAAAAAAAAATAAAGACAACATTCACAGACGCATCTTAGCCGTTAATAAAGGAAAATCCTAAGTACAATTGTAACGAAATAGTACGCCACCGCAGTAACTAAACCATAAAACGTAACTAAAAGCGACGAGGCTAAGCAGCGACAACGCAGCAAGGCAAGCAGTGTTTCATAGATATAAAAAGGCCGGTGGTTGCCTGCTGAGGGCAGTTGAGATCAGACAGTGGAAGCATTAATTCTTCGACTACCATGGCAGAGTTGATCTAATAATGCACTGACTAACCGACAAACCAACAAAGGAGAGATTATCCGGTGGTAAATCGACAAACAGAAAAACCAACAAGCCACCGAGACTTCATCCAATGGTTTCAATGGTAGACCGAAAAAGAAGCGTAGGACGACCAAGAAATAGGTGGATGAATTACATGTTAGAAGATATAGGAAAGCTTCGTATTGGCGACACCATCAGAGATAGTGTAGGGCTTAGGTTGGACTCTGTCGAATATTACTGTGATCGAACAACGTCAGAAATAATTTGAAAAAATACGGTAAGATTCAACCTGTTAACGCTTTTTGTCATACTCGTAATAATGACACTAACCGATGTCTTTAATTTACAAGAGACAACGTAAGAACATTACCAAGCACGAGAATCGTCTATAACATTATTAAATCGCGAGGATACTACAATGGCAAGAGTGTTCACTCTGAATATTCTGAAAGAAAGTCATGTGCTTCTCTTATAATAATAACAGTGGTGATAACATTAAAAAATTAGGCTAAACTGTGGTACCTTGAAAGTTACTAATAGACAACATGACATGAAAACTCAGAAAAAAGTTGCTCGTTAGTCTGATTAACAAGATTAGTTTCAATATGGAGGGGGGTGGCTCTCACTTCGTAAGACTCCCACACATTTTCAAGAGCAGACAGTCTATTACTGGCGGTCCCTACGAGAAATTTCCATCTCCATCAAAAAAAAGAAAAAGAAATTCTTGCAAGGAAAATTAATAAAGCTCCGTTAATGCTAAAAAATTTCCCTAATTTAATTTTGTCTGCTAAGTTATTTTTTTGCATTAAGATATTTGAACTTATGAAAATTAATAGAAGATTGTCTTGTTTCGTGGGAGTAAACTTGTTTCCATTCTCGTACACATCCGAATATATGTCTGAACGTTCTTCATGTACAAGTCTTATGCAAAAGCCACAAAATGTTGAAGGCTTAGTTACAAAACGTTTTTATCCTTATATCACCCACGCAAAGTTTTATCAAATAAAAACTTTATGATTCCCCCAAAAACCTTCATCAAATAATTTCAAATTGGCAGTAAAAGTTTGCGCAAAATGTCAGGAGCTTGATGAGTATATTCAGCTGACAGCCTTATAGTATTGTGTATGTCCGCTTATGATACAATCATTATTTAGTATTATAAAGAGTGTGAAGTTAATGCATAAATTAATCATAAATTTCTTATCCTCCTAGAAATCGTGGGCATTTCCTATTCCGTTTGTAAAATTAAAATATTAATTTGACTTCTGAAAATATTTTTTATAAATTTTAAGCATAATTCTTAAGTAAATCTTAAATAAAAAAATGATGAATAATTTCTTTTAAAAGTAGATTTTTCTCCCAGGATAAAAACTCATCCTTTATTCTTAAATGATATTTCATAATGCTTACTCCGGCGTTTTTGTAAGAATTTAATTTATTTTTCGGCGTAGGTTAATAGAAACATATATTCTTGAAGGAATCAGATTTAACATTTAAAAAACAAAAAGTCAAATTCGACGAAAACGAAAGTGGTTTTAAGTGATTTCAAATGAAAATAATTTTTTGTTTGCTTCGTTGTTTTTTTTTCCATTTGTACAAGCATCGAAAATGTTTGTTGTAAAAAAAAAGTATTTGCATATTAAAAACGAATCAAAAATGAATTTTTTTTAAAATAAAATAAATTCTTGAAATGTCAGAAAAAACTCGTGTCTGTATTTAACTTAAAATGAACGTAGTCAATCTGTTGAACTTTTTTTGAATTTTTTTTTCAATTTGGCGAATAAAGCCAAGGAATTTCGGTGTTTTCTCTACCTTGTTCTGTTTACACTTACAAACTTTGGCAGCTAATACATTTTTTTTTAATTTTGAAAGAGCAATGTGCACACCTGTACATTATTGTAAATGATCTATTTGTATTCTCACCTCCTTACATCGTTTACTCGTCTTTATTGGTTTCTCAACTCAAAGAACAATCTCCAAAGTCTTAACCAATTAAATATTACCGAAAGTAATTTTAACTTCATATTTGAGTGTTTTAATATTTTCGCGATTACCTACCTTCGGATTAATTAAATTGATTTTTCTGCAGAAGGGTCTTTGATGATTGCTTTCATATCAGTTTTAACTGCAACTGCCTTTTGATAAGATAACTCTATAAATATTTGGTAAATCTGGAGTATAACCCGACCCACCTCCGATTTTTTTGAAATTTTCAAATTATATGCATTTTGGTGCGTAGAATCCATTTCTGAAAAAATTAACTGCCACTGACGCACCGTTTCGGAGTTATGCAATGTCAAAGTTGCCAAATTTCGCTTGTTTCGAACGTGAAAATCGACACATCCCACTTCCGTTTTTTTCGAAATTTTCAAATTTTATGTATTTTGGTGCGTAGAATCCATTTTTGAAAAAATTAATTGCTGGTGACGCACCGTTTGCCTCCTATATACCGTTTTTTTAATACATTTGTAAAGCACCGCATTCTATGGGAGTATGAAATAGTAACTGCCACATTCGACTTTTAATTATTTTAAAATTTGTAATATATAAGTTATACTCCAGATTAACCTTATGTACTTGTGTTTCTGTGACAAAAAATAAATTCTGTGACCAAATTTGATTAATAAAATCAAATTTGATTCACCCATACAATATTTCACCTCACTAAAAATAATCATCCAAATGATAATTGTTAATCTTAAAGATACACGTTGACGCAAGGCAAAAGAGATTCTGAGCCATTTTCGTCATACAAAATGTGACATCACGATCACAGAAAATTTGTTCCACTTTTGTACGCTAGGGGCGCTAGTAGTAGTATCAGTTTTAACTTGTTGCGCCAATGGCGCTAGTAGTAGTATAAGCATAATCAACTTTAAAGGTTTCTGTGTTTGCCAGGATGAAAGCTCTTATGCAGGGGAAACTTTTGATAAGGTTCATGCCTTGGCTAGAATTAAAGCTTTATTGTAAGGGAAATATTAGCTGCGTCTTTTAAATCTGTTCTGGAACATTAAAAAATCGGCAAAGGAAATTTTCTTACAGAGCAAAAATCACTTGCACATTAAAAAATTAATATGTTTTAATTTTTCAAATATTTCCATAAGTTATGGCTTCAAACCTCACAAAACAATTTTTGTATTCAACTGTGAATTTATTATAGACAACTGTCAATTTAAAAAACCCATGTTGAAAAAAGGAAAATTTAAATTTTCCCTTTGTACTGGATATTGTTCTCGATAATTATCGAGGACAATAGTTTATATGGAGGGTGGTCCAGAACAGAAAAGAACAGCTTAAAAAAACGCAGCTATTGATTGGGGAAACTTTGGTGTCGTTTGAAATGGCTGTTGTGATTGGTTTTTTGAGCTTTTTTCTGGCCAAACAGACTTGGTTGAAAATTTGACATTCTACGAACTCGTCTCACCTATTAGGTTAGTGTTTTGTTAAGCTTTTTCAAATAGGTAAGAAAAGAGGTGTTAGGATTAATTTCAACTACCTAGCTTTAACTACTTTTTAAAGGTTACAATGTGGAGGAGTGTTTGCCGCTTACCGGATACGTTTACGTTTAGCGAATACACGAACCTAATCAACATTTTCCCTACAGAAAAGCTTTCATCCCAGCGAATAGAATAGAACCTTATCAAAATTAAAAAATATATGAAAGCTTTCATCCTATCGAAGACACGAATCGTATTCTTAAAAGCTGATGTTGCGAAATTCCAAAATTGATGATATCTGAAGGGGAACGGGAAACGCAAATTTAAGGGGAGGCAGAACCAGCTTTGCTATACTACTAGTAATCGCAAGTCTTTTTGCGCAAGCTGTATCCCCACAAGCAGGGAACGCTTCGCATGCGCCCTCCACATGGGCCCTTTGTGTTTCATCCTTTTGAAAATCGTTCATACCCGTTAGATTATCCTCTACATCAGGGGTGGCCAACCTTTTTGAGAGCAAAGGCGCAATTAAAAATTTGCATGAACGTTGCGAGCCGAAATTCTATAGCAGGTCCCAATGTTTTCCTCTCAGTTTGCAAGAGAAAATAGATTTTCACCGCAAAGCATGAAGTTGTGCGTATCATAGAATACTCCCTAGAATACAACCAATTTACCTTGGCAACCTTTCTCGACATAGAAGGGGCTTTCAAAAAAGTGACCATCGAAGCTAAACAAGTGGCGCCCTGGTGGTATTCGGCGGCAACAATGATTGTGGGCAAAGAACGCCAGCATAGCTTTCTATGTCAGTAAACAGACCTTCGGCAAGAAACCAGACTGGAAGCCACACATGGGAGTGGGATCCAGAGTAGGTCAAGTCCAAAGAGTGTAATGTCGCGAGTTATGGGGCTCTGTGTACAACCACAACGGAGGCGATGTATATGATTCTCGATACGTAGCCACCTAATCTATATGTCAGGCAGCAGGCAGCCTGCAAAGACCTGACGCTACGAAACGCGGGCTGCTGGGTGGAGAAGACATATGGTCATATTGCCGGGCAGGTTTCAATGTCCAGATTTCCACCAGAAAGGGATGGAAAATCTTCCTACTCCAAGCGCACTATGTAAAGGCTTTTTACGAGCAAACTTTGTTCTTTCAGCCCTAATTATGTTTATGTCCTTGGTTCCCTGTACGGCTCGACCGATTTTTATGAAAATCTTTTCAGATTATAACTTCGGTAATACGCGTCGATCGGCAGCTCAATGAAAACAATATCATTATTGGTTCGCACGATATCGTCCAGGTACAAAAATCACGTACGTCGTTTAAAGAAAAAAACGGCTTGACCGAATTTTATGAAAATATTTTCAGACCATATTTCGGTTAATATGCTTCGATCGGCACCTCAACGAAGTCGATAACTTTTTTGGTTCGCGCGATATCGTGCAGGAAAAAATCACCACATACGTATGCACACACACCCACACATACTTCTTGTCAAATTTTTGCTTAAAATGCTATTGAGACCTTGAAAAATGAAAATTCGTTGAAAATTACGATTTCGATTTTCGGACCGATTACAATAATTTCCCTATAAACTGGGAAGTTAAAAAATTTATTACTATCGGAGGTGGTGGGGTCGAAAGCATTGGTTGATTTGATGTGAAATGACCCTAAAGATTGATGGTGAACTTGCTGGAATGTCTCAACTTAATGAACTTATTGTCCCCTTGCTTATTGATTTATTTGCAGAACGTGTGTAAACTCTATATGTGGCTTCTTTGGCCTCCGTGGGGTGCATCTGTTCGCGATTAACACATCTATTCGGCCTAGGCTGATTCTGATAGGGCCACGTCACATACCGAACAAATATATACGTAGAGATGGTTAACATCGGAAGATATGTTATTCCACACCTTCTGGAATGCTGCATTGACAGTTTCCTTTTATAAAGAGGAGTTGTATTCTAAGGTGTATCCAGACACCTGATATCGGTTTAAGTCGAGTTAGGTGAAATTTGGATTTGACCCAAAATATCACAACCAAATTTTTCTGCAACGCTCACTTCTAAAAGTTCAAACACGTTGGATTACTGCTACAACAATCGAGGTCAACAACGGACTTGTTTTGAGTTTTAAGCCTCCAGAAAACATCAGGTGTACTATAGTAATATCAACCTCCCGAGGAAGGGTTGCGACACCCTCGAGTCGGCTTCCAATGAAATAAAGGCAATGTCTTTGTCAGTATGATGGAAGAGATCCCTTGACCATGTTTACTACAAAATATAAGTTTTTATTTTAAATATTGCACCTTACGAAAAAAAATAGTGAACAATATAAATACCTTTATTCATTTTGCTCCGATATTAATGAAAATATTAATGTAAATTTTTTACTACATGAAAACGGTTTGTGTTTTCGTCATGCAGTGTTAATTCGAATCCTTTATGGCAATGTACTACAAAAGCATATTGATGATGATGATGATATGTTGGCTTAAGAGATTTTTTAAAAATAAAATTAAAATATTTCCTGTGCTGTGCATGGTGAATAATTAAATGATATTTACCTTTTTTTTATAAATATATATGGTATTAAAATGTTGTGACAAAAAATATGGTAACAATTTACGCAATAATGTAAATTTTTATTGAATTATAGTAATTGGAAATATATTTTATAAAAGAGTGAAGCAATTTAAAAGATAATTTGTCGTATGAAAAAAAAAACCCTGTTTGGAATTTATATATCCAAAAATGTAACTGCAGCCATAAGTATTGTATAACAAAGATTCAGTTTACAAAACACCTTAAAATTTTGTGCTTGAAACGAAAATAACTTTTTATTGAGAAATTTTGTGATGTCCTGTCAACTTGTCCAATGGTAAACAAATAACAAAGATCTAATCATGAAGCTGACATATACGACAGGAAGCAAATAACTCTAGTAAAATGGATCATCAATGTTGCCACGCTTTAAGAAGTTCTACAAAACACGCGCACATCTCCCACCACTCCACAACCCTGTACATGAAGTTTGCGATGAACAGAAACTCATTGAAACTACCCCAATTAAAGCGACCTACAGACGATCAACTTGGGTTGTCAACCTGTTGTCAACTAGGCCTAGTTGTCAACGAGTTGCACGTCTGTAGTTGTGTTTATGGTTGAAAACAGCCGTTGGTAAATAGTTGAAGCAATATCAAAATTTTTAGATTTTTGGTAGGCGGAGCTCCAGGCTGCCAACCAGTTTGCGCGTCTGTAGTGACGTTGACAACTGTAGTGGGCAACATTATTTTAAATCGTGAGATTGAGCAGTGAACATCAGCGTGCTTTGCAATCACAAACTGAAAATGAAATGATGTTTGCAAACTGGTTGACAACAAGTTAAAGCGTGTGTACACTTTCTGTTGACAACAGGTTGGCAACCCAAGTTGATCGTCTGTAGGCCGCTTTAACGCGGAGTGGGCTACTGTTGTACTAGGGCTCATCAAGTACCATAATAGACGGGGTAAACGGACGGATTTTGATTGCAAGCCAATAAACGATTAAATTTAAAGACTGTATTAAATGAGCGTAGTGTGATAGTCTCAAGCTTTTAATACTCGATAAAAGTAGTGTGGAAAAGCAAAATATGTCAAACACAATTTTATCAATCCGTTGCAGCTCCAGAAACACAACCACTGGATTATTTTGTGGACAGCATAATGCTTTACAACAAATCGACAGAATAGATTGAAAAGGGGTTTTCAATATACACATATCATATAGACTACCATGAACAATTTTAAGTTCCTTGGGGTGTACTAGTACGGTGTACCTCAATTCTATAACTATGGTGACCTCTCTCAGCTACGTCTAGCTAAAAATGGAAAGGATTGTAACAATTGACATGAAATATATCCTTCAACCTTTAAATTGATTTTTTAATGAACTTTTCTCTTGATGTTATAAGTCTGACTTATTTTGAAATGTCATTCGCCAAGTGGAGTTTCACATTTCATACCACACATTCGTTGATTTCAAGGAGTGGTTTCATATGGGCTTGGGTTACACAAGAAACTGTGACTGCAGTAAGAAATTTATTTTCAGAAGTAAATGACAAGTTGCATTTGGTGGAAATGACGGTTAATTTAAATTACTGTAAGAACGCAAACCAAAGAAGTGTATTTCTAAGACTCTGGTGATCAATTGATCGTGATCAATAAGACCTTATTTCCGTCAGTTTGCGAAACTATAGAAGTGATATAAAAAAACAAATTTCTGATTATGATGCAATCGGAGAAGTTCTGGAACAATTTGACGATCATCGATGACAACCTCTATATAGTCTTTTACATCAAATTAGTCCAGTAAATCTGTCGAAAATATCGCGTTTTTTTGCAAAGGCACAGGCTACAGAGGTATGTAAAAAATAGGAAATTTTCCGTAGAATTCAATAAACTATTTTTAAAATAAATGACGCGCCCAAAGTTGGCGAAAAACAGTTTTTTACGTTTAACGAAGAAACTTGGCGTTGTACAAAAAAGCGTTAAATGGCAAAGTTGTGTAACTCTTTAATACGGATCGAGCTGCCGTGGTCCGGTTTCAAAAGATTGCTCACTAAATTAGTAATTGCAAAAAAACCGCTAAAAAACGCAATTTTTTGAAAACATGTAGCTCCATGAAAAGACGATATTTTTTAACGAACCACGGTGAAAGCGTAGTTCCCGATAAGTGGAATAAGACCGTTTTTACAGATTTGCAAAATATTGCAAGATTTTTGCAAAAATCGATTTTTACGAAAAAAAACGCTTTTTTCAATCTCCAATAGCTCAAACAGGCTATCATTTTTTTATACCCTACCGATACCAAAATTTTCTTTAACGGTTGCGCTTACATGTGCAATTAATGCGCATATCACAAAATGATCCCTAATATGCGCAAAATCAGTCAAAAGACCCAAAAAACCATGAATATATTTGTGATTTTTAATTATATCGGGACGCCATCATTTGCAATCGATAGCTGACATTTTTCTACAAAATTTACAAAAAAAAAATTGGCTAATATTATCAGGGGGATTCCAGGTAGTCAAACACGAACACGTATTTATTGAACGTCTGATGATCTATACAAGTCGCGAATGAGTGCATATGAGTATTTTAGTCTAAGATACGTAGAAGAGCGACCTTCACCGATCGAGTAACCGAATGAAATATTTTTTATATGATAAAAATATATGCTAACAAACGTAACGGTGATGGCTTGTCTAACGAAATATGTTCAAGGCTATATTTAATAGGCGTTTTTCCCCATTTTCCGCCCTTTTCTCTATTTTGAGGAGAAACTATGCATTTTGGTGAAAATATCAAAAAAGGAAATTCCTACAAATTTTGTCTTCACTGTTTTTTCGAATTCCGCATAGTTTCGCCGCTAGCGGCCGTTTTGCGATAAAATTAAATTAAAAATTATGCTTTTGTATGAAAAGTGAAATGAGATCAAAGTAGTAATAGTTGCAGTTTTTCAACGGCTTTTCTTTGGACGCTTTGATATATCAATAGAATCTGAAAAAGGCGCAAAACGGCCGCAAGCGGCAAAACTATGAGGTACTATTTAAATTTAAAACACTTAATGCGTGGGTTTTTAACACACCAAATATGTATTACTTTGGAGCTTTTGAGTGAAGCTTTTTTATTGTCGTTTTGCGGGGAGTGAAACAAGAAAAATCGTCACCGTAAGCTTAAAATTTTTGATGTAAACTGTAATGACTGGCCTCGACGTCCTTCTGTTTTCGACTGACTGTAAAGAGAGGTCGTGGGGTGGAGGTCTCTGCACTGCAAACCCAAGTGTGTGACTTTAAAACGTGTACAATCATGTAGTCGTGTAATACGCGAAAGTGTGTAAATTTAACACACTTAATGCGTGTGTTTTAAATATGCATTGCTTTGAAGCTTTTGAGTGAAGCTTTTTGAGCGTCGTTTTTCAGGGAGTAAGCCTAGAAAGCTACCTAAAGCTTAAAAAATGTTGATGGAAACTGCACTGAAATGTCTCGATGCCCTTCTGTTACCGACTGACTATAAAGAGAGGTCGTGGAGCTCTCTGGTCATTGATTATTTAAATAAAGAATTACAGCAGTCTAACTTTTCTTTAAGTTATCCTCTCATGCGTGTTAATTTAATGAAGTGTGTGAAATAACACATAATGTTTGATTTTCACACGTTTAAGACGTAAAACGATAAAACGTTACAATTTCTTTAGCGTGTAAAAAATATTATACGCTGCACGTGTGTGATTTTTACACGTATGGCTTTATACCAGCATTATTATAACACGGTTTATTCCTAAAACCCAATATTTTAACACGATTAGCCGAATTTACACGCTTATGAAGTGTGTTTAAATATTCTGGGGCTTGCAGTGCATGTGGCTAAAATTTGGCTGGTTTTTGGATTTTAGTAATCCATGGGATACCCCTGAAGTAGCAGTGCAAGCCGTTTGCTCTACAATTTTGTAGCACGATCTCTAATGGACTGACTATGAAGCAAGGCAACAACAAAAACTAAAGCTTTGTAGCAGTCAAACTAAAGCTTAAGGGTATTACTTTAAAGCTTTTAAAAAAGCTTTTCGAATACGTTAAAAGTGAAACCACAATCCACAATGTACGCTTCCTTGCTTGAACGTGGTGAGCTTTCCAAGGCTTTGCAGATTTTGTATTAGTCGATTGGGCATTTGGTTTTGCCTCATAACAAAACATTGGTTTTTTTGATATGTCAAAGCAAAAAAAGCACAATGCGTACTTTAAGACAGATGTTGGGATTCTTTTTCTTCTTCGATGGCTCTACAGCCCAATTCGAGCCTTGGCCTTCATTAGCTTCTTCCTCCAGACGTCTCTCTGTTCCGAAGCTTGCCTCCTGTTTTGAGGAGTTTTGCTGTATCAGCCTTAACACTGTCTTCCCACCTTGTCCGTGGTTTGCCAACTGGTAATTTGCCATCTCGTAGTAAATAAAGGGCCCTTTTTTGGAATTAGGGAATCCAATCCCGCATCAAAATCTCAATCCCGCAAGCCCGCGGGATCGAGGTCATCAATCCCGCGGATCCGCGGGATTTGCGGGACTGCAAAAAAATCATAAATTTTGTTCTAAGTAGTTATGTTCATGAATTTATGAAGTATTATATGAAATAAGAGTGTGTTATATGTCAAACAAACTATACTTTAGTCAGTCAAACAAAATATTCAGGCCAATTCTGAACTATGCTGGAATTGATTCCGCTGGAATTTTCTTACATAGTAGCATAAATTGTAATTTCGAAATTACTCTCCGTTACATGGGCTAAGTTTCATATTTGGCATTACGACCGAATCGACAGATAAGTGCGGCCATACAAAACATCAAATTGTGTGATAATACTCCAATTTCAGCAAACCACTTATATTTAATTAAAATAGAAACTTTTTATATGCCTAAATTGGGCATTTTAGGCCCGTATTCACCGGCCGGGATATATCCAGGCATATAAATATCATGGATATTTCGTATTCACCGACCGCGATTTTTGGGGCTTGGATAAAGTTAATACCAGTTTTTTTTTATGTGGAAGTCTATATCTCAGGGAAAGCCCTTTTGTACTGTCGACAATCTATTTTCTTCGTATAGAGCTCGACCTGGTAATAAGTTTATTCGCGAACTTTCGAAATTTCAAAATTGAACAAAGCTGTGAGTGAAAATTAAAAAAACGAAATCAAGTATCAAGCCGTTTTCTTTGAAAGTGGTGTAAGTCCGTTTTTGACAAAAAGTTAGTTAATGATAACATTCAATGCTATCTGCTATGAACTTTTTATCTATAAACAGTTCCCGAAAAATAAATTGTCAATATAAATTTAGCTAGTTAATGAAATTACAAATATAATTACTTTGAAAGTGGTGTAAGTCCACTTTCCGCAAAGACATAAATTTCAAAATATGCCGATTTTGGAACTATCGAGACGTCCATAAGAAAAAAATTACTGTTTATTCCTACAGATTATTAAACCATCACACAACAATGCCGAAGACGTAAAAAGTTTATTTTACATGAAATGAAACGATATGATTTTGTTTCGACGGAGCTACTAGTTTAGTAGTTAGTTCTAAAAAGACGGAAAAAATAGTTATGGTGAAGTGGTAACTTGGCTGAAGATATGTTGGATAAGGTTTTTAAAAAACAAACCATATACAATGCTGTATAAAACTTCATTTGATGAAAATTGGGAGTTTAAAACATTTCAACAAACAACACACCCCACACTTGGAAGACCACAAAAATTTGAAAATATAACACTACCACCTTTATATCCATCCATCGCATCCCAAAAATTCAACGATATAATGGATCTATTACCTTATATTCCTCCAATATATCTTGGCTACTTTCTCATAATGAAAAAATTGAAAATGGAACATAATAATATAAAGTTGTAATTAATATAATATAAATGGCGTTACCTGAAGAAATATTGGAATAAAACCTCTTTACTTTGTTTTTTTAACATATTTAATAAAAATTTCATAAGAAAAATTTCAATTGAAATCCCATATTTAATATTTCATCAATGTATGATTTTCATATTTTGTTGACTTTGAAAGTAGTGCAAGTCCATTTGAGATTATCAAAAGTATAAATTTCTTTTAACTAATACTTATAAAATTATAAAATTAAATCAATTTAATATATAAAAAACATAAAATGAGCTTATTAATATATACCAATATATTTCAATCCATTCAACGCAAACCCTTAATTATCTCCATATCATATAAAGTAGACTTACACTACTTTCAAAGAAAACGGCTCAAATATTGAATCAATATGAATGAATTTGTAATTCTGTAAAAATTTTAAATTGGTATATTTGCTTTCCGTGAATAGCAAAAAATATCCATAGAATTGTACGGGATAAGAAATTACCGAGAATAAATCCAGGTCGATGAATTCGGGGTTTAATGAACGTCAAACGACTTAATCCACACGTATAGAAACGATAAGGTTGTCGATATCATGTTGCCAAATGCCAATTTTCATTTATCGACAGAAATCGATATCGACTCGAGAAACCAAATACGGTCACAACAGATTTTATGCTACCGATGTAAGAAAATTCCAGCCTAATCAATTCCAGCGTAGTTCAGAATTGGCCGGATTATTTTGTTTGGCTGATTCAGTAGTTTGTTTGACAAACAATACAATTAGCCGCAAAGGTAATCCTCGAACGCTCAATTCACTTGGCGAATCCCCTGTCGTAGCCGTAGTGTAACTTGACATTAATCACGTTCATATACATGCACAACACATAAATTGTTAATACTTTGCAATATTGTTAGTATTTCTCTTAGTCCCGGTTCTTTTAACAGGTCATTCTACTACTCAAATCCCCCAGATCCCGCGGATCCCGCATGTCTAATCCCGCATTTCTGACCCCGCAAAAATGGTGCGGGATCCCGCATTTGCGGGATCCCGCGTTCGCGGGATTGGATTCCCTATTTGGAATCATTGAGTCATCCTTTCTTTGGACATGGCAATTATGAGATACAGGGGCTTATTACCGAGGCCGCGGTACTTTTGGGACCAATGACCCTTTGTACTGTGAACGGTTCTATCATTGAGTGCTTTGTCGGATAGCAAGTTCTCGCCGGAAAGATAGTAGAGAGAAAAGATTAAAAGTATTGACTGGTCGGAAAAATGGTAAGACTAAGAACCATGCCGTTGAGTCGATTCAAACCACAGACATCTGGGACGGTGGTCGGGCGCCCTTAACCCCTAGGCTATCGAGGCCGACACACATTAAATATAGAAATATAATTTTTTCATAATTGCATTTTCGACAGTAATTTAAAAAAAAAACGTATTTGAATTATAAAAACCTATAGTATACTAATTTGAAATTCAAAAGCACGCTAATGGAATATTTTATAAATTCCTATATACAAATACAAAAAGTTCACGTCATTACAATAATGGTTGTGCCCACGTACTTAAGAATCTCCCTATCCAAGGGTGAGTTGTAAAGGTCAAATTTCTACTTAAATTTAATTCTTCATAACAACCTTAATTATAATTTCGAACACAAGAAATTTTAATTAAATTTTTACCTAAAAAAAAAAATTCAATACTTCTATTACAATTAGCCCACGGTTAACAATTACTGCTTTTTTTTCAACTACCCTTCCCACGCAAAAATATTCTCCTTCTGTACCATTATACTTTTGGCAATGTGATACGTTATTGATTTTTGGGGGTTTTGAATGAACTGAAATAAAAAATCGACCTTAAAAGATTTTTTTTTGGTATGGTAAAAATACGCCATTATTACTGCTTCTCACACTAAGGATTATCACCGAAATTGAATTCGGTTGTCCATTAATTAACGCCATGAGCTAATCCGTTTTCATCAACTTTATCCTTTAAATTTTTGCTACCCCAGGTGATGTCAATCCCTTTTTTTTATATATATATATATTATTAAGCTTACAGTCAGGAATTGCCTTCGTTAACTTGGGATAAAGTCTCGTCGATTTATTTATTTTTTTCGTTGATTTTTTGAAAAATTGCTTTTTGTAGATTCATTATTATATTTTTTTATATTTTCTTTTATTCTGATTGGACTTTCGCCTGAATGTGCATTTTTGTGAAGACGTTTTTTAGCTTTTACCTTTCTCCACCCTCGAAACAATCTTTTTTTGTGTTTTTGTCAATCGTTCATACCTTTGCTTTGTCTAGTATTTTATTTTTTATATATAGCTTTAGAAGACACACAGTGGGGGTCGTCCTATGGTGTTTTCACGCCTTGCAGGGCGATTAAGTTGGACACAAGAGCTAGATAAGGACCCCATGGAAGAAAATGCTTTCGTGTCCTTTACGAGTTTCCTTTCGAATATATCCCATTGAATTCAACCTTTTTACAGAAGGAGCCCTTAATTGTTGATTCTCATGATAAGGGTGAAAGCTGACGACACGAAGTGTCAAAGATTTATGACTTTCGACATTGCAGGTCCTTTATATTATCGCAAAAGGATAACTGGCAGGTGCGTCTCTCTGTTAAAGAAGAGAGTCTTTTATATATATACTTTTATATACAGTTTCTATATAAACATATATAATACAATATCAAAAAAAAATAGAAAGAAAATATCTTTCGCCTTGGTCCTACTTAACACAATAAAGTTTCCCCACGGAGTTCGGCTTGTTGAAAACAACTTTTAATGGTTTCGGTTTTCATTGTTCGCCTCCAGCAACTGGTAAAATTTATGGCTTCTGCAAGGATACAGGATGACTGTAAACAACCTTATATCCGAAAAATAGATTACGTTCAATTGATAAAGATTTAATGAATCTATTCGACACTTTCGGAGCATGTGACTTTATTTGTTAGGATCAGATTTTCATGCCCAGAGATAGATAGATACATACATAGAGAGACCGAGACTTTAAGGGTAGCTGGGGCTAGGATAACATTTTTGCATATACCTACCACGAAAATCCTAGCCTGGAGCCTTTTATTAAAGGAACCAATCAACCTAGGAAAATATTTGCTTAACACGTTCAGGTTTCAACCCTAATAGCTTCGAGGTAGAGGAAGGTTGAAAGCTTTCATGCTATGCTAAAATCGAATTTTCCTGTCCATTTTCGGAAGGGGGTGTGATGGGGGTATGGTAACTTTTAACAAAATACCACATCATGACTATCCAGCTACACTGAACGACCGCAGTCCTCTACACTCTACACACAGACAAACATTTGCCTTTGTCAATTACATGGCTTCTGTCAATAAATTACGCTGATAGGGCCCCATGGCAATTGAAATCTTTCCACTTGCCTCCTCAATTACGACTTAATTGACAACAGCACCAGCACCAGGACTATGTCTAGCGCTTCTAGCCGGTAAAACAGCTCCCCTTTCCCCAAAAAAAAAAACAAAAATCAATTATTTTTCCCGCTTTCGGAAGGGATTCCCCGGGACCGTCCGTCGTCTTCGTGGAGGACTCGACGCGCAATTTCGAGGATTTATTGGACCGCAGTGAATCACTTGAAATCCAATTTTTGATGTCAGAAATATTATATCCTGATCCCGGGCTGAAAGGAGACAGTATCCCCCAGTAGCCCAGGACTATACACAAGGACAAATCAGGCGTGCCCGCAGAAAGGGATGCGGACCCACCAGTGACTACAGAACGGGCAAGCAGCAAAGCGACAGCTGAATGGAACGATCATCAGTCACAATTCGGGTGACACCCGGTATTAGTATTGTGGCCATTCTTTCTGTTTCCTCCTAAATAAAAAAAATAAATATATTTTAAAATTAGTTTCGTTGGGATTTGGCCACCGCACCGCCCCACACAGAACCAGAGAGAGAAGACGTCGAGGTCCGGCATTAACCTCAAAAGATCTATGAGCCACGAACGTGAGCCTCTAGCCTGTCCATTTGTAGCCGCGCGACACAAAATTGCCGCGCTACAGCTACACCAAAAAAAAATTAATGTCGCTGCTCCACCACCTTACAGGCGATAAAGTTTAATAAAATTTTAATTCGTTTTACTCCCCCCCACCCCCAGCCACAAACACCTTAACAAAATACAACTGCACGATGACTGATTAATAGGGCGGCATCGTGACATGTTTATTTCTAGAATCATAACAGCCGAAGATTTAGTTTTGTTATATTAAAGGATAAAGTATTAATGTGTGAGAGTCGTTATTTATCGCCTATGGTTTTTTGGTTGATGAAAAAAATATTTATTTATTTATTTTTCTTTCCTATTTTATTTTCTCCCATATTACAAGAGACATAAATATATGTTTTTTTTTTGGTGGGACTTGTGTTAATGATAATTGAAGAGAAGAGAGATTTTGAGGAATGTGAGATATTAATCATAATAAAAATGACTTGCTTAGAAAAGAATAACATGGAAAATTTGGAACTTAGGAGGGCGTGGCCACGCAATGAATTCGTTCACCCTTTTTTTTGGATTATCTGTCAGCACGGTTGTAGGTACATATATCAATTTTGAATGGAGTCTTGTTTTTATTTTTATTTTTAAATAGTTTCATAATTTTTATATCAACATTTATTTTAATTTATGACAAAAATTCGTAGTAGGAACAAGAACTGACAGAGAATTCGTTTGTTTAAGTTGAAAGATTTGTGTTGTAAATATTTTGTGTTTTTCTTAAATTTATTAATTTCTGTGATGTTATTAGTGTAATTAATACGGAATGACATATCCGAGTTGGTGTTGATTCGCTAATAGAAGTGATTCTTTCTTGATACTATTTCTTTGCGCCAGTAGTAGTAGTGATAATGTTGGCCTCACTTGGAGACTGCGTAACCAGTGCTAGTGAAACAGAAAAGAATAAATTATTCAGTCCTTCAAAATAGAGTTGGGCTTAAGGTTAACAACCTTTAACGGAGGATCTGCGATGGAATGATCACATATTCCAAATCCCCAAACATGGGAGGCTTGGATTTCTTAAGAGAGGCAAATTTCTCCTACAGCTAGCCCGCCTGTCAACAATATTCAATTCCTACATTCGGCCCCGCCTAGAATAAAATTACCAGGCGAGGCGCCCCAAAAACCAGCTGGGTTTGCCTCGACAAGGTGCAAAATCGTGCCAACAAACTCATTGGTGATCACACCTTTCCGACCTCTAGAGATCCTTTAAGCCACCGTAGGAATGTAGCAGCCCTCTCTATATTTTTTCGCTAATACCATAGCGACTGTTCCACTGAAATTCATAACCTCCTGCCTGCACGGCAACATTTTTCCCGTAACACAAAACTAGCCCGTCCGGCCCCATACCCTGCAGCTCCCCCCTTTCGCGCACAATACGGTCTAGAAGTTCGTTCATGAATTTCGAGTTGTTCTGACTGTGAAATATTCTCCCGCAGTTAGTATTTCCGAACTCGTACAACATCCTAATCTTCAAACGTAAGGTTCATCGACATTTCCTCGAGCCCTCCCCCCCTCTTTTATATTCTTCAAACCAATCTTATGGCTAGACATTGCACCATAACCTGGCTTAACGTAGTACAAGGGTGACACCTAAGCTTGGTTTTTTTGACATAAAAAAACCTAATTTCATATGCTTGAGTATTGCAAATATATCACAAATTTTTCGGGTAGAGCCATGATTTCATCAAGTAGTTTTCACCGACTTCGTTTGAAGCCAGTAGGCGGGAGTTTTGCAGAGATGAGACAAGTGATAGTGCTATGTCTGGGCTATACTTTTGATGCATTTAATAATCCCAACCAAACCCTCTCAATTTTTGACGGGTCATAAAAGATTGGGAGTGTGTGATTGGGAGTTGTCTTTCTTATTATTCAATTCGGGCCGTTTTCTTTCAACTGCCTTGTGAGTAATCTGTCTAGTTGCCTACGTTAGAGTTGAGAGTCAATCGTCTGTTTAACTGGAAGTAGGTACTTCATAGTTTATGATTTCTTTCCAGCCCCACCATACACACAGAATAACCTTTTCGAAATCAATCGTCGACGGTCTTATTGAACAACGTACCATTGCCATGGTAATTCCGGCCAACAGGGGCTTCCCGACTTCCTGACCACAATCCTGCCTTCGGTATATGTGAAAGAAGTTCACGAAAGCAGGGCTCGTGTTTGCTTCGTCGGGCTCCCCCATTCCACTCCGGCTCTCGTTGCCTTGGCCCTCTCCAACTTAATTGATCCATAAAATTACTATGACAAAGGTAGGGGAAGTAGGGAGCCTCCATATTATGAAAAGGTAGGAGATAGTTAAATGGCAATACACACACTACCCAGTGCCATGCAGCACTCAACACGATAACTGCACGTCTGTGCTTGGTAGGCCCGAACATATTAGCCCATAACTTTCAGGACTGCTTGCACTATTTCCGCGAAGCAGATTTTGATATAATGCTCTTGCCGTAAAACACCAAAATTATTTCACAAGTCTTGGCAGCATTCTTCCTTTTGTCGTAATATTATATTGCAAAAACTTTTCATTATTTTTCTAAATTTTCAAACGCAAAAAATGTTGATACAATCAAAATAACACTCGTACTCTCACTTTTGGTGCTGCGATCAGTGATTCATGACTTATTGGGAGTTGACACCATCTATCGGGAAAACGCCACGAACTTTTTACTACAAGTAATATTTATAGAGTGATTACGAAGTATTACATTTTGGGGGTCTTTTTTTGTTTCTGTGCCAAGAGTCATGTCAGCGAAGGCGAGGGTGCGCATCATTTTCATACTGTACCCTTACTACGATTCCCCCAATTATTACGTTATCGTAGCTGTTTGAAGAGAACCTGCCTCATATCCTCCATCCAACCGAGTCCTAGTCCCCTCCTCGTCAGCGCCTCCAAGGACAGTCCGCAGGTGCCATCTTCAGAAATTTCAATTCTTTTCAGCGGATAGATGAAACAAAACATGAGGGATCTCCGTTATATGTGTGAGATCTCTTCTATCCCCACCACAAGCTCTCCACCCTGGTCTCTTAATATGTAGTTAGTCACACCATTCTACCGTTGGTGCTGTTTCGCGGCGATGAATTTTTCTAAATTGTTTCTTATCAATCTCCAAAGTGAAACCGTTGCTTTGCCAGGTTCTAGGCTTTCTAGTTCCCATAGGTCCTTGTGTGTCATCTAGCTCAAGCTACTAATATAATATTTTACTTCACAAACATATTTAGTCTTATGTTTCCTGAGCCCCTTGGCGATTGAGCTCTCGTCCAATTGCTTACAGCATCGCGCTCCATCCAAAGCACCAAGGTTGTTTGGCGATTTGGAATATGTGATCATTCTATCGCAGATCGTCAGTTAAAGTTACCCTTAGGATATTAAGATCCTTCAGTTCTTATACCAATAGATTGGAGTTTAGACAGCAGAGTGGGATCTGTTGTCACCACGAATAGGAACAAATAGGATGGTTGTGGAAGAGGTAAAATTATTCTTGATGGAAGTTACCAAGGACCAGAACTTGTTGCTGCCTACACTTGTATTGAGAATCTTACTTCGCAACTTGTCGTCAAATGATGACTTGACCTTCCTGATGATGGAATTACAGGAGTTTCTAAAATTGATATATGCACACCGAAGTGACTCATTTGGAGAACATCTATAGTCGGATTCCTCAGCTTTAATTGCGTTCATACACTCCCCATTAAACTATCTATTTAGCCTAGGACTTATAGATTTGGTAGAATGAAAAATGAACAAAAACATTCCTGCCCGTATGATTCTGAAGATACAGAGAACGGCATAGTTCACACCAGTCCTACGAAAACACAAATTCCAGTCAGTGGCTTGAAAGAAGCGAATAAAGCCTCAATTATACTGGACGCGACGGAACGCAACGGATCGGATTGAAATGTTAAAATGAGTTTCATTACAGAGAAATTATATTGAAGTGGTTATACTGGACGCAACGGAACGGAACGGATCGGATTAAAGTTTCAAAACTTTGGAACTCGAAGGAACTGACAGATTGAAGTGTCAAGAGCAGCATTAAAAACAGCTGATTTTGTCATTTATTATTTAGCCCAAAATGTCGTCAGAGTTTGTTAAAAAATTAATAATCTGAAGTGAAAGAAAATGAAATTCTATATAATAAAAAATTGCACGGATATAAAAATTTTAAGCATCAGTTCCAAATTTGGCAAAATATTGCCCGAAAATTAGGAAGTACTGGTTTCTTTAAAATTTTATACATATCACAACACATTGTAAACTTAAAAATATCTTTTTGAAACTAGCCTATTTTTAATTAACTTTTATCAACTTATTTAAAATATCTATTTAACAGATAAACAAATGACATTTGCATACGTTCGATTACGTCAGTAAAACCAGCAAAATTCCATTCCGTTGACTTTCCGTTCCGTTGCGTCCAGTATAATTGACGCGTCCCAAC
This sequence comes from Thereva nobilitata, assembly GCA_963855945.1. NCBI lineage: Eukaryota > Metazoa > Arthropoda > Insecta > Diptera > Therevidae > Thereva > Thereva nobilitata. The sequence goes on from OY979696.1 coordinate 21,513,280, forward strand.
CAGTTGGCTTTCAGTTCTTTTGGGAGCTGTGTCGGTTGGGGTAGACGAGGGGCATGGAAAATTAGCACTGACTAGGCAGTGGTCTGAGTTGCCAAGATTCAAGATACATACCTACTATAGAATTCTGAAACTGAAAAACAAATGCAACACAAAACAATAACATTCACCGACAAATAAATTCTAATTGATTTTTGAATTTTATAATTTACAATTTCGAAAATTTGAATGGAAATATAGCTCAATCCTACGTTTACATGAAATCAATTCAGTTTCATCGTAATTTGGATGAAATCGAATGTTTTTACGAAATTAAATTAAATGTATGAGAAATTGGGTAATTTGAAGATTAATTTGATTTTTTTATTCACAATTGAACATCGGACAGTGTAAACAGGCAAGCATATTACTCAGGTAGGGGCTTCAACTGTACAAAATTTTGCTTGATAATCCAAACTTTCACTGTAAATATTTTCCATTCAATGGGTCAAAACTCAATTTCAACATAGTTATTTTTTATAAAAAAGGTAACAAAATTTTTCAACATAAAATTATAAACCTGTCGAGCTGTCGAGGCCATGACATAACCTTTGCTGAACTGGAAATAAATACCTTCAGGCACAATTTGTGAATTTTTACATTAAGGCTGAAAGCAACTTTTATAAAATGGCATAATTACAGCGATGATGTTATTGAAAACTGTTGCAAAGGACGATAAATATTCTGTAAACCGTAAATTATAATGAGGAATAATTTTTGTCCATCTACAGCGCTTTTGTAGAGGTTTTTACGTAATTTAATTGATCAAAGTAAAATTGAATTGGGTTTCGAAAAATGGAAAAGGGATACTTTGTGCTTACATATAGTGGAGAAAATCAGGGATGGCAGCTTCTCCAACGTGTGGAAGCAAAAGTTATAAATTATAAAATTCTTTTGCTGGGAAAAGTTTTGTTCTAAATTAGTTCGAAAAAATTTTGGGTACAGGAGCCTGAAGGATATGTCTGGATTGTTTGAATATTATAAATAATCGCTTGAATTTATATTTTGTGGAAAATGGGACGGGTTGTACTCGAACCAGCTATATCGATATATCTCATATTCTTTTGTGAATATTTTTCCTATCAATCATGAATGAGCGAAATTGAAAAGATGTGAGCACACTTTGGTGTTTAATTGCCAGTTACTGCGCCGTAAACTACCAATTATGTTTTTGCTTTGAGGATGAATCTGCCCTTTATGTTCTTGGATACTGTTTCGCAATAGCAATGCACATGTCGTTTGGCGAATCCTTGCATGAACAGGCTCATCTAAGCGAACAGACAAATCGTTAGGTAGAGCTTGTGGGGGCTTGTTCAAGTGATGAGAGCTATAAAGAGTCCAATAAGGTCAAGCGTTGGTCGTGATACTCATGGACTATAAATCAAAATTCGGTGCAAATTGCTCACTATTTAGCATCAACCCGTATATGTCGTTAAAGCTTGCGGGAACGGAGATCAACTGGGATGGTAAAATATCTATGTGTATATCTGAACTCGTAGCTAATCTGATCAAGAAGACGAAAATAGAATTGCACTAGTGTAGGATAGTACGCGAACCAAGGAACAGTTACTACGTATACATGATGAGTTGAATAGTTGAGTTGAGGTTGAGTTGAATTTTCGACAATCGACAAAATTCGACAAAAATCACAAACAAAACACAGAGATGCTGCTGTCAACTAAATTCAACTACTCAACTACTGAACTCGCGTCTATCTGCATAGCTTTAACTCAACCCAGGAAGCAGAGCTGAGTCGAGTTCAGTCGACCCTATCTCAACTCGACTAGCGTCTACATGCATTTGAACTCGGGTTCAACCTGGGAACAACTCATCATGTATACGTAGTAAGTGTCTGACCGTGGTCAGAATACTGGTAAGCACCGTGACGATAAGACCCATCATGGATCATTGATTTGCTGAGCCAAAGCCATATAAACACAGTTGTTTGGACAAGGTGCACAGATTGTCATGTGTGGGTATAAATGGCGCCATCATATGCAGAGATGGATCGTTGAATTGTGAAGAATGTGGCAGCATTCGTACATCGGAAGGATCAGAATGTTTTAAGGTATTAGACGGCAACCCAATCGTCAAGGGGATTGAGAAATCTAACATAAGACTGAACATAGATGGGCTAGATGACACAGATTTATCGCTGGAAACAGGAAGGCCGACAACTTGGCAAATCAACGGTTAGAGTTCAGAGTTGCTTGAAAAACTACAACGAGAACAGCGTTACCGCTGAAAAGAATAAGAATTTCTGAAATTCGCACCTGCCGACTGTCCGCGGAAGAATCCCAGGCAACCATGCACATTTTGTGTCACTGTGAATGCTTACGAGGAGAGGGCGGCTATTACGGACTCCATTGAATGTAGGATATTCAGGTTTCCTTGAAGGAGCTACGTTAACGTGATAAACTGGAGAAATCGAAGGAAATCGACCAGACCCTCAACAAGATGATTCTAGACAGAGGAACGAAAAGTACCCAAAAAGAGGTGCAGTTCCGCACATGGGCGGATCCAGGATTTATTTCTGGGAGGGGCACACATTTTTGGGATTTACAAAAACATAAAACATTAAAAGAAACATACATATTTGTAATATTAAAATAAAGTTTAGTAAAAACATTACATATTTCATAAAGGCAGTTTTCTATTATGTTTCCTACTGAAAATCTCCAGTGCATCAGTAGGGCTAATTTTTGACGCAATGTCTTGATGGATATGCATTAAATCTAGACCATTTATACGATATTCTGTCATCCTACGGCAAAGATATATTTCAGTTGGTGTAAGGTAGTGCTAGTGGTTACCGGAAACGTGCACAAGAATTGGCAGAGAGTAATAATATTTGGCAGCTTCGTTGCTCTTTTGTAAGCATCTGCTGGAGGGATATTTCCTCTACTTTCTTGCCGAATCTTTAGCTCTCCCTTCAAATCTAAAAAACAAGGAAGGACTCCTTTGTACCCTTCAGCATCTTGCAAAACCTCTTCTGTTTTTGGTCACTGACAGCAACTTTTGCAACTGTTCGATTCTTTATAGCTGAGTGCTAGGGAACCTGGAGGTAGTGTTGGGTAGGACACGATTATAAAATGAGTCTATGTAAGAGCTGCCTCTTTTTTCTTTGAAGCCAGTGCAATGTCGTACTTCAAATGAGGCGAGGCGCTATTATTGTAATGCCAAAACGACAAAAATAAGCAAATTAAAAAAAGAAAGAAAACAAGTATGTACCAATGAAGATCTTTTTTTACGAGTTTGTATCTAATATGCATTATACTGATTCAGAGTAGGTAAGAAAGCTATGTTTGCACAATGTACATTCATATTTTACAAATGGAAATTATTGCTGCCGCAAAAGAAATAAGAAATGTCTCTCCAGTACGTACATACATATTTAATCTCGCCTCACCTCATTTCATGTTGGAAATTTCACTGCCTCAAAAAATGTTAGAAATATCTCTCCAGTTCGTATTTACAATCCACCTCGCCTTATTTATCTAGATACACGCTCATATACCAGTAGGACATTATTTTTGAACCGGGACATTTCCAAAAATTGAAGCCTCGGCACATTATCATGATGTAAGGGACAAAAGCCTCAACTCTACCTGGAGGACATCATTTATTAAATAATCTATGAAAGGATTACCATTGAAAGGCGACAGTATTCTTAAACAGACTGAGTCTGAATATTAAATCTATTTGTTTGAAGGCAGGTAATTCTGCGGACTGTAATTTCTGTGCCAATATCGTTTTCAAACGTCTCAGCAATAGCCATGAATCCGTCCGAACTAGCTCCACGTTGCCTCTGCAGACTGTCTTATAAGCTGAACTGGTACTCATAAGCTGAACTGCAGTATATCTAATTCAATGCCTTGTAATGCTTGAGATAAAGGCAACGTGTTTCCTAAAATAACTGCGAGGATTACCAAGCTTACAAGAAATTCCGACGACATTTTAACTTGAAGCAACGAAAATGTAGGTGCAGCACATCTACCCCTTGATCAGCCATTATTTGCAAAATTCCAGGAGGACGTGGCAAGACGTCCAAAAATGCCTATTAATGTCCGTCTGAGGGGAGGCACATGCCCCCGTGCCCCCCTTTAAATCGGCCTATGGTTCCGCATTTCGTGATCAAGCTGTACCTGTTAGGTCTGGGGAAAAAGCTTGTGAAGAAATTTGTGTTGTGTACGGTGAAGGCACTTTATTAAAATCTGCTGTGAGTAACGGTTTCGTTGCTCGCCTTCGTTCTGATAATTTTGATGTTAAAGATGAGTCACCTTGAAAAATTCATTCATTCAAAAAGGCATTCCGGGGGGGTCGAAATTGGAATGAATCAAGCCTTTGTCTACAATACTATTTTGTACCTTTTATTCAAAGCTGGATAAGAAAAGGAGCTCAATCATGAACACCTCATGATTTTAGAGCGAAAAACACGAAAGACCGAAAGCAATGAAATGAGTCTGTATGCGAGATGGGACTGGAAGTAAATCGGTCACTTTGAAGTACTTCCAGTTGATCAGAACAACTACAGAGATTTCGCTAGGAAATTGAACGAAAATAGCCCGAACTTAATAATAGGAAAAGTGTTGTCTTCCATTGCACTAACGCCCGATAACACTCCTTTAATGACCTACGAAAAATTTGGAGAGTTTGGTTGGGAATTTTCGATGTATCCAGCGTATAGTCCAGACAAAGCAAGCTTTGACTATTATGTGGTCCGATCTCTGCAGAATTCCCTCAATAAAATTAAGCTGGCTCCAAAAAAAAAGAATGCGGAAATTACTTGAGTCAGTTTTTCAACCAGAAACCACGGAAGATCTTCACCGATGGCATCATGACCCTACTGACCTACATGAAAATTTGAGAATTTCGCCGTGGATATTTGAGTAAAACTGCGGCGATGTCAAAAGCTTTATATTTTTAAACGAGAGTGTCGTTTTACCAAGGAGTCCCCCAACTGAGTACTAATCACTTTCAATGCTGCTTGACCTCTGTAATCAAACGAGAACCGGTGTATTGAGTATGCTAAATGACAACTTTCACTGTACAAATATAATTGCCTGAAATTTGAAGCAAGGCAGCAACGAAAACTAAAGCTTCGTATGAGTATAAGTGAAACCCCAAAGTACGCTTGGCTTGCTTGGCTGCTTTGCTTTGCTTTCACATAAAAAAACCAATGTTTTGTTATAAGGCAAAACCAAATGTGTAAGTGACTAAGGCACAAGTTTCACATATAAAATCTGAAAAGCTCTGAAAAGCTCACCAAGCTCAAGCCATCTCAAGCTAGCAAGTGTACATTGGGGTTTCGCCTTTACGGGTATTACTTTAAAGCTTTTTAAAAAGCTTCTCGAATATGTAAAGCAGATGTGGGGATTGCCTCATTTCATTTGAAATGAGGTTTGCCTCATAGGGAACTTACGGCCATTCCTACACGAGGGACCATGGTTCGGGAGCAAGAGTTTTTTTTGGGCAAGAGAGGCGGGCGCACGCAAAAAAAGGTCAAAAAGCCCTTGCTGCAGAACCATGGTCCCTCGTGTAGGCATGGCCTATGAGAAACTAATATATACCTAACTTCAGTTTCGCTGATTTTTTTTTGTGTGGTGCTCATGGGAAATCTAAGTAAGGGGAAAGCCCTTTTGAGGCATGTCCCTTATTTGCCATATGGGGTACTCATAGGGCACCTACGGGGAAATCCCTCTGCTACGATTATCGTTGGTGGTTTCGTGAAGGCTATGTTTGCCTATTGTTCCCATATGCTGATCCTCCTTACCAATCTTAGCTTTTAAGTTGTTAACATCATTTTTATGTCATTCGAAAGTTAAGGCCGAATATTATCATACGATTCTGGTTGAAGATATCCTTTTCTTCATCCGATTTTACTTCCATTGGGGCAGTCTTGCACTAATTTGCTGGAAGTCTACAATTTGGGGCCTTAGACCGACCACAAAATCTACTCCGAATTGTCGTGTTCCTGTTGTGCTCCCACTTGAGAGAACGGTGTGGGTTACGGGAGGTTACGGCATCGACATGTTGAATTGGACTAGGCCAACAGAGGTCTAGTGGTTAATTCAGTAGATGTTACTCAGTTTTTGCAAGAGTCGTTGGAGCTCTTGAGTCCTGACGTCTTGTATCACCCTTCAATTTTCAAGGTTCAGTGTTTAAATATGTAAAAATAATTATGGATTTAACTCTACTTTCAATGAAAATTGTTAATCAATACTTTTTTTTTCTTTTTATTGCAGGTAAGTGAAACATAACATAGAAACCCTAACCGTAAGTAAAATTAATTAAAAAAACAAAAAAAACACACTAACAAATTCCATTAAGAATAATTCGAATCTAGAAAAGACGTGATAAGCAATTAAGTAGAACTTTTTTTATTTCCAGTCCATAATCGTTAAAATATTCTAGGATTTTAAGGTCTTAACACCCAGTTTCGTATCGTCCAATTACAGAGTGACCTTTTGCTAATTGAAATCATTCTGAAACACATTTTCTGGTGATTTGCATAAAAGATATACTGCCAGAAGGGCGTCGGGGGGTCAGCATTTAAGCAGGACTACAAAATTGAATCAAACTCTCCAAAATGGCCAAACATCCATTAAACTAAGCGCAATCGTCATCAAATAGCAGGAAAAGCATCATCGCAGCTGATGTTGGTGCCAGATGAGTGGACGTTATCTTCTGGGTACAATTTTTATCTTCTAATTAGGACTTGCTTGAGGAGAGTGTCCTTCCCCAAAAAAGACCATTAAAGTGGAAACTTTGCGCGATGTTAAGACCTGTCATATCCTTGGCCGACGACAACGCACAGCAGCGGAACGAAAAAAAAAAAAATATCGAATTTTCCCGTCTCTGTTCTTAGGTCGTAGGTGGGTGTGGGTCTCTGCTTTTTTTGTTAGTAAGAGACATTCGCGTGCTACCTTCCACTTAATCCTGGTAGCGTAGTCGTGGCGGTGGTAGGTTCGTTCATCCCTGATGGCAACGATAACTGGATGGAATTTTAAAATTCCACCTCCTGCATTCTACTATAGCCGAACTCAGGAACAAGGCCCGGTGTAACTACATGGCTCATTGCTCGCTGGTTGGGAATGCGAGAAGGTGGTCATTGCTACGCTCATTAATTTCATTATCTTTTCAACACGGCAGATATAATTCATGGAAGGGCAGACCATTAATTACCAAAGTAAATTCATTTAAACTTTTTGGACGCTCTGGTATTTTGGGTCACGTACAAAATCCACGTTACATATACATACACATACAATTTTTGTTTTCTTTCATTTCGAGTGCTCCAGTTTTTGGGTGGCCTTACACTATCTCTTCCAAGCAGCAAGAAATAAAGGACACAACCAAGAAAGTTTAACAATAGGCCTAGGATAAAATATTGACTGAGCCAATTAAAAAGTTCTCATTGTAGTCCTGGGAACCATAAACGCAAATTACATCAATGACGACGACCTTTTCCGAAGGACGAGGGTTAGTTTCTGTAGATGGTCGGTTGGATTCATTTAGTTTCATCCCTACCCCCATACTACCACAATAATTTCGTCCATATTCTTTCGTTTTAGCCACCCCCCAACCCCTCCATCCCCATTTTTAGTGTTTAGCTTGTGGTTTTTCTGCGAGAAACCGCCCCCAGTTTTTTGGATGGATGGGTGGTTAACCAAGATCGAATTAAAATTTTACGAGTTTGCACAGTTTAGCTCGGGTTTTTTGGTTGACTTTTGCACGAGTTAAGGCTTGGCATTAAAATATTTTCATGGGTATTCAGATGGAACTTTTTATTACACTACAGTAAATATTAACAAAAGTTTATCATATAAACAAGTTAATTCCTTTGTTTATTTCTAAGGGTTGTTGGGTGTATTTTTTTGTTCTGTGAATGTGTTTTGAGGGCACGGAAAAATATTTAGCCCTTCAGGATACGTGTTCATTAATTTCTTTTGATATACAGATAAATATGAGACTAATATACTAGAATAGTTATGGAATATGAAATGGCACTTATGCTTGGAGTAAGGACTAATTTCCATTTGAATATGTGTTCGGAGTAGCTTGGAAAATCTGTCAACCAATTAATAATGTATAAGATATTCCTACCGAGTTTAAATGTCATCCATGTCTGTTATAAAGAGCTAAATTTTTTAATATTTGAAAATGAATGGCTTGTTAAACTGGTGTTTGACGCAGGGGCGCCGGATAGTGTGGGGATGGAAGGAAAAGTGCACACGCAGTTTCGCTTTGGGTGGGGAAATCCACACCCAAAATATTTCATGCACACCTAATAACCCAGAACATGGAGGACCATCTCAGTCATTGGCGACGAAGTAACGTGGTCGAAGCTATTAAGAACTTATAACTATATAGCCTAAGCTTTTTAAACCCCACCCGACTAGGAAGGATTTCTCCATAGGTTCCGCATGACGACCCCATGTGACAAATGAGGGGCATACCGAAAGAGTTTTTTCCCCTTAATTTCCTCATGAGCACCACACTAAAAAAGATCAGCGATACTGAAGTGAGGTATGCCTTATCATTTTCTCATAAAGGCATTGTTTCATATTTCAGTCATGTTAGTGATCGTGAAGGGTGTCATTCAGCCTACTCAATAGACTGATTCTGGTTCGATTAAAGAGGTCAAGCAGCATTGGACGTGATTAGTACTTGGTTGGGGGACCGCATTGGTAAAACGAAACTCGCGTTCAAAAATGGCGTTAAATGCCCTCTGTAGTCCCTGTAGAGCAATCCACACCGGGTCCACATGAGGCAATGGAGCTAACCTCATAGGGGACCTATCTGCACCCGCTCCCCCCTTCCGCTCAAAATGCTAGTCGGGCATAACCCCATAACCAAAGAATTTAAAACCATACAACTGAACAGGTAAATAAATTGGCTGAACTTTTCACATTGCAACGGTTATCTGTTCACGTGCTCCCCACCCACAATGATTATGCTCCGCCACCCCTGGTTTGACGTCTAGTACTTAGCTCAGTTGAAAAATTCGCGGAATGTCCTCTTTTGCGCATAGAGAGATATTATTCGTTCTATGTTATAAGACTTAGCGGTTCGTGGACTTACATATGTTCATTAGAATTTATGCCATCAATGGATTTTGGACAAATTTAATAAAATGTTGACAGTTGTCAGAAGATTGAAATGGACTTAGATGATAACCATGTCAAATGAACATTCCTATTTGAACACGATTTGGTAGTTCTGTGAACATTTAGAAAGTATTAGGTAGAAAAGAATAATCCTCGTTTTTACTTGGTTCTTGTTTATTGTTTTGACATCTCAAGACGAGTAAAAATTTTAAATCTGTCAAACTATGCTAAAGACAAAAAAGACTATTTCATTGGTAAGTTAACCAGGAGATGATTTTTATCAATTAAATAATAACCAAAATAGTGGCAGGATAATTTCTAGCTTAGTAAAAGAAACGATTGGTTCCTCAAGATAACGCACCAGTGTTTTTTAAGTGATATTTTGTTATGGTTATAAGCAGATAGTCTAAGAATACAAGTTGACCCTTATAGCCTTCAACAAGCATTTGAAACCAACATTTCCTGGAGGAGGCATTATGAGAGCCTGCAGACTCTACCAGAGGCAACTAGACTCCAAAAACTCCTCTCCAAAGACTCCTCTAACCAATAAGAAACGTTGAGGTGCCTGTTCAACGAGTACTTTGCAGGGGCAAATACGGCCAATCTGGCCCCTTCTCTAAACTTTATAAATTGGACTTTTGTTCTAGTTGCATCCAGGGCACGGCAGTTGAATCAAATATCTGAGAGTAATGCTAGACAAGAGACTGAACTGGAACGCTGAACTGGACTACGCCATTAATACAGCTATTAAGGCTATAAGGGCCTGTAGAAGGCTTTTGGGGTCTTACACTCCAAATGATGTACTGGGTCTACAACACAATCGTTAATCCTGTTGTCGTTAATCCGATCGTCAAGTGCAGCAGACTGCAACGGCTTGTTTAGCTCTGTATAAATGAAGCTATGCGAACCTGCCATACAGTTGCGAAGGATGCAATCATAGAATTGACTGCATTGCACATCTTAATATCGAAATGCGCCGCCATAAGTGCCTTGAGACTTTAGATCTCATTTGACTGTCTCTATACAGTGAAGGACACATGGATATCCTCAACGATAAATTACCGACCATATGTTTTGTGAACTGCGGTTCAAAAGGAAATTGAGCTCTATTATTCCGGATCGTTCCGAGTACTGTAAACCCATCCTTGGGAGCGCAAGAAACCTGCACTGGCTTATCGATGGGTCAAAAATGAAACATGGTACAGGGGTAGGGTCGCAGAACCCGACTCAATTGCATACAACTCTAGCCACCTGCTCTAGCCTAAACCTTAATAAATGCGCCAGCATTAGAATCTTTTCGGACAGTCAAGTTAGCATCAAGGCATTCTCAATCTGGACAAGCTCGGGGGGGGGGGGGTTGCTAGTCCAAGGATTCGAACTCTTCTGTGGCAGTCTATGATCGAGGATTGGCTTAAGGACTAAACCTAGCCTATTTGGAAACAGTCCCAAATCTTAGACATGCTACAGAACTAGTAAGAGCCTTGGCCGCGTTGCTTATCATATGGGTTGTCCGTACTGACGTAATAATAATAATTAGATAATAGACGTGTCATTGATGAAATTATGATGATAGTAGATAAAGATATCTAGTAAGCTTATCTAGATGGGTAGAATAGGTGTGAGGTTAGGGGGTGTCATGGGGAGGATGTTGAAAGAGAAGCCTGCGTTTGGACTTTTAGGAGTTTTTGACCCCGAAAATACTAAATGCTTAAGATTGGCTACACAGTCGATTTGTTCTGTTTATGACGATTTCTGTGCACGAAAAGCGAAGCTATATGCTTAGGGAATGAGCCCAGTGAGCTATTTTGGTGTTACGAATATAAGATTACCGTAGAAGCAGGAACACATTAATTTCTTAGGAACAACCACTTTAATAGTAGCAACATAGTGTATTCGGGAAGACGCTTCAGAATTAAAAGTGCTTCAGAATTGAATTAATAGCTAGCAAACTGCAGAAGGAAAAGGTGTCTTATTTTATATAAGTTCTTGGAAGGGAGTGGCTATTCGCACTGCAGAGTAGATAAGAGTAGATGAGAGTAGATGAGAGTAGATAAAAGAGAGTAAATAATAGTAGATGAGAGTACATAAGAGTAGATGAGAGTACATGAGAGTAGATGAGAGTAGATGAGAGTAAATAAGAGTATACTACTCTCTCTCTACTCTCGTCTAATCTCATATACTCTCATCTACTCTCTCATTTACTCTCATATACTCTCGTCGACTCTCGTCTACTCTCATCTACTCCCATCTACTCTGTCATCTACTCTCTCATCTACTCTCATCTACTCTCATCTGCTCTCTCATTTACTCTCATCTATTCTCATCTACTTTCGTCTACTCTCGTCTACTCTCGTCTACTCTAATCTACTCTCTCATCTATTCTCATCTACTCTCATCTACTCTCATCTACTCTTATCTACTCTTATCTACTCTGCAGTGCGAATAGCCTCGGCCTTCTTGGAAATACTAAGAGTAACCAAACCAGACTCACTAAAGCAATGCTGAATTTGGTTGAGGTGTTCTGTAAAACCCAATTAAAGGTCGCTAGTAGATCTTTTTTTCTGTATTGTTGTTGTTTAGGCTAGATTTTAGATAGCCCATTAGCTTTTTATTTAAAACTGACTGCATGGTTTTTGGGGAGGATTGAAAAAATTTGCTATTGGGTGGTAGTTGGAATTATTGTTTCCTATTTCGGCTTATCATTGTGTAAGTTTCTAAGAGTCTGGAAAAACTTTGAAGAAATACCTACTGGAAAAAAGTTTGCAAAGAGGTTTGCCGAAGTTTAAGCTCATTGATACATTCATATACTAAGCGAGTCCTGAACAGGATCCTGTTCATTGAGTGTGTGGAAAACTTTGGACAGGTGGTGTCATAGCAAAGTCAGGCAAACAAGAATCAGAGCCCATCAGATATATGTATAACATAAATCAAGTGTCAATTGTTGGAATATTCTCCTTCTTCACTCTATCTAATTTGCATTTACAATAAACTTTTGAAAACTTATTCAAACTAATTAAAACTGATGCGGTTGAAGATTGTGGATATTCAAGTTTCTCAAGTTTCTGGATATTAAAGTAAATTGAAGCCTGTTTTAACCAACTTTTGCTTGCTACCAAGGATTTTTTTTATTTTTTATATGAATTTTAAGCAATCAGTGATTTATAAAAAACATAATTTTTTTCAATAACTTTGATGTTTATTATTTCAATGGTACATTATAAACCTTTGGTAGTTGAACTTGGTCTCACGTGCTTTGTTGAGCAAATATGTGAAAAATACAATCAGCTACCAAGAGCAATAGCACCTATAGGTATTATAAGCTAATCATGTGTAATATTTAAGCAAAGTTAGATTTACCTAAATAAAACAGATCTCTAAAATATTTCATACAGAAAACGTCCCATAGGTCGATAAAACGTACCGTAATATATTTTTTATTCGAATTTGGACTTCGCGATTTTTTGTACTGAGCAAGTTGGTCATCAGAGAAGAGTACGCAACCAAAGAGGGGGCCTCGGTAGTCTAGGGAGTAAGGCGCCTGGCTACTATCCAAGAGGTCCCGGGTTCGAATCCCGGCAGAGCCCCACGGTCCTTCGCCTTTCCCACCTTCTTTCTTCTTCCCTCCTTACATTCCTCATTCCCCCTGTCATAGCCTTCCGCTAGCATTTCCCCGCTCCACCAAGCGCATGTTATCGGTTGGTTGATGGGATTCAACTCGTTTCAGGAGGCATAACATTCCAGCGAGTTGTTTCTCATTGCCCCGATGCCAGAGTCGCGATAGAAATGGTTGGGGTTAGGTGGTTGTGTCAGTTCCTTCGTACTTCTCTCTTCCCCTTCACTATCTATCGACTAGGGCTTGCTGTTTGACATTGCACTCTATACGAAGAAAAATAGATTGTCGACAGTACAAAGGGCTTTCCCTGAGCTCTAGTCTTCCACATAAAAAAAAAAAAAAAAAGAGTGTGTTGTTTTATATATTGTTATTGTGTTGTGATATTACTAAGTGATGAAGAATTTATGTTCAGAGTGCTAAATTGGTAAGCGTAAGTCAATTGATCTTAATGGGAGAAATGTGGGCGCTGAAGCAATTTGGAGGGAGGAACATTTCATATCCCATTCATCTGCTATGCGTGGATTGAATATTTTTTTCTATGCTTGAACAAACTTACATCAATCAAAATTACGTTATCTATTTTAGTTTAAGAATAATGCCGGGAATATTGTTAGGCTAATTTTTTATTGTTTTAATCATTGTCTAATATGAGATTACTTTGGTTGATTTTATTTATGACTGAGTTCCATAACACCTAAATTTTTATAGACACCTGAATTAAAACTATTGGGGATGGGGCGTTGATTTTGCCGGGGTGTTGAATCCTCTTCGACGGAGAGCTCACTGGGGTGCATCCGTAGCAGGGTATTTTTTTGATCGGGGCCGAATATCTTTGCTTAACTGAAAACACTTGAACTTATGGTGATCACGTCTTATTTGTATAATGTGCAATAGAATTGGTGCTGCTTCCTTACAGCTGCGGTGGACTTCTGACTGGCTCTGGGTCAAGATTTCTCCTGCCTTTTTTGATGTGCTGATAAGATCTTGACCATTTGGATGTGCTGATAACCGCTATCGCCCGATAATACTACGGAGGGAGGAGATCACCGAACATAATTTTTTTCGCCTTCCAACACTAAAGTTGCCAAGGGGGATGATCTCCGAACATAGTTTCTTTTTTATATCGAACTTGTTCGATATCATACGCTGTTCGATTTCCAACACACCTTTATTATGATGACCTAATGTAATGCTGAGTTCCCTGAATTTCACCCTGTGTATTTTTATGTGTGTTGAAAGGGATAAATTTCTATTTTTCAGCTTATCTCGAAGAACTTAACTTTTTGAGATAAATAGTTATTATAAATATTGAAATTAATTTGCAATGTGCAATCAAGTTTCAATAACCCTTCAATATTAACGGTTTTTGTTTAAATTTAGCTTAAAATCAATCTAGAATTTTATTTACAAAAGGGGCTTATGGATGAGAGGGAGGACTATCCTTTGTCCATGAATTTGTATGGATATATTTCAGATGTGCAGTCCATTACGTACATGTCAGTGGGAGGCATATCTTTCTTACCTACCCTGAGGCACTCTTAAAAAAAACTTTTCATTGGAATTTATTTCCTTTCTTCTTTTAATTTTGTTTTTGTTGTTTGGCATTACAATAGCACCTCGCCTCATTTGAAGTATTACATTGTACTGGGTCAAAAGAAAAAAGAGGCACCTCTTAAAAACTCATTTTATAATCGTGTCCTATCCAACACTAGTTGCTAGGTCTTCAACCTCGTTCAGTACGTGGCTGCCAAATGAACTATGCCTGGCCCTGGCTAGTGCCGGACATTTGCACCCGAGGCCCACAACAATTTATTTTTCGTTTGGATCCTTGCAGCTACCGCATAATGTGTTGAATACGATGTCCATTCTCGATGCATGGTCTCCAATTGGCTTTTCCTTGCTCTGGCTAGCAGGATAGCTTGATGAGGTTATCACTTTTGTTTTTGTTGTAGGATGGCCATGTCCTTTTACCCTTATTGCATATTTTTAATCTGTTCCATCTTGCGTTCGCCAAGGAAAGGATTTCTGAATTTCTACTTGGAAGACCCTGGATCCGTGTGGGAGTCGGGATTTTTTTGGCTATTTTTTACCATTATTCAGAGAGGAATTCCGCAGCGTCTCTGTGTAGATTACCATCTCCATATCTGCTAAAACGTGACTGCTTTTACACTTCTATCTTATTGGAATTTTTATTTTGAACTTCTTACTCAACTGCAACTTGTAGTCCGTGGTGATTGGGATCAACCCTCTGTCAAACATACCAAGTATGTTGTTATGTCCGTTTGGCTAGGCTAGATACCTTATATGAAAGCCCAGTGGAAGAAGGCAGAGGATAGTTTTTACGCATAGTGTGTAGCGAGATAGGAATGCAGAACAATGTGGCCAAAAGTACAATCGTAAGCCTTAACCAACTTGTTCACTCTCTTCTATACCTTAGTTTAAAGTGGAGATGCCGCTTTCCCGTTTTGATTCTATGCTGGTCTTATGATTATTATTGCTAAAATCACATGTCGACCGGACATTAGGTCGAAAGGTTAAAAATTGTTTCTTTGACCCTAGTTGACCAGTCTTTAGTGTCATATCAAATTTACATAATTTTAAAGATTTTTTTTGTGGTATTTTGAACTCTTCCTATTTATTTTCAAAATTCAATGTGAGACCAAACACGTGTAAGTATCGGGTAATGTCCTGAAAAAGACGTCAGAAACGCTAAATTTCGCTAAATCATCAAGGACGATATTTTCATTACTGTTAATAGCTCAAAAAACCATAAATAAATCTAATAATCGTCTTTGAAAGGATGTTATCATTAAAAGAATTTTCGTTATTATATGTCTATATCGAACGATGTATTTTATTTTTTTTTGCCTTCTCTTTCGAATCCTGGGGTTAACATCCTATTAATAATTACAACCTATCTATAGGAACAAAACTATTTTATCACGCTTCTTTGTAAAAACTTTATTTGAATCAATTTTCTTTCTCATGGTTCTTTTATGCCAGACAAACTTTTCATAAGAAGTCAACCCATAAAAGACATCATATTTCACCTTAACCAAGGCGAAATGTTGCGTTGTAAATAAATAACAAAGGAATAAACCACCGATAAAACAGCCAATAAATCACAGCAATATAGAAATTACGAATTTTCCTCTTTCGCAACAAATACAATTTCGCCGTCAGAAAGTTTTTTTTTCCAAAAAAAAAAAAGAAAATAGAAATTTTTCCTTTGAGATTTATTTATAATAACCCAGACGCACGCAAACTTCCAATGGATTTTTTTTTCTTTTTTGGTATTTTTTTTTTGCAAGAGTTGCAAACTTCACGTATAATACTATGATAGAACTCTACCCCCATTTTCTTAATCCCCAACCCTTGCCGTTTGCGGTAACCTATTTGTTTCAGAGCTAGTTGCTCGGAAAGTAATCAAATTATGCACGCCACACCACAGTACGAGAGACGGTCACTACTACCCCCATGCTCTAGTAAAGAAAACTGATTAAATCCTGCTCTGGCTAACTGCGGTATTCACCCCCCAAAGGCTTTTGGCAGACACGGTATTTTTTCGGGCCATCGATATTGATTTTGCGGAACCAATTGAGGTACCGGTCGGTCTCTTTGATATATCCCGCCCGATTCCCAACGTAAATGGGCAGATAATCAATTTCCGTTCGCATTTAATTAGACCCATAAATCCGGAACTGCTTCAAGGACCCCAAGGATTCGCGGGTGGGTGTTTCCAAACCCTCAGGCAGGAGACTAGAGCAGAATGTAACATTCATTCACCGAAATTATCCTCGGAAATTTTATTGAAGCTTCGAGCTATGATCAAATGGAATCATCGGAATTCACGTAATAAAAGTGACGGATTACACAGCGCAGTACTTCAGAGAAATTTGGAAAGCCATTAAAGTTTGGGGGCATTTCCGTTCCATAATATCCTTTTTGTCCTAGTTGCCTCGCCTTGAACGGCTGGGGGGGGGGGGGGGTGCAAATCTTCGACCAGCTATAATCAAGCTCATCCCCCCATCACCTAGAAACGGAAGAGTACGCGCAGAGTAAATAACGAATCCGTTGGACCTATCAAGTTCCATTCTCATCAAGCAGACACTTGAATACCCCACGGGTGTCCTACGTTCAATTTTTAGGATATCGTTGCTAATTAAAGACTCCAGCGACATCGAAGTAATTATCCCCGGTATAGGGTGAGAGAGTGTGAGAAAGCAATAAAAGGTGAAAATCACAGAGCATTGTGCGAGGGCGGCCTTATCACAAAAGTTCGTGACATTGTCGTGCTGGGATTTCTCCATTTTTTTATTTGTTGTCAAGGTTTTCCACGTTTCCGCCAAGGAAGTTGTATTTTTCTGTTGCAAATCTCAAATGTTCCTCGTTCTAAACCTGGGTTTTATGTATATATACATATATGGGGAAAACGGATATCACTAGGTCGATGGGTCTCGGAAGTACGCTCGGGGCTCCTTTGGTCTCCTGGTGATCGATAACAACAGAAAAATCAATTTAAATTTTCCTCCGTCTTATCCTAAAAAGTATGCAAATACCTGACAAGCCCTGTATGGCCCGGACAAACATCGAACGGAAATTGCAAAACTTTCATGAATTCAAGGTGTCCTCGGATTCAACAATAATTTAAAAAATATTTCCCCATTTCCATGATAACAGAATCGTGCACGGTGGTTGGGGGTCTGGCGACAGGTGATTGTGAAAAATTGGTGTAAAGTTTAAAATTTTTTTTTTAGATAAAGTTCTCTCTCTCTCTCTGTATTTCTCTTCAGATTTCAATTGGAATAAAATTCGGAATTTTTATTTTGTTAAAAAAAAACAATTTTTATTATGCTTCACTTTTTACAGGAAGTGTACTTAAATTGCTCCTTAGAGCTTTAAAGGTTCTATACCTGTGAATAAATGGTCTCACATCGATTTTTGAAGAGAAAGGGTAAAAACTAAGGTGGGTGATAAATAAAATTCCTGGAATGTTGCTTAAACGAGGTTTATTGTTTCATATTCATCGTAAAGGTGAACGTGAATGTAAATACAAAGTACTACAAAAATAATCCAAAGTAATACCAAAGTAATACCAAAGTAATACCAAAGTAATACCAAAGTAATACCAAAGGCGCCTGCAACATAAAACATTTATTGCAGGCCACAAAAAGTATATATAAGATAACAAATATACCTTTTACTTTCAACTCTTACTTTAAGCTTTACTTGATATAAAATATGATTCCCTTTTTCCTTATTAAAGCAAATAACAAAATAAACTGACACTACTTTTTAATTATACAAAAGAAAAAACACAAACTTTCTTGACAAAATTCTTGTCAGCCATTACATGAAATTTTACTTGACACAATGCGAGATATATATGTGAATTAGAATGCCCGTCTGTGGATTCCCTGGAGCCTAGAGGTGCAAGCGTTTAATGATGAACTATATTGTAATATTTAGTTTTTTGATAATTTATTAATTGTTTTGTGATCTTTCCTACTTTTAATTTTTTAATTTTAGTTTTTATTTTTATTTTTGAACATGTTGCTTCTCGTCAACCAAATGTTTTTGTGCTGGTATTCGTGCTTTACTTGGTTTGCCAAATGCCTTCCTCTATTTTGTGCTAACACATATGTTGAGGGTGCTCACTGCTTCGATCCTATGAAGTTATTTTCATGACCAGAGAGCTCAGTTGTGGGAACGGGGTAAGTGCGTTGCTAAAGATTTTCTGTTCCGTCAATACGGGGTTAACATTTGTCATTTTAATGCTCGTAGTATTAAACCGAAAATTACAGAAATTAATGAAATATTTATAAATGTTAATGTCCATGCGATTTTAGTGTGTGAAAGCTGGCTAAACGATGCCATCCCGTCGTCCCTTGTGTCTATAAATGGTTTTCAAATTTTTCGTAACGATCGCCAAGGTCGCACTGGTGGTGGTGTTGCTATATTCCTTAGGGACTACCTAAAATGTAGGATTGTTGGTCACTCTAAGAACCATGGTATTGAGTTTATTTGTGTTGAAGTCTCTAATGGTTCCGAAAAACTTTTACTTGTCAGTGTTTACTCTCCCCCAGGTATATTTAAACCTGATTATTCCACTGAACTGGAAGAGACCCTGGAGCATCTTTCTCATACGTATGCTCATATAGTTGTTGCCGGGGATTTTAATGTAAATTTATTAAAATCTTCCAGCCAAGAAAAATTCTTCAATCATACAATGCAGACCTTAGGCCTTGTTCAAATGAATACTCTGCCAACTTACTTTAATGCGTCGAACCCATCTCTACTTGATGTTTTCCTTTGCAGCGAACCAACTATGATTCTCTTTCAAAATCAAATCTCTCCTCCAAGTTATTTGGACCACGACATCTTATTTGTAAGCTACAATTTTCGCCTTGACGCAATTATCAAGAAAACTATAGTGTCCCGGGATTTTAAAAATATCAACCGCGATCGGCTCCTGGAACATTGTCATTTGCTTCCCTGGGATAATATTTTTGCGGCAGAAGATATAGATGATAAAATTGCTCTATTTGAGGAGTTTACCATACAGTTATATGATGAATTTGCCCCCCTGCGCACTAAATTCCTGAGCGATAAGTCTAAACCGTGGTTCTGTACTGAAATCAAATCTCTTATCGCCGAAAGGGAGTATCTATATCATCGTTTCTTGAAATTCAGAAGTGAAAATGCTAGAAAATCATACAATCGAGTTCGTAATCTAGTCGTTGCAAAAATCAGGGAGGCTAAACGTAATTTTTATGCTCGTAAACTTGATCCCTCACTTTCAACTCGTACTTTCTGGAATAACCTGCGTAACTTGAGCGTCTACCGTAATAAAGAAGATTCACATGTATACGCCAACTGTGACCCTGATACTCTGAATAATCATTTCTCTTCTTGCAATATAGATACTCTACCTCAATTGCCAGATTCAACAATTGATGGGTTTAGCTTTCGCTGTGTAGACGCCTTTGAAGTGAACTTAGCCATTAACTCCATCAAGTCCGAAGCCACTGGAACCGATAATATTTCACCTAAATTTTTAAAAATGCTTCTTCCGTCATTACTTCCTGTTATTGTTCATATTTTCAATGCTTGTCTCACTGTGTCAAAATTCCCTACTGCTTGGAAACATGCTCTTATAATCCCCATTGCCAAGTGTCCCAATCCTAGTAGCCCCTCGGATTTTCGTCCAATTAGCATCCTGCCATTTCTGGCTAAAGTTGTTGAAAAATTAATGGCAATGCAAATGATTGCTTACTGTGAGCACCACTTACTTGTAAATCCATGTCAATCTGGCTTTCGGAAACACCATAGCTATGACACTGCCCTCCTAAAAATCACGACAGCCATTCCGAACTCTTTAGATGCTAACAAAGTGTGTTGTCTACTGTTGCTAGACTTTTCCAAAGCTTTTGATAACGTCAATCACTCCGTCCTTTTACGCAAACTTTGTACACAATTTTGTTTTTCCTCTTCTGCCCTTACGCTCATGTATAGCTTCTTAGCTGGTCGTTCACAACAGGTGAAGATCTACCATGCAGTTTCCTCGCCTGCCACGCTTTTTGCTGGCGTTCCCCAAGGATATATCTTAGGTCCTCTACTGTTTAGTATATATATAAATGATCTTCCATTAATAGTAAATCATTCTGACGTACATATGTATGCCGATGATGTACAACTCTATATTAGTGATACTAAGAATCAATTTGAGCAGTGTGTAAATAAACTCTCAGAAGATTTGCAAAACATAACACATTGGTCCTCCTTAAATTTACTAAAACTTAACCCATCGAAATCTCAATGCATCATCTTCTCCAATTCTAACGCGTCATCATCCGACCTCTCTCAAATTACCTTAAATGGGACCCTTGTCACCTGCGTTAACCGGGTCAAAAATCTCGGTACTGTCTTAAACAGAAATATGACGTGTTGTGACCACACTAGCTTTATTTTGGGCAAAGTATATAATATTCTAAGGCGGCTTCGTATTCATCGTAGTCTCTTGTCACAAGCTGTTCGTATGAAGTTGGTTAAAGCTATACTTTTGCCGTATATAATGCACGGCCTCTGTGTCTTCCCTGCACTAGATTCATCCTGTAACCGTAAGTTAGAAGTAGCGTTTAACGACTGCATACGTTTCATTCATAACCTTCGCAGGTATGACCACATTTCGCCCCACCGGCACTCAATTTTCGGATGCTTCTTAAGCGACTACCGCGATTTTAGGACCTTGTGCTACTACCACAACATCATCAATAACCGAAAACCTTCCTATCTAAGCGAGTTTATCCAGCTCTCACTATCCCGCCGAAATAACAATGTGATTATCCCCCGCTTTCGTCATCTTTCGGGGCAACGTTCTTTCTTTGTTCACGCAGCTCAATTGTGGAACTCCATTCCTGTAGAAATACAACGAATCGAATCAGTGAGTACTTTCAAAAACCGTCTTTTTGAATTCATTTCTGGCAGGTCAAACTGAAGCACGTGTATCTTTTTTTTTTTTATTTTTCTCTCTTTCTTTCTATTGCAACATGCCTTTTCTTCTTTTTATACATATATTTATTAGTAATTTCATTTCTTTTTCTTCATTCTTATCTGATATTTTTCAATGCTTTTATTTTATTTTATTTATTTTAGTTAGTAATTATTTAAGCTGTAAAGTTCTATATCTGTTTCTTTTTATGTACAAATTTAAGATTAAGAATCTTGTGTACACTAATATTTTTTAAATAAATGTAAATGTAAAAATGTAAATGTAAATGTGGAAAAAGGTACTTGTTCAAATTGACACAGTAGGTATAAAACTTAAGTCTAGTTTACATTAAGTAATAATTACTTCCAACAGTGGGACTATTCTTTTGTTTTTGATAAATATGAGATATCAATATTTACTCGTTTAAATTGCTTTTTGAGAAGCACAGAACGTGCTTTTTGAAAGGGCAATCTTCACACTAATAAATCGTAGACTTTCTTCCTATAAATTATAATGTCTTATCTCAAAGCGGGCACAACTAAACCTTTGTTGTAAATTTAGCAATCTCTTTGAAACCTAAGTTAGTAATGTTTGTTATATGAAAGACTAAACTTTAGCAATATCGCCCTGTTTCACAAATTAATTAACAAAGTTCGAGTTCTATTTCTGAAATTGATAATCTTAGTGTGACTGAGTGATGTTATAAGATCTCTAATGCTAACGCTGGCATTTAAACATTTGTGATGACAAGAATTTCACTCCATCCACAACTTCACCCACAAGATCCCATCCAAGCCATTGCGAAGTTGTCCAAGGTACATCCAAGAATTTGAACCTGGATCAAATTCTACCGCAAAGATCCCAGCCAAGACCCTCGATTTCCACCCAAGACTCCACCCGCATGAAAGCCCACCCGCGGCATATTAACCACCCCAGCGAAGTTAAACTAGTTTCTCACAGGTGGCGCTCACTCCCAAAGCTTGCCACAAAAAGCTCACCACACCGGGTTTTGTACCGAATAAAGCTCACTCCCGAGCCTACAACTGATGATGTCACTGCGCTCAGAGCCCTGTTGCTATACTACAAACTTCTTCTTGTATTTACATGAGAGGGTTGATAAGATAAAACAAATCCAAGACCGATTTATTTATATCCACTGGATCTAATATTATACCCTCAATTGCCGTTAAGAAATATTTATCTCACCTTTGCGTTAACTTGTTCCTTATCTTATTTCTTCGGAATTTGTCTAGAATTTTGGAAATTAGCTCATATTCAGCCCATACCCAAAAACAGGTGGCTTCAACAACTTCAACAATTCCTCTAACTAATGCCCAAAAGCAATAAGTTCTAGGTTAGTTGTAGGGCTGCCTCTAGTGCGAACGAAGGCCCAATTACCGCTTTGACATTCCGTTTTGATTCCACAAACTCGTTTACCTAAGTTTTTGTTGTTGTCTAACATTCTGTGGTGGACGCTTAAAGCCATCCGCTGGAGTGTAGGAAGCTTTCAGTACCCCCACTCTAGTCTGGTGAGTCTTTTATAAATCTTTAGAACGTAAGTGGTAGGCGTTGCCTCCTTTTGGCTAGATTGTTCCTCGTTTATCTTCTTGTAACCATGGCAACAGACGTTGCTTGTAATATCCTGTTTTTCATTTTGGGCCCCTATGGGTTCAATGCCACGTCATGATTACCGTTATTCTGAAATTATCTGTTCGGAGTCTATTAAGGAGGACCATTGGTTGTACGTAAGCAAAGTCATCCTAAAGATAATGCAGATGTTCAGTGCGCTCCCCATTTGATTGGCTAGCAGCAGGTGGTAGTCAAAAATAGAGAGAAGCCGACGAGAGAAGCATAGCCGACTTTCTCGTTCCTAACTATGTTCCTATGTCCGGGACTTCAGACGAGAGTCACGTTATGCCTTCTACAGAGCCTATCTTTCTCAGCTCTCACCGTATTACAAAGGATAGAAAACGTTCATACCCTGATCGGGTTCAGGCTATCTCGCACCTCTAGCTTCTGTCAAGTCGATCCAGAAGTTTTTGGGAATTGTGAATTTTTATCATCGATTTATTCCCGAATTGGCTGAAATGTTGGGGCCGATAAACGAGAACTTGCATGCCAATAAGGTGTTTGACTGGCCAACAAAATTTCAGGCCGCATACCTCAAGGTGAAAACTTCGATGGTAGAAGCAAGCCTGCTGAAACATCAAATTGAGGTTGCAAAATACCGTCGGGCGAAGGATAAGCAAAACGTTGCCTCATACTACTTATCGCGCTCACTGGCAACCCACAACGTTTACTCAGCCACCTTTGATTTGTCTCAGGCTCAACAAGGTGACACAGAGTTAAAATCACTACAAGACCACCCCAGCAGCAGCTCATGAGTAAAACTAGTGTTCACTCAAATACCATTTACCTCTCATCAGGCCTGGTGTAAAACTAGTGCAGGGATTCCTAGGCCGTATATACCTACTTCCTTACGTAAGCTAGCATTCAATTCCGAACATAGTCTGTCTCATCTTCTTCTGGCCATCGATCAATAAAAACTGTAATTGGTTACCAAAAGTCCAAAGTTTCACGCCAAACCAAATTTTCATTTGAAGCCTTTAAGCTTCCAAATAATATATTTGACCATATCCATACGGGTGTAGTGGAACCCTACTACTATCTAACGGATATGCCTTCATATGCATACCCAATTCACAAAAAGATTCGTCACTGAATTAGTTCCACGTTTCGTCGTCCCTCTTGAGATCACAACTGATCAAGGAACGCAGTTCCAATCGAAAATGTACAATGAAGTGGCCAATGCTAAGTACATTAATCGAGTCCGAGTCTATCATCTGCAGGCAAACGAGATGGTCGAACGTTTCCACAGGCAACTAAAAGCAGGCTTAAACGACAACACTTCTGATTGAAGTAAAGACCTGTCCTTTGTCATTTTAGGCATCCGCACAATAATCAAGAACGACTTACAATGCACACCAGCCGAGCTCGTATACGGCCAATATCGGAGACTTCCCAATTGGATTTTCATCACATCGCTCCACTTAGATTGGAGCTCATCATCACCGAGCCTACAGCTCTTAGAAAGACTTGGCTATCTATAAAAATTCTAATGGTATATTCTTGGGTTGGTCGAAGTTGATTATCTGGCAGGTCTTCAGGATCGCCAGAACCCCCTTGAACAATGGGCTGTTAATATTATAGATATACCCCGGCCCGACGCCCTCAGATGTTTTGAGCTGTCGGTGAATATCGGTAGATCAATCTATTTTTGGGGGTATTTTCACGGTGTAGTCCTTTCTGGAGGTCAATCTAGGGGAAGATAGTCTGTGGCTTTTGCAACCCGACCTTTCACCTAACAATTACTTCTATTCTCTCCAAAATCATTAAAAAGCTTGTGAAATATCTTGAATCCAACCAAATTCTGCACGACAATCAGTACGGCTTGAAACCAAAAACCTCTACTGGCCAAGCTTTTTGTGTCTGAAAAATCAAATCATCCAGCTTTTTGGCATAGTCGCAGTTTGGCACTTTACGCTGTAGACTACACTCCAATCTTCTATAGAAATGAATTAAGAGTTTCTTCTTTGGCTGTTGAATCAATGTAGTATTGGATAGTGCCGAACCGAAACCCCACAACATATCTGGCGGTGTTCCTCAGGGTTCAATTCTATCACCTAGTCTTTTCCTAATTTTTATAATTGGTCTGCTCTCAATTCCCCGCAATCGACTTCATAGCTATGGTTATGATGGTACTCTATGTTACACTTAGGTTTGCTACCCGATCCCGAGTGGAAAAATGATGTTTGAGTAATAACTGAGGCAGAGTCGAAAGCGCTTCCCTTCCCAATTGCATTTACATCCTTTCAAACGCGAGTGTCGTTTTACCAAGAGGTCCCCCAACTAAGTACTAACCACGTCCAGTGCTGCTTGACCTACATAATCGAAGGAGAACCGGTCTATTGAGTATGCTACACGACACCCTTCACGCTGACCAACATAATTGCCTAAAATACAACGCAACAATAAAAACTGAAGTTTTGTATGAGCGAAACTAGAGTGGGGATTGCCCCATTTTATTTGATTTTTAACGAAGTTTTGCCCCATAGGACCTTTATGAGAAGCTGATAAGGCATACCTCACTTCAGTTTAACTTTTTTGTGGAGTCCTCTTGAGGAACCTACGAGAAAACCCCTCTTTCGGAGGTCCTACAGGTACTGGATGTACTTCTAGTGTCCATCTCATCTTGTCTGTATATTCTTATGTCTAAGACAGGTGATAGCTATTATAAACTTATTAGTATTTTTCGTGCAGCTTACTCGATTTTTCTAGTTCTTTTCCAGCAAGAAATTTAAACTTTATAGTGAACGCATAAAAATTCATCTTGAACAGTTTTTTGGCGAAAAAGCTGCGAACTACGTTGATCATTCACACAGCTGCAGTTAATCTTAGTTTATTTACAAAATCGTTATTCTTTCATGCTCCCCTCCTATAAACAATTTCAGGTAGAGAACCACACAATGAAACCATCTCCACCATGGCAGATTATGATGAACGACGTGAAATTTCAACGACAACAGCCATTTATAACAGAATGTCATTATCGAAAATTACCTTTGATTATTACGTAAGAACCATCCTTTTGTTTCCTTTTGCAAATAATGAATGACCGAAACGTTAATTTAGCAGCATGATCCTGTAAGTCATATGTGACCTAATGTCCTTCATTACCATGTTCTTTTTTCTTCCTGCGGTTGTGTAATTAGTGCAGTGACAGGAGAACTGGAAGAATTTTCAGACCATTACACTTATTTGGTGCTTTATGCTGTAATGTTGCCATGCCGTATTATGTTCAACTCATTTATGTCGGGTAATAGCGGAGCAGTCTTTGGGTATAATTCAATCTAAATGCCAGGAACAACTTTTTCCCCTAACAGCAGCAGAAGGGGCCAAAGCAAAACCCTAATTTTGGGAAAAGGGGTAAGCAGCGACTCACTCTGCAAGGGGGCGGGGGTGGAATTTTTTCGCTACTTAAGCGCCAGTGTATATTCATTCATATGAAAAAGTTAATCCATCATTGTTCCTCATTCAAGAGATTATGATGTTGTTTGAGTTTAATCAATGTCGTATCCATTCGCATTGTCATAATTCCTTTGGGATAAAAGTTTGCTTTCTTTATGGGATAATTCAAACTTCGGGGCCTGTCAGAGAGAAGTCGTGTCTGGATAAAACACTTTTTGGAGGAGCAGAGCAGATTGCTATCTGTAGAAGGAAGAGATTAGAGGAAAATTAAGAAATGATGGGATAAAATGTCAGAAACTTCCGCTTTGTTATTTTGGGGAATATTATAGGCATTGGGAATTCTTTAAACGATAATAAAGTTAAATTTTGAATAATGGAATGAGATGAATATGGCAGCAATAAGCATTATTATTAATAAAATTTAAACCAATTTTTAAATGATAACGAAATAGTGAAATATTGAATCAACAAGTAAAAATGTATTAATTTGTGAATCTGGCTGTGAGTGACTGAATTGCTTTTATAGATATTACTAGCAAAAACCCGCGTGCGTTGCAACGCCTTTTAATAAAAAAACTAATGTGTGCACAGTCCGGGATAGGAAATAGGTATAATGAAAAAAATAACAAATTTGCAAAACATAATTTAGGGCACACAACTCGACTATAGAATAATCTCTCACAGTCAGTATTTCCGACCTCCTACAATATCCAAGAGTTCAAACGCAGGGTTAATCCGCACCTTCTTCAACAACCCCCCCGAACCCCCATAACCCTTAACCTATTCCCCCCTTACTAAGCTCCCTGCTAGACATTGCGCCATGACGTGCAAACGACAACGGACTGGTAGTACAAAGGGTGATTCCTGAGCTTGGCACTGCCACATAAAACAAATAAAAAAATTTAAAGTTACTTATAAAAAATGTGTTAGAACTTTTTTAAAATGCGATGTTGAGCGCCACCTATCGGAAAAATTGTGTGCTAGATGTACAACAATCACATTCAGAACACGTGCCTCATCCTGTGCGGAACTTGCCCAATAGCGTCCTCAACATTTTGTTCCCATTTGTTTATTGAGTTCGATATATTCTCTGTTTTAATTTTCATCAGACCTATCGATCATTTGCGGAGATGGCAAACCATAATCTTCACAGTATTTCCGCAAATTGAAAGAACAATATCTCGCCGTGACAGCATTTCATTCGCGTTCCTTCGATTATCGAGTCATGTTTTCGGTCTAACCCGACAGTCGGATAATAGTGAAAAGTATGCTAAACGCCTAAGAAGATTCTGAATCATCCCGTTAAAGTCCTAAAATCGGATTAACCGTTCCGAGCTTTGAGGTTTACAATTGGAATGATAAAAAAAGTTTCCACTGGCTTTTCTGCGACTATCGGATCAAGTTTTCCGCCTGAATCAATAGTCGGAACCGAGTGAAGCCTAGAACATGCCCAAGAAAATACTGAATCTTCCCGTGAAAATCCCATCGCAATCGGATTAGCCGTTGTTGGTACGTAGGTAGCTAGGTTGTTATTATATACTGGCTGGAGCAATAAAAACTTTACATTCAAAATTATTTTTTACTTTTTAGTTTATTTTAAAATAAAAGCGTATTTTTTAGTTTTTTAGACTATATTTTTTATTTTCTACTTTTTAGTCTATTATATGTCTTCCACCACTTTGTAGTGACCGTCATATTATATTTAAAATGACGGCACACCGCTTACTGCACTATACTCGCTTTCATTTGATGCCCATACCGAAGAATAATCCGCCATTTTGTGCTGGCCACCATTTTGAATTTTGAATGACCCCACATAGCTTATTGTAATCTACTTGTCTTACCATCTAATCTTGATATCCATGTCGGGGGGTCCGGGAACACAATTGCAAAATTCGGCCGCCATCTTGGAACCGCCATGTTGATTTTTTTCCAAAAATGGTTAAATTGCATTGTCACGCGAACTATACATATGTGCAAAATTTGAAGTTGATCGGTTATATGGAAGTGGGTAAAAATCAAGTTGCATGGTTCAAGTTTTCGGTCTAATCTGGTAGTCGAACACGGTAATCGGGCCCGATAATCGGATCCGATAGTCGGATCCTAGTAAAAAATAGCCTAAAACATGCCCAAGAAAATACTGAATCTTCCAGTGAAAGTCCCATCGCAATCGGATAAGCCGTTTCCGAGATTAGCCCGGACAAACAGACAGACAGACATACAGACATACAGACATACAGACATACAGACAGACAAAAATTTTAAAAATACTTGATTTCGTGTTAATATCGTGTAAATAACCATATGAACTTAGAAAATGACAATTATTTTGAAATCACAGACAGACACTCCAATTATATTTATATAGATACTACCATAACCTCCAAGCGTTTTGCCAATGAAATCTGAAAGAAAGTATAGCCTCATAGTAGCCTGACGCCTAAGTTTAAGGTTAGAGTAAAAAACATCATCCGTAAATCAGTCTTGCACGGTAGGAGCAACATGCCTTAGATACTGTAGGCTTCATCTTTTTGTAGATCATAGAAACGCATATGAAGTACTTTGCAAAGAAGAGCTGTTAAACAGCATGAGAGAGTCGATACCAATTGATTGGAGTCAACAGAGTAGTACGCCATATTCTATCGGAGACCATGGAAATATCTAGACTAACCAGCATCTATACTTTACTTGAGGTGCTCTGTTAAATGCAGTGGCGGACTAAGCCCGTCAGAGGCCCGGGGCGGCAAAGCTGAATGAGGCCCTCAGTCTAAGAAGTCGATGTAATTTTAGAAGCCTTTTATTCAGTTGCCATTTGTAGGGACAAGTGTGTGTATATAGAGCCAAGTGTCCACTATAGAGTTTTTTCGGTAGAGTGTAGAGCGTAGAGTGTAGAGCTCTACCTGTAGTATGTACACTACAGCGCTTCTCTACCACTCCACCGCCCGTAGAGTTGCTCTAGAGAAATTTTGAGTAGAGATCTACCACGAGCTCTACAGACTGAGTACACTGCAGATGCGTTTTTCTCTACTGTAGAGTTGTATGGTAGAGTGCGCAACTGCGGCCATCAATTTTTGCATGTCATTTCATTTCTCAGTCATTCAGAGATGCGTGCGTACATATATTGTGTAAAAATTTTAAAGGAAATTAATAGAAATCAAAAAAATAATAAAATGAGTTTTCCCCAAAAGAAGGGAAAAGAAGGAAAGGAAATGTTGGGAGCGAGATTGATTGTGAAAAGAAAACAAAACGCTGGAATGTATCGAGAATTATTGAATGAGCTCACGGAAGAAGATACACCTTCATACCAAAATTTTCTGCTTATGTCGTATTCGAATTTGGTTGTTATTAAACACGCCGATGCAGTGCCGCGGCTGGCATATGTGCAGGGTGTGCAACTGCACAGGGCCCTGCGTGTTTGGGGCACCGCGAGCGAAGCGAGCAAAACATTTTTTTGGCAATAAAAATCATTTGAATTCTTTATTTGCATTTTTACTTCAATGAATGGGTCATACAAATCAGCATATGGGTCATATCAGACGAACTCGCATAACACTAAATATTACATAGGGCCCATTTTCCATAATTCTGTCGCGGGGACGGGTCTTTATGACAGAAAATTTTTTTGGAGACTCTGGGGCCCCTCGCTGAATTTTTGCACAGGGCCCCCAATTTTCTGGCCACGGCACTGCGCCGATGTACAACAATTCGAAGCGCAGTCGAAACGCAAATAAGAATGCATACTGTAGAGAGAAAAACTCTATCAAACATGCTTGTTAGAGCGTAGAGCAGATGTAGAGCTCTACCAATCGCAAAAAAATTGCGTATACACTATAGAGTTTTTTAGCAGAACGCGTAGAGTGGGTGTAGAGAGCATGTGTAGAGCTCTAGACGGTGTATACACTTCTCTACGCATCTCTACGCGAGAGTTTTCTCTAGCTCTACGCAAAAAACTCTATAGTGGACACTAAGCTTAAGTTTACAAAAACTCCTCTTGCGTGATGCAACCGAGATGAAAATGGTCAAGAAGTATTGACGTATGTATAAGCGATGTACAGGGTAACGATTCAGTAAGACCCATTTTAATAATTACATGCTGTACTTATTTGTGTCTACGGGAACATTGTACGGGACCTCCGACTCTAAAGTACCACTTAGGTAGGCACTGACCATATTTTAAAAGCCTTGTTTAGGATTTGATCAAGGGAACTTGTAGACATTTGGAGGCCCCCAGGAACCAGATGCCCGGGGCGGACCGCCCCTTCCGCCCCACCCTTAGTCCGCCACTGGTTAAATGTGTAATCAGTTCGTTAGTAGGTTTTTTTGTCCAAAGCCGTTCTTATTCTCTAATATTAGGTTATAGCTTAGATAGTCCAAATTTTTTTTTATTGTATAGACTTATGGAAAGGTAAAGCCATAGTGAATGATATTTGATATGGGTTAAACATGCGACTAGCTCATACCATCTCACCAAGAGCTAGTTCCCAGTGGTATAACTTTTCATATAGAATTTTGTGCAGACGTTTTGCTACAGCTGAGGCGCATTTTTTAAGGTTCATAGGAGTATATTTTCGGGACCACCGGATTTTTTTTCATCGAGCTCTTTGATATACCTACTCACTTCGCAAGCCTTGAAGATAACTATATCCCATGAGTGGTGTTTTACTCCGAGACGGGCGGGGCTGTGGGAAGTAAGGAAAAGTTCTTAAATTTAGTTTATACACTCCCAGATAAGCCATCCATTCATTCTAGGCTTTATATACTTGGTAGAATGAGGAATGATCAAACTCAATTCCGACGTATAACTCTTTTAAGTGAGAGAGTGCTGTTCTTACTACCGAAATACAAATTATATTCTGGTTAAGGCAGAAGATTGATATGGTAAAATTATGGTAAAAATTGCTAAGAGTTGATTCAAGATAGACGGAGTACTTGTACTACTTTGTAAATGAAGTAGGAAATAGAGTAATGACTTGGGGCCCTTGTCGGGAACTGATGCCTTTTTGAGTGATTTAGACAATTCACATTATAGGCCCTGAAACTAGCAACAATAGCGATTTCGCAGTCTAGGAAGGAGGATAGGAATCCCAGGTTTTGTTCAAAGATGTCACAAAACGGTTAGGAAGACGGACTTCTGTCAGAGTAACATAACATGGTTTCAAGGACATATTTTTATCGAAATGTGATTAAAATATGGCATCGAAAAATTTATATTATCTCGTGCTGGATGGCCCAAAACTAACGCTTGATATATCTCTGAACATCCTCCATAACACCGATGAAACGAAAATATATTCCAAATATATCTATCCTAGTATCTAGGAACCCTTAACAGATTCCGACGTCCTACGCTGTTCAATTTACAAGTTCTACATTCGATCTCGTCTTCAATAAAATTGATTTATGTTGCGAGGTTTCATAAACCACCTTGACTTGTCTCGATAAGATGCAAAAACCGAAAACTGCAAACTCTGACTTCTTTATCTAGATTCTTGAGAACTTGCTCATGTTTAACCCATACCGAAAGCAATCCCTCCAACTTCCGCCCAATATCATTACCTCTATTCTCTCTAGGAGACGATTATCACCAAAAGGCTTATGGGCTACCTAGAGTCTAACCACCATTGTCCACCGGGGACTTTTCGTAACTTTTAACCGCTAGCGCCCGTTGAAATTTTTTTGCTACATTTTTACATGTCACCCTGTATTTTTGTAACCCTATAAGCTATTTCCATGCAGAAGATACCAGTATTCACAGAATACTCTGACCTATCTAAAATTGTAAAAGATACAGTTGCATCGTACCAATTTGTTATGAGAAAGTACGACAGTTATGAGTCGTCAAAATTATGGTTTTTTTATCAAAAATTTCAACCTCAACTACCTTTTTCTCCAAATTTACTTCTGGCGTGGTTAGATAAAGTGCGTAAAAGGGCCCTTAAACTTTTCGGAGAAAAAGTCGAACGCTGGTCTCAAAACAGCACAGCACAGCACAGCACAGCACAGCAGAGAAAACTGTGTTTCATTACATTTAAGTTACCATCGCATATTTGTGACACAGCACAGCACAGCTTAGATATAATGAAACACTGCTTTCTCTCCTGTGCTGTGCTGTGTTGTGCTGTGCTGGGACCGGCATTCGCCTAGCCTTATACCCGCAACACCAGATTGACCCACTCGGCTAAATCCCTCTGTCTACAGTATCAACACGACTGTAAAACAATTTTACACAGCCGAAATTCCTACAACAACCAAGAGTTCAAACTCATGGTCCATCGGCGCCTCCTTCAACACACTTCTGACCCCTCATATCCCCAAACCTTTCAAACTAAGCTTACTACTAGACATTGCATCAGATGTGACCAACGACATGACGGACCGGTAGCACAAAGGATGATTCCTGAGCTTAGAAGTGCTAAATGTAGAAATTAATATACATACTTTAATTCTCCTGCCGACGCGACGTACAGCAAAGGTTCGACGAAAAATTGAATCAATAATTTTCGTTTACTATTGAAAAATTGATTACAAAAGTGTTTTTTTCCTAATAGTATTATCGAAATCTTACGAAGGGTATATGAAGTTTTGCAAAATATTATTTGCAGCTTCGGAAATTGTAGGCCTAATTATAAATCCAGACCATAGATCTTAGAATTATTACACGAATTTATTTCAATTTAGATTGTACATGAACTTGATCTGTGTTTGAAATTTGTTTAACCACAAAAAAAATAAAACTGTCAACTTAATCACCACCCAAAATCTTTCACACATCCATCGTTTGACATCTTCAGAATTTTCCGATTGTTGATAATTTAGTATTTCTTCTATCCTTCCCGCAAACACTTGTTGACAGACATCGAATGACACAAATGTGGCTAGCTGTCAGCATGAAACTTATCTGCTATGATGTGGTTTAAGCATAATAAAATTAAATCCATTATTTTACCTCTTTGGCAAATAAATTAAATGTGATAAAAGAGATACTTTCTTATCAGTAATATAAATGAAAATTAATAATTATTAAATGATTTATTTAAATTCACACGGTGATAATTTTCGTTTTGAACACTAATTCCCGTTGAAAATTCCAAAATTAAAATCAAAAATGATCAAAGTCATGATGTTGAATTATTTCTGTCAGTATAGGAACAAAAATGAAAGAAGATTCACTACAAAGGAAAAACATTTTCCCATGTCAAAATGTGAAGAAAGACAAACATTAAAAACTAATTAAATTGCCGTAAGTCAAAATTTCTTCAGTTACACCACAACGTGTTCAACACCTTCAATTTGAACTTCTTTATTCATCTGCCGCCCATAAATTAGGAGCTCAATCGGTCGCGCCATTGACTGCGAAGAGCTCTTGAATCTAAAATAGATCATAGGGATTGGTGCCCATATGGCGTAGCTCTACAGCAGCATAGAAACGATGTGAAACGAATGTTCAATGGGGAAGAACTCGGCATCATGGAATGGAACTTCTTAAGCCAAAGTAAGTTCATTGCGTAATTGCTGCCTCCGAGGGCAATTAATGCACCTCCAGAATTTATGTGATTCCATTCATTTCATCCAAGAGCATAATGTTGCAAATTATACATCTTAAACATTCCTGCTTCTTCTAATGGGACGTCAGACGTCGTTATTTTGGTTTAAAGTGGTCGCGGGGTAAGTACAATCATACAGTCTAGGGGTGAGCTACGGTCGTATTGTTTGCGTAGCCGAAAAACATGGAATTTGAATAAAAGTAGGAAAAAAGAAAAGCCCTGAATGAAAATTCATTGTTTGAAAGACAGGAATTTAAATAAAAGCGTAGACATAAGGGCCAACTTGAAATGTCATTAGAAATAATGGTGTGGGTGGAGCGGATACTCTAAAAAACCGCCACCATTGAAAAAACAATGGGCTGGGCGGGGAGGGGCCTGTGGAGTCGTTATGTAAATTGCCATGTCCTACAGGGCTTTTATATGGATAAAAACCACGACAAACTATTTAAAAAATGTTGGAAAAATATAGCAAAAAAATTTAAGCATATCGATCCATGTTTTATGCGGAATTTATGTTGATATCGTGAAAACTATAATCATAAGCATATGTAGAAATATAACCTCTAAAGGGGTGTTGGTATCTAGATATTGCTGCTATTACTATTGGGATTTAATTAAAAAAATATTCAAAATTGCTTTTGTTATCAGTAGCCATTGTCATTGTGAGCTTCATTAATTGCGTTTATTGTTTTTCATTCTATGAAGTTATTTAGTAATTATAAATATCGAACAAAAAGGGTTTTTGTTACCATTTGACCCATTTTAAATAGAAAATCCGCATTTGAAAGTTGCTTTTATCTATAGACCATATTTGTTACAGCTTTAAACCCATTTGAATAAAAAAAACAATGCTCTTTCCGCTCAGCCGTAATTGGTTTTGAAATAATTGAGTTTGGAGTAGCTATCGTGGATCGCTTGGTGTAGTTAGGAATTTATCTTTTTTATTTATTATATTTATGTCCTTCAATAATATGCAAAGAGAAAGCTTTAAATTGGAATATTTATTGGATACAGGATCGACCAATGAGAATGTTTGGATTGAACAATTGAATTAAAGATTTAAAATATTTTTTTTTTCACTGAATTAAATCGAATCTTATTCTATTATATTTTGAATAAACTTTTTTTTTCTTCTGGTGAGACCGCGACCTATTGTACTACACATATTTGTAGACCATAATGCTTGAACTGGTCTTGTCGCTTAGACTTGAAGGTTCGTCGAATAACAAGACCGTGCTATCGCCGGGCACTCACAGAGGACATGAAATGCAGACTCAGTGCACGGCCACAACGCAGCCATCGCTAGCACATCGCACCTAGCAAGAACAAAATTTGATCATCGCACACTATGGTGTTATGTGCAGTGCTAGGCTAGGAAGGCTGCGTTGTGGGCGT
The DNA here is from genome assembly GCA_963855945.1 of Thereva nobilitata. Classification (NCBI taxonomy): domain Eukaryota; kingdom Metazoa; phylum Arthropoda; class Insecta; order Diptera; family Therevidae; genus Thereva; species Thereva nobilitata. Next base: position 21,548,497 of record OY979696.1, read on the forward strand.
GCACTCATCCTCCCCACCCAAGGTAAATTCTGGAAGTGGGGTCCCCTGCCCTTTTTATCCTCCATAACTTTCCGGTTAACATATTAACAAGTGCTTTTGGGTGCGCCCAGTTGTATAATACAGAGGAGATCGTTAAACGACAGTACAAAAACTACACATTGCCTTGCAGCCGTGGACACGATAACTTAACATCTTGGATCTTGGCTTTATAGTTTTTTAAGGGTGTACTTCCTCTCACCTACTACATTTGTTCTACTCCTTTCCGCTGGGGGTTGCCCAGCAGCTATTCATCGTTAACAGCGTCATCACTTGAAGGTCGTAGTATTAGATAGAGAGTCAGATATGGGAGACATCATATCCGAGGATCCGCCATCAGATTGCAAATCACTCCCCATAAGACGCCGTTTATTGACTCAATCCAACATCTGTTCATAACCTTTATGCTTGCCTACTCTGTTAAAAAACTTCTGAATGTCTTAAGAGAATTCGGCATGCCCAATACAAATGGTATGACTAATATAAGTTGAGCATGACCAATGTCACAATTCAAATAAATATACCCAGAACATTGACCAGAACAATCAACATCTATAAAGGTTTGGTCTGCCTAAAGTAAAGGGGGACTAAGACGACATCGACTTGATTCGAATAACATCAAGAGCTGCAGAAGTTGCTTTTCTCCAGAATAAGTCATCTCATGGGTACTAAAACGCTAATTAAGCACGTTATAATCTCTCAAGGCTATTTAAATTTTTCTAATCTAACTATTACATCGAACCTTCTGTTGCGTAAAGCAATGGTCATATCAGTACTCGGTAAATGCTCGGTAGACTATGGTAGGAAGAAGACTTGGCTTGTATGAGCGAAGAGGAACGTGTTTGAAGGGCCTTTTGCGGCAGGATTTATAGAATTCAACAACTAGCTCTTCTGCTTGTTGAGGATATTTCGACATCTGTGGTCAACCTATGGTATAGCGAATTCTTTCATTTATACATTTATACTCTGCTTTGTACGATTCTGCTGTGCCCGTCTTGTCATAGGCGGTTCTTAAGGCTAAGAACAAGTTATGTGGCGATAATTGACCTATGATATTTTTTTTAAAGTACGGAGGCCGTTTGTATTTCAGTCCACTGTCCTCACTTTATGCTCGCATGTTTTTAGTGTTCAAAATACTAAAAATAGATCAATGAGTGACACCTAATTTTTAATGGTAAATTTCAAAGAAACCAAAGCCGCTAGAGTCTTGAAGTGTTCCAGAAATTTTTTAAGCAGCTTTTGAAGATATAAAACAAGGTCAGAAAAAAGGATCTTAACAACCTACTTTTTGAATTACAGTGAAATAAGTGGGAAAAATCGTTGAAATACTAAAAACAGATCAGTGAGTGACACCTATTGTAATGCTTCAATATGGGATTCGCAGGGTTTGACTCGAGGATTTAAATAAAACAGTTATTTTATTTGGAGACCGTTTATTTTATTAATTGTTCCTCAGCGACAGAGCGTAGAGCTAAAGCCCATTTAGCGCCCTGTAGTCGTTGAGTATTGAACAGTGACTGTAATTTTCATACAAAGTTCCCTTGTATTTATAGTAGGGATTCTTATATACTATCCTTATATACTATTACATATTATCATAACTAGGCCTACTGACTCACATCTATATACATGACTACAATCTAGTTTTCTATATAAACTACCTTAAATTACTATAGTGTGAATCAAAGTGTATGTATAGTTATTTTCTATGAGGTTATACGGGCACCTCACTATTTTTGAATGGTAAACAGCAACAAAACCAAGTTAGCTAGAGTCTGGACTGCTTTAAGCGTGTTAAAATAACACACTTCCAAAAGCTGAAATTTGCAGTGAATGAGGGGGGGGGGGAATTGCGCTTTTTTTCATATTTTTTTAGAAGTAAGCCCCGTTATTTCTACTGTTCCCATCATACACTATATTGTTTTTATTAATAAAACGAAAATTGCATTCCTTACGATACCATATTTTCGGAAATAGACCGTTGTTTCATTAACATTTTACTCTAAATCATTAAACTCCTTTTTTCCCCAAAATCCCCTAAAATGCCCTATCTCGAAAACGGGCAGATATAGATATATAGTGTTTTTTGGAAATAATTTTTTGTCTACTACTATTAACCGTTAGACAAGCTATGACGGGACACACTGTATAGGCGGCAAATGGTAAATGGCATGTTAGACCACATCGGATAAGGCCATGTATGAAAGTGGAAATAATGATGAAAGGCATCATATCTTCACATAAAATTTCTACTATAATGGCGAGAGGCCCTGCACGCATGCCTTCTGAAAGTTTCCAAGGAGAAAATTCGTTTGAGGAACTTATTCTGGCCATCGAATCAAGATATTTGAAGAAAATCGATGAACTTTCAATATATTTCCGTCTTGTTGAGACACAAATTCGGGTTTTGTAATTTCATGAATACCTTCAGCGATCATCTCGACTGCATCGAACTGCGTCTAAAGGAAAATGTAAAGTCCATCCATGACGAAAACAAAATTGAGCTGGCGGAAATCAACAATAATAGCATGACACTGCAGGAAGGGTCTCTGCTTTGGAACCGAAGTCTGAGGCAACGGATCAATTGGAAGACCTTCAAATAATTAGCTCCCAACTTGCACAAATAATTAGCTCCCAACTTGCAGATAACTCACGTCATCTGGATGGTATGCGGCGGCCTTAGAGATTAAGTGATGCCATCGTCCTTAAATTTTGCATAGTTTAAACTCGATGGCTCTAGTTCGTCAAGCGTCCTACTCCGTGCGGGTGTGCCCCAGGGCTCCATTCTTGGACCTCTCTTATTCAGGAAAATATTCTAAGATCCATATGCCCGCTGACGGTCGATGTACCACATTACCTCGCTGTTCCAAAAGATCAAATCTATGTATATGTGTGTAGAGAAGCTTGCTGCTGACTTGCATCATGTTTAGTAAAAATAAGACTCGCCCGCAGCTAGTATGCAACTGGTACGCACGAACAGTGTCAATCGCGAGTAAAAATTAAACTAGCCCGCAGCTAGCATGCAGCTGGTACGCACTAGCCCGCACGGCGCCCACAGCTAGTATTCACGCCTGAGTAAAAATGAGACTCGCCCGCAGCTAGCATGCAGCTGGCACGCACGAACAGTGTCAAAGGGTCTTTTTCTAACGAAAGCAAAAGGGGTCCACGCTCCCGCCACAGGGATGCACGAAATCGCCTGTATTGCTTTAAAAAATTGTAGAGGACGAAAAGAAGGGGCAACTATCTTGGTGACCATAAAGGATGCCAATAGCATACTCAATAAAAACGTTCTCGTTCGATTGCGTAGGTCAAGCAGCATTGGAAGTGATTAGTGTTTTGCTGGGGGACTGCTTGGTAAAACAACACTCGCGTTTGGAATGATTTATGCCGATTATAAATGTTAAGGCCTGAATTTTGAGATTTTCGTGCCAAGGGCTGCCCCTAGCAAACAAATTTTTAGATTTTTTATGCTTAATATATTTAGATATCATTTTTTATAGAATTTACACAATAATACAAAACCCTTGCTATAGTCGTAATTACTGATGTAAATCTTTGTTAAACCTCCAAGCGAAATGTTACTTACAATTGCTCTCTTTTAAACTAACCTCGATTCTTGTTAATAATGTCTAATTATGACAGAGTTTTACACGGATTAGGGGTACCTTAATCACATGCAACTATTCAATTCACTCACTCAAAACAGTCGGAGTCACTGCTACATCGTGTATATTATTTACGAATCCTACGTTTTCTTGCCGCACCTAAGCTGGTATTTGCTCTGCATCTGCAGGTTGTTCAGCTGAAAGGATTACTAAAGGTAAGCAGATTAAGTGCTCCTGTCTAAAGTGCCAAGGTTCCACTTAGAGCCAATATCAGAGTCGCTTGTAATATGAACACATCACGAAATTCTCCATTTAATATTAACACAACCGAAACGAAGAAGCAATTTTCACATATTTCCCCACATATTGCCGCACTTATAAAAATAAATCCTGAAGAGGCTAAATATCGTCCTTAACGACATAAATCCCCATAATGAGAATAATCCTTACTATAAAAATGTTTTACGTCAAAAATTATATTTTCGAGTAAGATAATCTGAAATATTAAAATATTCTTAACCCTAAGCTTGGGGCCTTGCTAAACGCCACTTAACTACCCCCCAATACTGGTGAAACTGTGCTAATGGAAGAAACCATTACGACTTCAAAAGGGAGCAACAACAGCAACAACAACAACAACAACAGAAAAGAATAATCTTCCATTCAGCCACTTGTATCCTGGCCGAGGCACAGTGCTGGAAAAGAAAAGGCGGAATGGAAAATGGAAAGAAAATTCTGTTGAACGTCTTCTTCGTATACTATACATAAAAGAAGAGATTTCTGCCACAAGCATTTTCTTTGACAAAGAGAGCCATTTTAAGGGATGGAACTGGTGACTGACTGCGACTTTCAAGGATTTCGCCGGGGTAAGGTCACGGGAATAGCAAAACTCGAAACGAATCCACCGAGGCGCGATGAAATAGGATAACGTGGGATGACGTAACTGCCTTCGGTTTTCTCCTTTTCATCCGTTGCTGGTTGGAAGGGAAAAAACAAACAGAAGAAAAATATGAAACATGAATGGAAACATTTTCATAACTTTGTTGGCAGTAAGCGTGGCGGAAAACCTTTTATTTCTGCGATTAACGCGCGTATTTTGTATAACTCGGAGGCATGCCCGGGAATTGGGCTCTCTTCAAAATCCAAGTTGCATTTCTTTTTTTTTCCCGGAGAAAGTTCGGTGAATGGGGAATTAAATTTGCATGATGTTTGCTGTTAAAGCCCAAATGGATTTACCTTTGCTTGAGTTTTTGATGAAGGTTTGCTTTGCGTGTGCTTCGTCTTGGGTTGCTTTTCAGGCCTTTGTACATACTAAATCAGTTCAATTCTCTCGTTTAAAGCAAAATAGGTTTTATTCTAAAAAATACACCCTATTATTTTCTGTAATCTTATCGCATCCAATCAAGGCTTTTTCATGCCAACTAGTGCTGGGCCCTATTCGTTTCTTTCAATTGGCCGACTGGGATTTGTGCTTTCATAGTAAGAACGCCAAATCGGTCGGTCTGTTTGTCATCGGAGTTATTCGTTTCGGCGGCTACGTTAGTTTAGGTGTACAGCGACCCGAGTCCCAATTACCTACAGCACCTACAAACCTACAGCTTGGTGGTTGTTTGATCGAATGTTGCGGATTTATAAATCCACACTGTTGAGTTTAAGAAGCTTATCAGTGTTCTGGCCTCTAGTTTGAAGATCTTCAGATGAAGGCCTCCAGAATGTAACTGCTTAGTGTGCGCTGCCCGGCTTTGGCTAGAGGAAGAACAAGCCAGAGTCAGGAGGTGAACAAGTGTTTCCCTGGAAGAAAACAAGACGTTGTTTGGAATACCCAGCTTGGTAGCGTGGTCCGCTGTAGGTTAATGTCCCGTGATGATTGCCGAAATTCTGGCAATATCCCGGCGGACTCTGGTGAACCTTTTACATTGTTCTTTCGTTGATGCAAGTGGGCCAAGTCATCCTACAGATAGTAGAGATCTCCAGTGCGCTGCAGGTGATAGTCAAAAATTACGTTTTTGACTCCGTCTATTGGACTGCCGGTCATCGTCCTATCTGAGCCCCGTAGAGAGACTTCCTGCTTGGCTAAGTAATCGGCTTTGTCGTTCTATCTATTGTCGGAATCTCAGACGAGAGTCACATTGTGGTTTCTACCAAGCATATTTAGCTCACCTGTGCATCACTACACCAGCTGGGAGCGCATCATTACTGAATCAAGAGATTTTATTTAGACTTGCCCATCCATGAAAAAATAGATTCGAGGGCGTGGATACTAGCGTCCTCCGGAAGGTGCCAGGACAGTGAACTGTTAGTGGTCTGTAGATACACTCATGCTCCGTCTTGGAGCCGCCGATGAAAAGATCGAACTGCTTCAGGATGTCTCCGATTTTTCAGTCTTCATTAGGGTTTTTCGAGGGAGAAGCCCTTCCTGAAGGTCGATCTAGCGGGAAGGTCTATGGTCTATGTCTGTGGTTGTGGCGACCATACCCTCTGGCAGCAAATCCAATATGTTGATATTACCGTAATGTTTTAGGTCCAGGCTCCGAATTCCGTTAATCAAAGGGTAGGTACTGCACGAGTCTATGTGTTTGATCTGAAGGGCGTCGGAAGGAATCGGGTGCGTAACTACAACGAAATTCGTGGATCATGTTCTCGCATTGCCCCTGTTTTTACTTATGTGACAGTCTATGCTCAGATGTCACTATTATTAGCCGATTTTTCCAAATGAGCAAGATTTATTTAGGATATTCTCTATCATTTATTTCAAATCAGTTTTTGAATACAATATCGATTAAAAGACCACCTCCGCAAAAAACAGCTCTTTTTCGTGCATCCTGTATAACATTGACCAGCATTTCGGCCGTTATAGCAGCTGTTTTGGCTCGTATATTTGCTTTGAGTTCGTCAATGGTCTTCGGCTTGCTGGCATAAACTTAGTTTTTATATAACCCCACAGAACAAAGTTTGGTGACGTTAAATGCGAAGAACGAAGAGGCCAATCCAAATCACCATTTGTCGACACAACGTGTCTCGGGAACTTGCTTTGCAAGAACTCCATCCTAGCGGTTGCAGTATGGCAAGGGGGGCCCTCTTGTTGATAATAGATGTTCGACAGACCTTTTTCACTCATTTTGGGACACACAAAGTGCGCCAACATCCAACGATAGCGTGCACCGTCGAGGGTCTCTCGATCTTTGAAGAAAAGTGCGATGATGGTTTTTTGGGACACTTCGGCCCAAACAGTGACTTTTTTGTCGTGCAGTGTTGTTTCGTGAGTGACGTGTTCGTGACGTGACGTGGGTTCTCTGTTCCCAAAATTCGATCGTTTTGTTTATTGACTGCGTCAGAGAGTGTAAAATGAGCTTCGTCCGTCCTCAAAATTTTGTCCTAAAAATCTGGCTGGGCATCGATCGTTCTTGCGACGGCATTTCATATTGCAAGCGACGCGGCAACATTCTTTGAGTAAGTTGCACTTTTTATGGAAAGCGATGAATATCTTGCTTCATAATCCTGATTACAGTCGTTCCACTCACCTTTAACTCTTGAGATTGGCGGCGATAGGACACATTTGGATTATCGGCAACACTCTCTCTTACCGCTTCAACAACTTCATTGGAGCGGTCGAATGGGGCGCTGGAGAGTGGCTACAGACCCGTACGCAAAGAAATTCTTCACCAAACTACAAATTGTGTTGTCTGAAGACGCCGAATTTCTCCCATATTTTTTACGATAAGCACGCACAGTTTTCACAATTGAACGATTGTTTTCAATGGAAAGCGCTACAATTTCAGCGCTTTCTTTCGGTGTGAATTGAATTGTAGCTACAATGGTACTGAATGGCGTTTCGAAATAGTGTAAACATGTCGAAATCGGTTAAAAAATGCCAGAGTTATTCAATATTGAAATACCGAAGGTCTAGATGGCGATGATATCTACATATAATAAAAAAGACACCATAAAATTTAAGTAGAAATTAAAAAAAATAGTCAAAAAAGTCAAAATATAAAAGCATCCGCGCCCCCCTTTGGGTCCTCCAGTTTGGAAATCGCTGGATTAGAGGGAGTCAGGGGATGTCGGAGGAGATGGCGGTTGAACTTTCGGGTGTTTTATGACTTCGGAAATACTGACTTTTGTTCGTGACGATCTACGACGAGTTGCTCTTGTTATAAACGAATTTCTAAACCGAAGTGTGCGCCGCTATTGTTACCGTTCTCTGAACCCTCTCAACTTTAGCGAAATTATAATTCTTGCTCTTACCGTACCTTACGGCTGTGCACATCGACGGGACTATCTCTGGCTTGTGTCCCCATCTCTTGCCGAAGTTCTTTTTACAGGCGTAGTGATCTATGCAAGCTTTATTTACTCTTTCTTCGTTGGTTGATTTCCAGTTGAGTTTTGGGTCCAAAATTAGGCCTATACATTTCACCCTGAAGGATCAAATGATTGTCTGTCCATCCACCTTGGCGAAGTTGAAGGCGGAGATTTTTGTTTTTAAAGTAAAAAGCATTGGTTCAGTTTCTCCTGGGTTGACTACCAGACCGGAGTCTGCCGCCCAGCTGCTAACTTTGTTCAGGCATATTTGCATCATTCACTAATCACGGTTAAAAACATTTCTGGCTGGTGGGATTGCATCTATATTGTTTAATATACCAAGTATAGTAAATCGAGACACAGGCTAAATAGATGGTTTAATTGGGAAAGTATGAACGCAATTGAAGCCGAGGAAATCACCTACACACCGAACCGAAGATTCAATTCGTTGATAATGCACAATACTAGGAAAGTCTAATCATCTTTCAATGATGATCAGGTTGAGAGGTAAGATTTTGTAGGTAGTTACAGGCGACAGTCCGTTCAAGAAACGTGGAGAAAGACGCCATTGGCGATGAATGGGCACCATTCAGTAACCGCACTCCTAAAAACCCTTAACCTTAGTATATGGCAGTATTCTAAGATAACGGATCATATCTCCTATTTTAATCATCGAAACATCTCTCAATAGTCCGGGGAAATTAGCAAAAAAAAACGCACGAAAGAGACAAAATTCGGAAATGGCTGAAAATTGGTCCACAGCTTCCTTGGGACTTTTTAAGAAAACAATTTCGGAATCCCAAAAAAAAACATGGCCGCCGGAAATATAGCGGTTTTCCGGTGTTTTCCTGGTATCTCGGTTTCTATAGGTCGTACAACCCCGTACAAAGGCCCTAAATGTTGATAATGAAATTCTCTACAACTTTAGTTCTTACAAACATGTTGACCCGATTAACCCTTTCAAAGTTATTGAAGGTCAAAGTTATCAAAAATCACTTTTTGGCCAAAACATCACTCAAAAACTGTTTTTTTCGAAAATTTTTCTTGATTAGTCAATACGAAACGTTCCCCGTGTTCTTTTAATGAACTGGTTTTTGAGAGCTTTTGAGTTCCCATACAAAATCGAAAACCCAGGTTTTATCTGGGTCTTCTGGTTCTTCGATTTTGTATGGGAACTCAAAAGCTCCTCAAAAGCTCTCAAAACCCAGTTCATTAAAAGAACACGGGGGTTATTGCCTACAAAAAGCCCTCTTGTCATTTTTTCGAAAACTTAACCCTTTCGAAGTTATTCAAGGACGGAATGACAGTTTTATTTATATAGATAAACACTTATGGAGAACAAAACAGGCAATTATGATGGCGACTGAAAAGCGTGCCAATTAGCATACTCAATAGACCGGTTCCCGTTCGATGACGGAGTTAAGCAGCATTGGGCGGGGTTGGTACTTAGTGGGGGGACCGCAAAAGTGGTAAAGCTCTTCGACATCGCAGTTATTATTCATATTATCCACAGCCACTCTAAATTGGAAAGTTTAGAACGCTTTTTTCTACCTAAATCAAGTTACTGAGACGCTTTAAGTGTTTACTTTCATTAAACGTTTAAAAATTGATTACAACGATTTAAACACTTTAAGTGTTGAGAAATTAAACACATGAATTTGCAGTGTAGAGAATTCAATTTGCTTTAAAAAATATTATCGCAATATAAAAGATGCTTCTTGTTCTTCCGTTTTTCTTGATGTTTGTGATCACCTGCACCATTTTCTATCAAGCTAAATTAGAAGCCAAGGAAGTGATTATCGAATGGCATTCCTAGACTTTTCCATACGATTAACTTAGAACGGTTCGATTATGGTACTATTCACCGAAAGTTCACGCGTATTACATTTCATGATATTGGTGTAAGTGTTTATGTAAATCACATCTTTTCAGTACCCAGAATATGAGGGAACGACTTTTGTTGAGTCTAAAATTATTCTCTTTATTTGCTCGCGTGTTATACCAATTCTAAAAATGAAACTCTACTAAAAATCATACTGCAACCGTATCAAAATGAACATGCTCGACGTGCATGTCTCTAAGTTTTATTCAAATTGAAAAGTTCATTTTGGCATTTACGATTTTATGCTTAACTTGTTCATAAAAATAGAAGCCACCCCGTAATAATAATGTCACCCTTCTAATTTTATATCTTTAGAGCGGATTCGCTTCATATAATTGCATACATATATACATCATCACGAAACGGTTTGAAGTGATGTATTTGACCTCGTTTCAGACCTAATCTCGGCTCTGCCTCCAACAAGGAAGTTCACCTTAAATAATTAGAAATACCCTCGCGCGGGAGTGGGAGCAATCCCCATTAATATAGTGAAAGTAGGGTGTACGTAGAGGGCACGTCGCGCGTTGGTGATTGAAAGTTCAAATTAGCTTAAAGCCGCAATCATAAGGAACGCCTCGACTAATTTTAAAATAAGCCGCAATTAACATGCAAGATTTAGTCCAGCTCATGTTCACAATTAGTTGGCATTTACACAGGGGCAGTTTCGCCAGAGGGGGGCAGCCAGCAAGAAAACGATTTTGCTACACCCTACCTATCCAGCTTTCTCTTAAAAGAGTGGTGGAGAAAGTGGGGTGGTGGACGCCGTTAATAAAGGAGTGTGTATCCGCAACCATAGCGAGTGCTCAGTCAATCCTTTTATTAAAAATAAATTCCCTTCTCGTTCCACGGGCGAACCACTTTATAAATAACTCATCCGTTAAATGGGTGTGGGTGGTGGGCTGTGTCGGGGATGGCCGTCGGGGGGAAATGAAGGTCGATTAACATGGCACGAAAATCAAGAACTTTCCAGCTGGCTGGCTGCGTTCTTTATCGTCCTTTCTATATCGGTCTAAAAATTCAACTTTGGCGATAAAAAAGCTCACGCTCGTCTCGGTAAAGCTAACGGTGACAATTAAGTGCCGACTTTTATGCGAGGGAGCACCACCACCACACGGGACACCGACCGCCCGCCCTTGATATCCTGCCAGCTACCAACCAACAAGTCTACGGCCAGGAAAGATGAATAACGGCAGCCCGTATTTTGACAGGATATAAATTTGCGGTGAGTGCTTCCGTAAGGCTAATGCTAATCGGATACAGTTGGGATGGGAGCCCGGGCCATACTACCGCAACGCTTCGGCTAAACCATTTGTCGCTTTTGGCTAGAGAGTCCTCGGCTAAGGCGAAATCAAAGAATGAAAAATGGCGGGGCGGAAAATGGGCTTTTAATAGTCCTTTATGGGGCAATCTTGGACCCAGTAGAGGGGTTAAAAGAAGTCACCGATTTGAGTATTTTCTCTTTCGATGTCGCGTCTTACGGTTCGGGAAATTCATAAAAAAATTATAATAAAGAGAAGTGCCTTAAAAGGAAACCGACATTTTCGGCATGTAATCACCTGAAAACAGAACTGTAGTAAGAATATACCTTTTTTTCGGTTGGAAGAGGTTTCCTTATAGCACGAATTATTTTTGAAATAAATTACCTTTAATGGGAATCAAATTTTCCTTCTTTATAAACAATAAGAGAATTTATCAGATTTCAAGTGAAATGTGTATATTGCGAGTATCAACAAACTCGATATCACTTTCACCTGGCAAAATTTCCTTCTATGTATTTTAAGCAAAAAAACGATCATGTTACACATAAGTATTTTGTCCTCTGGGTTGATGTATATCGAAGATGTGCCAAACCTTGACGTGGAAGTAAAATAGCAGAGTGAAAAGTACTCCTGTTTCATTATTATTCAACACCATTTCCTAAAATATGCCTGGTTCAAATCTACTGATACATTCGGATGTATCAAGGGGAAGTAGGCCTCGTTATTTCTCAATCACAGTGTTAGGTCTGTCATAGCCGTAGCCAGAGTCCCCAATGCATTCTCTTCAGTTTTTCTTAAAGGTTGTGTGGTACGGCTCTAAGTTATCCTCAATGAAACATATATACCCCAGTTAAGCGATAGATAGTCCAATATATTCCTTGAGGCATGGGGTATCCGTATCCCCATGAAGCCAGATGAGTCCCCATTAAAAATCATCACCAACATCGCATCTATGGTGAATCACCAGCTCTCCATCTATGTTGACGCCTTTCGGCTGCGATCACGTTCGGGCAAGCAGAATGGACCGATAATAGCAAAATTTTCTGGTCAGCGCGAAGCAAAGGCGTTCTTGCTCGCATTAAAGGTAAAGGAGAAATTAAAATTCCCACTAAAGCTGAATGGTTTCACGGCAGACTCTCCAGTCTTCGTAAACGAAAGCCTTTCGCCTGCTAATAATAATCTGCTGCGGGAGGCTTTAAAACTTCGCAGGCTTTGATTGGTTGTATTCTGTTTCAACCAGGGATGGCCTTGTGAGGATCAGACGGAAGAAAGACGATAATTTTGTTATCGTGCGTGATACAAGGCAACTACAATGCCCATCGATAGAGACGCTGGAGCCACGCAGTGCTAGCGTCTGACGTTTCCGCTTTTATTTTCAACTAGCAAAAAACCCGCGTGCGTTGCAACGCCTTTAAATAAAAAAAGTTTATGTGTGCACTGTCCGCTGTAGGAAAAAAGTGAAAGAAACAACAAATCTTGAAAAAATGTTTTTGGATACCATATAAAAATTTAGAGTTACCTATAAATTAAAAAAACTAAAAAATACGCTTTTATTTTAAAATGAACTAAAAAGTAAAAAATAATTTTGAATGTAAAGTTTTTATTGCTCCAGCCAGTATAAGAAAACAACCTACCTTTCGAAATGTAAAAAAGCGTGGGGCTCTCTATATTCTTATTTTATTAACACCGGAACTTTTAGCTAGCGCTCCACGCTTTTTTAGATTTCGAAAGGTAGGTTGTTTTCTTATACTAGCTGGAGCAATAAAAACTTTACGTTCAAAATTATTTTTTACTTTTTAGTTCATTTTAAAATAAAAGCGTATTTTTTAGTTTTTTTAAACTATATTTTTTATTTTCTATTTTTTAGTCTATTATATGTATGTGTTCGGCCATTTTGTAGTGACCGCCATATTAGATTTAAAACGACATCACAAAGCTTACTATACTATACTCGTCATACACTTTCATTTGATACCCATACCGAGTGGGTTGTAAAGAAAAAAGTAAACCGCCATTTTGTGGTGGCCGCCATTTTGAATTTGGAAAGACGCCCCACAGCGAAAAGTATTCTATTATCACATCCTTTTATTTGATACTCATACCGAGTGGGTTGTAAAGAAAAAGATAATCCGCCATTTTGTGTTTTGCCGCCATTTTGAATTTGGAATGACGCCGCACAGATAATAGTATTCTAATTGTCACACCCTTTCATTTGATACCCATATCGAGTGGGATGTAAAGAAAAAGGTAGTCCGCCATTTTGAATTTGGAATGACGCCATATAGCTAATTGTATTCTACCTGTCATGCCGTTTCATTTGATACCCATGTCGGGGGGTCGGGGAACACAATAGCAAAAATCGACCGCCATCTTGGAACCGCCATCTTGATTTTCTTACAAAATGGTCAGATTGCATTGTCACGCGAACTATGCATATGTGCAAAATTTGAAGTTGATCGGTTATATAGAAGTGGGTCAAAATCAAGTTGCAAGATTTGTCTACATACATACATACACACATACATACATACATACATACATACATACATACATACATACGGCTGAAGCTAATATAAAGCAGTAACATACATACATACATACATACATACATACATACATACATACATAGATACATACATACATACAGGTGAAGCTAATATAAAGCGTATAAAAATATTGTAAAATTTCTTCTCGAGCGTTCTCGGTTTCGTCAGTGATTAATTGGAACAATTTGTTTCTTTTTAACAACTTTAATTTTAAAACAAAACTTTTTACACATATGCGCTGCTTCTTCCTCTATTACTTCTCCCTCTTCCCAATTTTCTCGATGGTTCAGTTAGAACAACCGTACTAAATTGAGATGTGACGGTGCGTTATGGTTATATGTATTGTATGTATTCAAGTAGATGCCACTGAACATGAAACTTCTCGGTGAATAGGAATTTTTATTTTCACTTTTCGGTTAACCGTTACACTGTCCCCTTCTTACTTAATGTTCGTCCCGACCACAGCTTCCGTCCTGTTCTTACCGGTCGAAATTTTTGAATGCGATAGATGGCTTCGTTTAACCTCGTGATGGCAGTGTATTCTTTGTAATTTTTGGCGATTTACCTTTTATTCGTTGAGGATTTTATAAGTACACTCGATAGCGTGGCAACTGGCAACCTTCACGACAATAGGGGAAATGACCAAGATACACTATGTTCAATGTTCTCCCATTTGGTAAAACTTATTTGGTAAAATTCGGCGCCATATTGGCCCCGAAATTTTAAATTTATAAGTTTTGTTCATAAATTCGTTATTTACTACCTTAAAAACCCCCAGATACCGATTTTCATTGGAAACGGAATACAATTCGCAAACTTATTGGCCATATTGGTGCGGCCATTTTGAACTTATAAGTTTTGATCATAAATTCGTTATTTGCAACCCTAAACACACCTAGATATCCACTTTCATTGGAATCGGCCCACAATTGGCAAATTCGTCTGCCATATTGGAGCGGCCATTTTGAATTTAAGTTTTGATCATAAATTCGTTATTTGCAACCCTAAAAACCCCTTGATATCCACTTTCATTGGAATCGGAATACAATTTCAATTTTCGTCCGCCATATTGGCGTGGTCATTTTGAATTTATAAGTTCTGATCATAAAATCGTTATTTGCTACCTTAAAAAACCCCAGATACCGATTGTCATTGGAATCGGTACGCAATTGGCAAATTCGTCAGCCATATTGACGCGGCCATTTTGAATTTAAAAGTTCTGATCATAAATTCGTTATTTGCTACGTTAAAAACCCGCAGATACCGATTCTCATGGAAATCGGAACACAATTGGCAAATTCGGGTGGGCATTTTGAATTTCAGCGGCCATTTTGAATTTATAAGTTCTGATCAAATATTAGTTGTTTTCTACCACAAAAACCCCAGAAACCGATTTTCATTGGAATCGGAACACAATTGGCAAATTTGTCGGCCATATTGGCGCGGCCATTTTGAATTTATAAGTTTTGACCACAAATTCGTTATTAGCGACCTTAAAAATCCCTATATACCCACTTTCATTGAAATCGGAACACAATTTGTAAATTCATATTTGAGTGGCCATTTTGAATTTCGGTCATTTTTCGGCGACCATTTTTAATTTCAAAAATCGGGCCTCGAGGTGCATCATGGGGGACCCCCACGGACCTTCGTGCAAAATTTCGAAGCGCTGCGATGACGGGTGCGCCCGCTATAGCGCACACATCGCACACACACGCATACAGAAACTTTCTTTTATTAATATAGATTGTCACTGTAGTTTTATGCATTATTTTTTTTGAATTAATGTACTTAAAATAAGATTTTTATCTTTGTACATACGTTGCAAATAAATAATAATAATAATAATAATAATAATAATAATTTCTTTAATCCCAGCAAAAGTACGGGTAGCTCCTGTACCCAATCGTAATTTGCATGTGGGTGGAATGGTGTGATGAGCAGAGCATTCTTTAACTGCCAATCATCTGGATAAATGCCTCAAAAATCTGAGAATCGAATTGCATATCTCTATCTGTTGTAATCACTTGTGTGTCTTATCTTAAACTTTTTGGGGTGTGATGGTGGCCTCGGGTGTGAACTTTAGTCAGGACAAAAACCTGTGTGGTGAGCTTTTGCGTGAACTTAAAAGCTTTGGGTCTGATTGAGCGCCACTTGTGTGAAATTGGTTGAACATTGCTGTGGGGGGTTTGTGCTTGGGGTTGGCTTTCGTTCCGGGGGTCTTGGGTGAGAGCTTTTGGGGAATCTGACGGGTGGTCTTGAATGGGATCTTGTGAGGGCCTGCAGGATTCGCAATAGCATTTGAATAGTACCTAATAATAACTAGTTGGGATGTGGTTTTGACCCTTTCGGTCCACAAGATCAACTTCCCAGTATTATGAATGTGGAATATTTTCAATCTATATTTTAATAATAAATAAACAATATATTATATATTATATATAATACCTAACATTTGTCACATTTGTTTATCAATACTTTCGCTAAGGTTGTCAAATGATATGTGCGTATTCACAAGATTAGGATGACGAAGTTGTAAACAAAATTAATGTATTACTTTTAACACTGACACTTGGATGAAAAATGAAGAATATGTTGTTATTCCAAAACTTATTTAACAAGTATATTGTTAAATTTAAGGGACCTGAAGTTCCAGCTATTGGAGTTACGATCCACCAAAATAAGGACCACTCTGCTAATTCTTTAACAACTCACGCGGACGTTACGTTACAAAATACGCTAACACTTAGTCACGATAAATCACCTATTCGTGAAGTGTGTGTAGGCAGATGTATGGCAGAAAATGGACAAATGATTGAAAATTTCGTGGGAAGCTATTGCTCGGCTGAATCCATAAAAGTTAACTTCATTTGGAACGGGTTTCATTCCAACGAGTATATTGGACAGTAGCAAAACTAATTAATTTAAGTTACTTGGCGCACTTGCCGAAGTCTCTTCATTTAAACACAAAAAACGCCTTGACCGAATGTTATGATAATTTTTCAGATCATATCTTCGTTAATACACTTAGATCGGCACCACAACGATGTCGGTATCATGTTTGGTTCGTGCGATATTGGGCAGGTGCAAAAATCACGAACTTCGTTCAAACAAAAAAAAAACGTTTCGACCGATTTTTATGCAAATATTTTCAGATCATATTTCCTTGAACACGCTTCGAACGGCACCTCAACGAAGTCGGTATCTTTTTTGGTTCGCGCGAAATCGTGCTGGTACAAAAATCACTTACGTCGTTCAAACAAAAAAACGTTTCGACCGATTTTTATGCAAATCTTTTCAGATCATATTTCCTTTAACACGCTTCGAACGGCACCTCAACGAAGTCGATATCTTTTTTGGTTCTCGCGAAATAGTGCTGGTACAAAAATCACTTAAGTCGTTCAAACAAAAAAACGGTTCCACCGATTTTTATGAAAATCTTTTCAATTTATATGTCCTTTAATACGCTTCGAAAGGCACCTTAAGAAAGTCTTTATCTTTTTTGGTTCGCGCGAAATCGTGCTGGTACAAAAATCACTTAAGTCGTGCAAACAAAAAAACGGTTCGACCGATTTTTATGCAAATCTTTTCAGATCATATTTCCTTTAACACCCTTCGAACGGCACCTCAACGAAGTCGATATATTTTTTGGTTCTCGCGAAATCGTGCAGGAAAAAATGACCACATACGTACGCACACACACACACACATACACACATATTTCTTCTCAAATTTTTGCTTAAAATGCTGTAAACGTGTAAATTCATTGAAAATTTCGAATCCGATTTTCGGACCGATTACAATAACTTCCTACTGGGAAGTTAATAACAATTCGATTTTATTTGTGTGGGATCCGTCGGGTGGGTTTTGTCTGAGTTACAATTCTTCGTGAAGTTTGCAAAATAATTTTTGATGGAAGCAAAATTTTAGAGAGCTATATTTTTTCGCTGGATTTTAAAGTTCTACGAAAAAATCATTATCGCGTTGAATTTGGACTAAAAGTCCCTAGTTATTGAACCTTCAGAAATTTTCGAAGATGCTGGGAAGTATAGCATTCACATTTTTTTAAAAAATAGTAGCAATCTACTAAGCCAGCGTCTTTTAGATACTAAGCTTCTAAGCTCACCCAAAAGCTCACCAAAAAGAATCTGAAGTCCTGAATAAAGCTCACACTCAAGGCCACCACCGCACCCAAAAAAAAACTTTAGTCACGACGCAAACCTTCAAGTGGCGTGATACCCCATAGCCCTACTACTTATGATTGCCGGTGTAACAACGAATCGCACAATCTATGTTGCAAAACTTTTCATCCAACTTTTATTTTCGTTTCAAACTGTGGTAATAAATTCTTCAACCACAAAATTTCAGCTTCAATATTTTAATGCAATATTATCACCTCTCCTTCATCCACCAGCAATCTCAATTAAGGACGTTCGCTTTATTAAGTTCTCACGTTATCTTTGTTATCTCGACTATTGATTATCGCAATTAAATTCGAAATTGATTGACCCAAAAATTCTTTTAATTCTTAAAGTATTTTCTCAAGAAAGATAAATGTTCTTAACCAAGGAAGATGTCAACATTTAAGATGATTGCATAGAAAGAAACTCCGAGAAATCTTAAACTAAAAATGAATTAATTTCGCCCGCAAAAGTGGTCTCCGTAGGTTTATCCCTTGGACTCTGTCCTGTAGAGATGGATGGGCATTGGAGTAGTTGACTTTGAAGTGGGTACAAAATTCATGGAACAACTTCTTCGTTATAAACTTTTCCATTTCAGCAGTTTTACACAAGAATTTTCACCTTTAATTTCAATAATTCATAGGAAACTTTCAGCAGTAACAACAAGGACAAAACCTCTTGCATTCAGGATAAAATTCTTAGAATTCTTAAGTATAATCCTAAGCAATTTTTAAAGTATTTTTATTGTCTCCATCTCTCCATCTTATATAGGGAAATGTTGTATGTGATGTAAGATCTGAACTTCTTTAACTTGTCCATGTAATTCACTCATCCCCCGTTGCCGTTCAGAAGACAACCCCAACAATACGACTGGGTGGCGGCCTGGAAGGATAGCGAGACGGAATCGTCTACACAACAGAAGAATGCAAATAGGAAACACTTGATGTCGTCTCTTGTTGGAAGCGACTTGAGTCTCTCTCCTAAAAGCCAGTATTATGCCTGCATTCTAGCAACAAAAGGATCTTAAATTGTTGGACGTGCGTATCATCGCTGCTATAAACAATGCTCGTCAGGACAATCCTAGGGAAGCTATTGTCCTGATGCATTCAGATGTCGCAAGGATGACAAATATCCCGGACGGAAATTGCAGGGCATCCAGACTCTCGACAATGTCTGCATGATGGCCACGAAATGCTACTACTGCACTCACACACAGCCCAGCAACACAAATGCCACTCTTTAGCTAGACTTGAGCAATGGCAGCAAGTGTCCTGGCAGAAGGAGCCACCAGACTTTCGGTGAATAATTAAAAGTAATACTACGGGTGGCACCACAAGGGACGACGGCGCGGATCTTGCCATCTTGGGGCCATTTTCGAAGGGAGCATATAGAAACAATTCTCGTGCCGGTTTTATGTGTGTGCATAAAATTTTATGGCATCTATTTTATGCGATTGCCCCCGGGCAGCATTTGGTCCTGACATTTTCAAATTTCTTTCACAACTTAAATTATGTTGAGGACTTTCGGTAAGGTTTGTGTGGGTGTGTGTGTGTGTGTAGTGGAGTTTCCTCCTTAATGCCACTTCAATTGAGCGGAACTTATGCGAGTACAGTGTTGTGTGCAAGGGGGCGAAGTATGTAAGTACTGCTGCCTACCTTTTACGGCAATACTCAGAAATCAAGAGGGTGTTTTTGGCTGCGCTCAAGCGCTTGCCAACTTTGGATTCGTACCATTAGAAAGGGCAACTTCTTTTTCGTGTATTTTTCAAGCATAAGTTAACGACACACAAAAGAAGAAAGGCTAAAAGTTTTCTCGCCCTTTTTGGAAACAACTGGCAAAGTTTGCGCCCTCGCGCCTTATGGCGGTATTTGATAAACGATTGCTCTGATAAGGCATTGTCAGCCATGCAGGATTTCTTTTACAAAAGCAACTGAAACTTGTTCGGAATTCTTCAATTCCTTTTTTTTGTTGGTTGGTCGTGTGCCTTTGAAATTCTTAAACAGTCTACCGCAGGCGGAAAAAATTTCGAAGAAAATTCTCCCTCCTGGATTCGACGTTAAATACTAAGCTGGAGGCAAAAACGGAGAAGTTTTATTTATTTTTATTTCATTTCTCTTTTTTTGGGGGGGGAGATTTTCAAAAAGGCAAATCTGAAGAATATGTAAAAAAAAGAACAAAAGTATTCAAAAAGTTGGAAATTGGTTTTATATGCCCAATATTTGAAAACGAAATTGCAACGAGCATACAAGGGCTATGGCTGTATGTGGCATGTTCAAATCCCTCTATTGTCATGTTAATAAAAAAATAAACTTGAAATAAAATAAGATTTTGGAAGACTTTTGGGGGAGTTTTTAGTTGTTTCTAGCAAAACATGATTCTTGTGTAGTTTATGGGTCCTGTCAATACCCAGAAAAGTACATCACTTATGAAAAAGGGAACTAAAAGTTTTCCTAGTTTCATGTTCTTGTAAATTTAAGTTTTTATTAGAGAAAAGAAAAGTTAAGATGTTACAAAAAAAATTCTTTGAAAAATCCAAAGGCATAATCTCCAACTAAATTAACATCCTGTTAAGTGCATGTCAGTTGTAGCTTCATCTGTTACATGACTTGTTAGATAACAAATATCGAAAGGTTAATGCATAAGAGATACTTACTATCTCTTTTTGACTAGTTCTTGCTCCCTATTAATGAATATAATGTTAAAGTAAGCAAATTCTGCAAATCGATTTAAGCCCATTCATACACAACTCACTGACTTAAAATTTGGCACACATGCGCATATTTCATCTGACAATACAGCTTGACAATTTCTTAAAAAAACAAGATGGGTCTTCCAAAATCTTGGATGAATTGTAATGGGAATTGTATTTCGGACTCTACTGAAAATTTGTATGTGGGGGTTTTTAAAATCGCCTCTGGGATGTCACAAGCTTCCCCCGAAGATTGACGTAACTCAATTCATTTCAAAAGTCATAAAACACTGATGAAGCATTGAACTACGTTCAGGAGTCATAAGACTCGGTTCTCGTTGAACTTGACGGTTGCAGTACCGGCGCGAGCTGCTGACTCCAAGGCGGTTGAACGTTCACCAGTGAGGCGCAAACTAATGTGCAAGTTTCGCAAACCTCTGTAGGTTTTCTGCGTAGTTTGTCGATCTACAGGGACTGTACAACCAGAAACCATACACCATCACCCATGATAATATATTGACTAATAGTGTAATATCACAGAACCAACCGTTATAGCTTTGGTACTAAATTAAACAAGATTCAAAGAATGACCTGTTTTGCTGAATTGAATTGCACATCGCCCACGGTAGCGGTGGAGATTATACTCAATTTGGAACTATGTAATCCATCTTGAAAAAGGAAAATCTGCGTGGATTCGTATGGTACACGAATGGCTCCCAGCAGAGGCAATTATAGGAGGCGATATCTATAACGAAATCTCCAAGTTCAGTAAAGCGAGGAGCTTATTCATCCTAGCTACAGTTTATCAAACAGACGTGTATGCTTTAGTGGCATACAATTATGAGACTTTCAGTAGAACTTACGCTTAAAAATTCATGCCATCTGACAGCCAAGCGGCAATCAGAGAACTAAATTTGCTTAGGACTAAGTTAAAAGGTCTGCTAAAGCGCCTTTGGTGAGATAGGTACTCTCCTTTATGTTAAGCTTGGAGCATCAAGGCTTCGAAAGCAATAAGAGATTGGATACCCTGACTAGGTAGAACTTTGGCACTATTTTTTCGGTACAGAGCCAACTTGTGAGGCACCTACCAGTTTGATGAGAAGGAAAATCGATTATTGTGTGGTTTAATCAACTTCAAGGGACTTCGTCTTGCCCCATATCGCAACACGGCCAGAGAATTGCCGAGGGTCAGGAGGTAAGAAGTCAGGACTCTAGTTGGCTTGACTTCAAAGCTTCACTGAAGATAGTTTGTACTTTGCCATACTCTTACGCCTTTAATAATGTACATAAAGGACCTGCCAGATCTTCTCTTTTCCATCAGGAACTCATGTCTGCTTCAATCAGCAGGTCTGCAGGTGCATTGAATTTATTTTTAAATGGGGCCGCAATAATCGAGTTGATTATTGTCATTGTCTCCAATAATACCTCGCTTCGTTTCAGTGGACGGCCTGTTCACCTCTCAACATTTTAAGCGTGTCATTTACCAAGGTCTGGGATGAAATGGCATATATTTCAAATCGCTAAACAAATATCTCAGTGCCTGGAATTTCTTAAGAGATCCTACTACAGCCATCATCCCAGACCTCTAATTCGACCCCTAGTATATATCTCGTTTGGAAATCCGTTTTATCGTGGCTTAACAAGGTGTAGAGCCACACTCTCAAGTTCAAGTAAAATCAAACTCGTACAACACCCCAGAGTTAAAAAATAAGGTTCATCGCCTTCTCCTCCAGATGCTTCCGGACTCGGCCTAAGCTATTGTGCTTTCTGTCCAACTGTCGAATTAAGGTGACTAGTAGACCTTGCTTCATGACTTGAACGGCATGATGAGCTAGTATAGTCCAAGGGCCAGCGCCAAAAAAACTGTTTGAATTTACTAAGCCTTGTTTTTTTATAGGCGATTACCATGTTTGTGTAGGCAAACATACTGCGGCCAGTCAGGCGAAACTGAGAACATGTGGCTTCGGTGAGCTATCAAAGATGTTTTACCTGGAGAGCTAATAAAATTAATTTACTAAGGCTGAAAATTGTTATACAACTTGTATATTGTATATAAATAAAAGTTGTGATGGTCAGTCAGCTGAATATGGGGACGGAGCTGGTCAGTCGGCCGCAATATATGTGCAAAAAAATGAAAAAATTTGTGGGGTATTAAATGTTATTTCAAACATAAAAAAACGATCAGTCATCGATTTAACGGGACAAGGCCCGTCAGTCAACAAAAAAGGAATAAAAATGTCACTCGTGCTTTTTTCTTCATTATTAGATATTTTTATTTATATAACTAAACTAGATTGAATAGGCCATTTATTAATTAGTATTTAATAATATTGAAAATTTATTATAAATGTATAGAAATAAATTTAATACCCCCAAAAAACTTTTGAAGTGTAGTTGAAGCTCCGACTGCAAAGAGAGGTCGTGGAGCTCTCTGGTCATTGAGTATTTAAATACATTCATAACTTTCATTTAAGTTATCCTCTCTCCTCTCATGTGTGTTAATTTAGTGAAGTGTGTGAAATGACACATAATGTTTGATTTTCACGCGTTTAAGACGTAAAGGACGATTCACACCGCCGCACAGTGGTCTGAGAATGAAATTTACGCGAAAAAAAAAATGCTTTTTTCGAACATATTAAATTGATTCATTTATGTTAGTAATTTGTCAAACGGACTCCAAAAGTGAGATTTTAGTGCGAGTGCGACAGTTATCTTCGACTTACGTCAAGAATGGGCGTTATTTTCATATTTTAGTGAAGGCCGTTTTTATTATTTCGAAGAGTCACAAAGAGACAAAAATTTAATTATGGCTTCTGAAAGGACATATAATTTACCGTTATGTCTAAAAATTTCATGTTGGGTTGTGCGCAGCTGGGTGAGTCACAGTGAAAAGATAATAGCCATGAAGTCAACGTTGTAGAAACTAGTGTATCACATTGTAAAGGTTTAGAAATCAGTGTAAACAATAACTTCTGAGAATACAGATTATAAATATATACATACTATATTCACAGCACATACAAAAATGAAAATAGCGTGCGAAATCGCTACTGATTCACTGCCCAACAGCATGACTGTTGCATGAAGTATTCTCAACTTCAACTACCTTTTTCCCCAAAAATACGTAGTTAGTCAATATATTTTTTTCCACAATTGGAAAGCATGAACAATTTCCTATAAATAGTGTAAAGACCGCCTTTATTTTTGAAGATATTAGCAAATTTTGATGCTAAAGTTGGCTTTATTTGGTCAGAAGCTTATGTGGAAAATAAAACTCGAGCCAATAAAACTCGAACTGATACAATGAGGGTAGATTCGAAATCAGTGACATCAAATTAGTAAACAACCATTAAAAATATTTTATGCAAAAAAAAAAAGTTTGATTTTGTTGTGCTGTTATAGATGAAAGTGATGAAATGGAAATTGATCCAGAATAAAATTCTTTAGCCAGCATATTAGATCGGCCATTTTGTTTTTCTAAATGTTTGACATGAAAATTGTAAACAGCGACTCCAAAAACTTAGAAATATTCAAAGTTATGTGAATTCAATTCAATTTAGCCTTTTAGCTGCCATATTGGATCCGCCATTTTGTTTTTTTAAATATTTGACTTCAAATTTGTAATCAGCAACCCCAAATACCCATACTTTTCAATTTCTGTGCAAATCTAACAAAGTTTGATGTTTTTTCCACGTAAATATCATTCTCAGACCACTGTGCGCCTCGTTCGCCTTTGCGAATGCGTTTGAAGTGCGATCGCGATCAATCGCAACAAGGCAGTTTAAATTAGGAGTGCACATCGAGAACGAAAATCGCTAGCGTTCAGCGATTCCCGTTGCGTTCTGTTTTGTGAACGCGTCCGGCGGCATTTGATCGCGCATCGCGAGTTGGAAAATCATTGAAACAACATGAATACGTCGTCGTCGTCATTTTTAATCAAACTGTTCTATTTGATCTATCATACCCAGAATACAAGAATGTTAAAAAAACATAAAATATGGGAGGAAATTGGATATAAATGAACAAGCTCTGCCGCGGAAAAGACAAAGACGTATCCTGCTACTTGTAATTCTAATTAGTAGGGGAGCAGATGCTTGCAAAAGCCATGTCGTCCTATCTTTCTGCCACCTGGTATATATATGTAAGTTTTTCAAGTAATTTCGAGCATTTTATATAATATGACTTTTGTTGAGGAAGTGGACCCATCTCGAGATGATACTAGTAGCAGAACTTTTTGACCATTTGCTGGGGGTGTGGGGGGAAATTGCAACTTCAGGGAACTGATTCATTAATTTGCGATTCGCGATTGAATTCCGTCAGTGTAAAAGTCCTTGATCGCAATCGCCATTGTAATGGACATCGCAAACGCAATCGCATACGCAAACGCGCTGGTGTGAATCGGCCTTAAAACGATAAAACGTTACAATTTCTTTAGCGTGTAAGAAATATTATACGGTGTACTTGTGTGATTTTTGCACGTGTCTTTTTATCCGTATTATTTTAACACGGTTTATTCCTAAAACGAAATATTTTAACACGATTAGCCGAATTTACATGCCTATGAAGTGTGTTGTGTGTTAAATTCACACGGAAAAATTATTCTTAGGTTTGCAGTGACTTCTCAACAAAGGCATGAGTAGCTAAGAGTAGAAGCCAACTGTTTTTGGAACGCACCTAATGCTTTTAGTTTGGTTGGAGTTTAAATAACTTTTGTATTTTGAGTTGTTACCAAAAGTAACAAGCAATTCGAATATATTCGATAGTTCAGTTGTCGGTAATTTGAACATAGCAAATAAGAAAAGCAAAGAGCGTGTTCATTGTAAAAGAATTTGCCATCACGACCACCACAAACAAGTTAAAAAATCCCTGATTAAAAATAGCTGAAGTATACGTTTGGGATGTTTTACGACAAGCACAATACTAGCTTGATCTAGTGCTGTCAGATCTCTACACGTTTCACGTTCCACAACTTCCTCATTACTCCACCAGACAATGCATTAAATTTCAGATTCTATCCGATGGACGCTCTAGTCAATTGTATTGAACAGAAGCAAATAAAGAACGGCTTGAACCACGCACAGAGATACATACTCCCAATGAAATGACTGAAGTGTTTGAGTAAAGACAATAGACGCATATCCATCGAAATCATTCTATTCATCAACAGAAGTTCCATAGGCTTCAAAGCAATCACAAAATTCTTTAGATTCGATTTTGCACAGTAGCAGGTAGAGCCAATTAGAGAATGCTGATGCTGTTGCAGCTTCATAGGTGCTCTCATCCTGCTTATCACAACACTAGATACAATGTGGGGTCCGGTCTGATTAGAGCTACGTTGATGAAAACCAATTCGCATGTATAGAGGATGAATTCGATTTTCGTAGCGTATTCTGCCTAAGGATAACCAATATTGGGATTAAAGCTTGATGGTGAGATTAGCTTTAAAATTAAAAATAATGGAAAAATCATAATTTTGCATCAAACAGTAAAAAATGAGTATTTAATATTTTACAAAAACTTAACTTAAAAAACGATTTGCAAAATAAGTTCCAATATTAATCCTTTACTCAAAAAAAAGAAGGAAAACACTCTTATGTATAAGGGAAGAACAAGGAAAACTCGTTTTAAAATTTTCTCTGTGTGTAATCCATTTTTAATCATTTCCATTGCAAATTTTATGCAGTTTTCCTGCGATTTAAGTTATTTGAGTAATTTATTCAGATTAAACTTTTATGTACATTGCACAATAGTTCCGAGAATTGTGAATAGGATTATGCCTTAGTGGCAGTGGAATTGTGTTAATATTTATGAACCGAAGATCTTCAAGATGTTTTTCTTTGAATTTTTTGCAGTGGAATTATTAATGAAATTTTTAAAAATTATGGACAGGTTTTGATTTTTTGTTATTGAAGCAGTGCCGGCGGATAATGTGGGTACGGTGGGTAGCAGTACCCACCCGAAAAATTCCGGGTGGGTAAAATACCCACCCGGAATTTGAGCAACGAGAGTGTGACATAATCTTTTTATATTAAAATTGTACACAGTTATTGAATAGCTCACTTTAAGTTTCATTATACTCAATTTATATAAAATCCAGTATTCCTGGAAGATATGCAAATAATGGCCATGATTCTTATTAAAAAAAACTGTGTATACACTATTGTGTATTTCTGTGCTCCGATTACTTTAACGCTTATTTTCTTAAACGCTAAAGGTAAAAGTACCCGGATAGCATTTAAAGTAGGTTTACATCCCAAGAATAAAGTGGAAGAGCAAATCTGAGCTCCTTTATCGCAAAGATGGTTTTATCTTTGTTTCACCAACGTGGCAACAGAAAATGGCAACCTCAAAGTGGGGCCCTACTCTACTTAATGAATGCGTAGACCTAAAAAAAGCTTTTAATTTCGTTAAATTTCAGTATTCTAATGCCTATAAATAAGCCATTTTCCCTAGTTTTTGCATATTTACCTTGTTTTCGACAGTTTGAAAAAGGCGTTAATTTTTTTAACTCAAAAACGAAGTGAGAAAATGTTGAAACTAATAAAATTGTCTTTTTTACTACACATTAATTTAATATAACTATCTAAAAGGCTTTGCAGCTTATTAAATTGTTTCCTCTGCGACCGTGTTAAACATTTTACGTTTGGCAGTTGTAAAGAGTTTCGAGCTTTCGACGAAACTTTGCGCTTGCGTTTTGTACAAGGCCACTCTGTTCTTCCACTTTATTCTTGGGATGTACACTCGCCTTAATAAATAAAAACTTGCGGCGGTGTTAAAAGATTTTTATTTTCAACGGCGAGTGTTGTTTTCCCAAGCGGTTGCCTATCTGAGTACGAATCACGTCAAATGCTGCTTACCTCCGCAATCGAAAAGAACCGGTCTAAGTATGCTAAAGACAGCCTTCAATCCCATCAACATAATTGTCTGAAATATGAACAGCAAAAACTAAAGCTTTATGAGTAAAATTGAGCTTTTAAAAAGCTTTCCGAATACGTAAGGCGTAAGGGATTGTCCCATTTCATTTGTAATGGGGTTTGCCTTATGGGGCCCTTATGAGAAACTGATAGGGCCTACCTCACTGCAGTATCGCAGATTTGTTCTCTCTGTGGTACGCATGAGGAATTCACCGGGAAAGCCCTCTTTTTGCATGCTCCTTATTTGCTACAGGGGGTCTCATAGGGAACCGACGGGGAAATCCCTCTTTCGGCATGCCCCTCATTTGCCACATGAGGCCCACACGCTGCCTGAGGCATGCCCACCTAAATGCTAGCCGGATATAAGTTTTTTCGTGCTAAACATTCTCCCTCGCAAATCCCAATAAATTAGAAATAAAATAAAAAAATATACGCGTGGGTTTCGGGAACCTCTACAAAAGTGAAAGAAAATCCGACATTTTTCAATTAATAAGATTCTTCGTGTGTTACGCGTTTAAATGAGTATTTGCTTCAAAGAAGTAGTTATACAAATATAGTATTAGCAACATACATGCGGAACACACTTACTGCCAAGTCTGGCCGAGGCCTGCCGAAGATCGCCCGAAGTCGCGACCGACAAATTTTCGTTACATCGGGGGCGTTCAGTTGTAGAATGTCACATGTTTTACCTGCGGTATTTTTTTTAAAAATTTTCTTTGTTGTAAAACTCCTTAGACGTAGGATTCACTGGACCTTTGAGAGATGTCTCTGTTGGGTCAGATAATAGTAGTCAAAATCGTGAAAGTAAGTATACAATGTATACGAGTTACAGCAATAATTATGAAACTTTTGCGACCCTATGGCCTTTTCTCGTGCGATTCTTTTCCCGCTGATATGTTTCTCACAAGACCTAAGACCATTTAATCCAATTTTCTAGTTGGTGCTTTGAATAAGTCTTCAGTGCCGGTTATTTTTAAAAAATGGGCTCAAGACTGCGCATGATGGCTTCAACTTAAAAACAACAAAGCGATTTGCACTATATGCACCGAAGCGTGCGAGATGAAGTTAATAGCCAATTAGATTCGCGTGCTATCGCATCCAAGTAGGGTTTATGAGGGATTCTTCAACTGGAATCATGGACATGCGGGGTTAGAGTTTCATGCCACTAGTTCTCTTCATATAGACTGCCTTGAAGCGTAAAAAATGTTGATAAGGTCAGTGGGGGTCAGACAAGGTCTTTCCCTGAGAGGAGCCAACAACTATGAAAATTCAAATTTCATGACATTTTCAAAGGCTCGAGCTGAAGATGTGATTGAACTGGCATCATGGCTGCAAAGAGATGATCACAAGTGGCTCCATGAAGACTGTCAGAATAAAATTCTAGATTTTATGGCTACTACAGTATTGTCGAAAATCATGGAAGAAATAAGAGCAGCTGAATTTTTTATATTACACTAGACTAAACTTCGGATATTTGCAAAACTGATTTGGAATGCAGATCTACAGAAATGTAATCTAAGGGCTATTGATTCCTATGAGAAGATAAAAGCAGTAACCGATGATTTGGGCTGTTCTCGAGATTCAAAATTCGAAGAAATTTCCAATCAAGTAGCAACTTTGAAACTAATGAACCACAAATCCCATGTCAGCGAAAAATCCAAAGCAGCTCGACGAAGGTAAGAGCGAAAATCAACGATTTTTTCTGACTACCCACCCGGGCCCAACACGATCCGCCGGCACTGTATCGAAGTATAGGTAACATGGGTTAAAATGAAATTTATTACAGTGTAATTATTATAAAATGCTGTGAATGCGAGGACTTCATCGCCGTCCATCATAAATCAGCGTTCTTTCATTCCATGTTTCAATTTATGTCATGGTTCAAAAAGCAAAGGTTGTCGCTGTGTTATCCATCCGATTCCCAGGCATTATTTGCCGATTCGTAGCAGAAGTGTTTTTGTAGGAGTTGTTTGCTAACCCTCAGCCCAAACGACTTAATGTAAGAAAAGCTATAGGATTGTAATTGGTACCACAAAAAGTCCTTCTCGTTTCCCTGCTAGCGCAAACTATTAGAAACATTTTTTTTCATCCATTCTACGCAAAAAGCGATTATCTTGAGTTTTTTTCCACTGGGTGGTCAAAGATCTCTGCAAATACTCGATATTGGTTGCCTATTTTGGATGTAACCAATATTTAGCGGCAATTTGAATGAGTTTTAAGATACGTTTGCAAATATTTCGAGACAGTAAACACGTTCCAAATTTAGTACATTATTTTATTGCCAAAAACAACTTAATCTGTTCACCCACAATAATCTACGTCTTTATCTGTAATAGTTCTGATATTTCAAATACATCTCCAACCACCAGACATTTACTGCCATCCATTAAGAAGGCGACTCTTTCTCTCACTCTACGTTGAGCTCTAGGCCTACCCCAAAATAATCTGGGTGGCACTCGGTTGACACAAAAGCATTTGTCATCCGAAAATAGCAAAAATCCGCCATAAAACCGCGAGTTAATGAATTATTTTCGCTTATCTAGATCTGCACCGAAAATATTTACTAGAATGGAGACGGCTAATTACTTCATTAAAAATAATTAACTGGATGTGGGCCTGGATGCATCAATGCCAAACTGTAGCTAAACGACACACTGGATCTGCACGCACCTCGGGATAGCTTCGCTGATAGTGGCCCCTCTCTCGCCCGCGAGCGCCTCCTCGTGAGAAGTCAAGGAACCCCGGGTTACACGCAATTCCCTGATTTATTACATGAACGCCGCTTTGTTTCGGTAATGAGGAGTTTACACGGACTCCAAGACAATAAGTCGCGGATGTTTAAGGCCGCAATATGGCGCTCCTGTAAATATTTATGATTTACTTTTATTGGTATGCCTTTCATGCATGTTCATACATATGTTAATTGCTGGCCACGGCGGCTTTTCCGTGATTAGGATCCTTGCTGAAATAATTTATGTGTGGCTTGTTGTTTCCACTTCATCCGTTTCTTTTTTTTTTTTGGCCCGGTATTTATGGTATTTTATCTTTAATCAGATTAATTTAAATGCAGAGGAATTGCTTTGTAATTTAGCCACAGAAAACGGAAATCTGGGGTAGTATTACTTACAATGCCAAATTTATTCAAAAATCAGCGACTTGATCTTACAGTATGAAAGAATGGAAACAGTAGACTAAACATAAATCAGATTCATAACACTTATCACTAGCGTGCCCCTTTAAAATTATTTGCATAAATGGCATCCCAATTGGGTTAGCACAAGTGCCTAGTATGCATCAATTGAGTCAGTGGATGTTAGCAAAAAGTCATACTCGGTCAGGAAATTAGTCCATTTAATGCTTGGGGATGTTAGGATTGCTATGAGTGAACCTGCATACTTTATTGATTCAAGGCCAATGTACACGAGCATGCCTGATTCAATATGAGAAGGCGAATACGATACAGTATGGATTAAGGAAAGATTTTGGTACGGGATGGCGGGACCACAGCTATACAAGGTTTATAGTATAATTTCAAAGAAGAAGACCATCGTCTAAAGTGAGAGCTTCAGATCAAGTAAGGCCTTCGCCATCAAAAACGATTTATAACAGGGAACGAGCAATTCACTGCTCTTATTTAATACTAGTAAAAAACTGCGTGCGTTGCAACGCCTTTAAATAAAAAAAGTTTATGTGTCCGCGGTAGGAAAAAAGTATAATGAACACAACAAAAAAACTGGAAAAAATGATCTTGGATATCATACAGAAATTTAGAATTATATATAAAAAATATTGTAATAATTCTTCTTGAGCGTTCTCGGATTTGTCAGGGGTTAATTGAAACAATTTGTTTCTTTTTACAAGCTTTATATTAACTTCGTTTTCTGTGTGGGTCAAATCTTGCGATCGATTTTTGAACTACTTCCCGGTATCCGGTGATGCTCAAATTTGGCACACACTTTTGCTTCTAAAGACAATGCAATATAGTATATTCAATTTTATGGTACATCCAATAAGGCGGCCACCATAAAATGGCGGATATTTCTGGGGTGGAATCTTTAGGTCGATTTTTCGACCACTGCCGGATATCCGGGGATGCTCAAATTTGGCACAAACCTTTTGTTTTGAAGACAATGCAATATAGTATATTCAATTTT
The DNA here is from genome assembly GCA_963855945.1 of Thereva nobilitata. NCBI lineage: Eukaryota > Metazoa > Arthropoda > Insecta > Diptera > Therevidae > Thereva > Thereva nobilitata. The sequence goes on from OY979696.1 coordinate 21,580,062, forward strand.
ATGGTACATCCACCATAAAATGGTGGATTACCTTTTTCTTTGCCACCTCCCGACATGGGTATCAAATGAAAAAGTATGAGGAGTAGAATACAATAAGCTATGTGATGTCATTTTAAATCCAATATGGCGGCCACCACAAAACGACGTATTCCCTTTTTCTTTACTTTTACATTTTAAATCCAATAAGGTGGCCACCGCAAAATGGCTCATGAGACTAAAAAGTAGAAAATAAAAAAACAATAAAAAATACTTTTTAAAAACAAGGTTTTATTAGATAAACTAAAAAATATTAAATAATAAATAAGTTTTTAAATATGCGTTAATAAGGTGAACTAAAAAATATAAAATAATTTTTTTTCATCCACCTGTATGTAACTACAAGTAAAAGCTTTTTCAGATATTATAACAAAAATGTAAAAAAATATTATGATTTAACTAATAAATACGGATACAATGTGATAAAGCTCCCCCAAGCTCCCCCATCCGGTGATCCAAATATACGGAGGATTACGTCAGTCATCACCTTAGACGTTGGGTTTTCCATCAGCCATAGGCAAAACTGTGGCAACACTGACAGCAAAACCTATCGTCTAATGCAGTGGTTTTCAACCTTTTTTGGCTTACGTACCCCGTCGCAGCTAAATTGTACCCCTTACATTAGAAATTGTTTATAGTTTAGATACTCGTAATTGTTATTATTTAAAACTTGTTCTAACACTAATTATAGCAATAGCCTGTCAAGGAGTACGCCCAGAATGTTTATTGATGAAAATTAAAAGATTTTTTATAAGTTACATAATTTTTTAATAAAAAACAACAAAGTTGTTGCTAAAAAAGTTGGATCTGATACAGCCTACAGGCTGCGCGATCCCCGGGGGTAAAATTGATCCCGCCAACCGGTAAAATTACCCGGGAATTCCTGGGAATCGCTCTTTTTCTTTAATTCACTTGTCAACTAATTCACTGCCCTGCGAAAGAATCTACCGGATATAATTTCGAACCGAGGAAGTTTGTGAGCCTTTCTCAGTTTCTAAGAATTAATTTTAGGCATACAGGATGTATTTACTAAAGTTACAAAGCGGCCAGTACAGCTGTGGATAGATTTTCGATATTTTTTTGTCCACTGTTTGCCTCCGCTCTGAAACTGGATCGAGACGAGAGGAGAATAGAGTATGTTTAACATCCGCCATAACTAATTTTTTTTCGCGTACCCCTAAGCCATCAAACACGTACCCCTAGGGGTACGCGTACCACGAGTTGAGAATCGCTGGTCTAATGGACGCCTTAAATTCCATGACTTTTCCAGGTTTTCCAGAGAGTGGCCACCCTCTTTAATAGCAGTTTCCAGTGAGTTGAACTCTTTTAACGAGCCCTCAACTTCAGTTTTTGTTGCAGGTTTTTGAAAGTATTCTTCGTAAATTCTTTCAAAGCATCTATAAAATTTCATAACCAATAACCAATCATTACAACAGGTTATTTGGTTATTTTTGTTATGAAAAGATTTTAAACTAGTTGGGATGTGGCTTTTGACCCTTTCGGTCCACAAGACTAACTTCCCAGTATTCGTTCAAACAAAAAAACGACTCGAACGATTTTTATGAAAATCTTTTCAGATCATACTTCCTTTAACACGCTTTGAACGGCATCTTAACGAAGTCGGTATCTTTTTTGGTTCGCGCGAAATCGTTCTGGTACAAAAATCACTTAAGTCGTTCAAACAAAAAAACGGTTCGACCGATTTTTATGAAAATCTTTTCAGATCATATGTCCTTTAACATGCTTCGAACGGCACCTTAACGAAGTCGATATCTTTTTTGGTTCGCGCGAAATCGTGCTGGTACAAAAATCACTTAAGTCGTTCAAACAAAAAAACGGCTCGACCAATTTTTATGAAAATCTTTTCAGATCATATTTCCTTGAACACGCTTCGAACGGCACCTGAACGAAGTCGATATCTTTTTCGGTTCGCGCGAAATCGTTCAGGAAAAAATGACCACATACGTACGCACACACACACACACACACACACACACATATTTCTTCTCAAATTTTTGCTTAAAATGCTATTGGGACCTTGAAACGTGTAAATACATTGAAAATTTCGAATCCGATTTTCGGACCGATTACAATAACTTCCTACTGGGAAGTTAATAAAAATAACAAATAACTAAAAATAACAAAAACATATAAAAAGAAACAAAAATCGCCGCACCGAATATGCTTGCGCCCCGGGGATATAGCCCATTTAGCCCTGTGGTTAGGGTGGCCCAAGGTCAATTGTTTCGAATTGAATCAATACCAAGAGATTTGTTTACGCAGATGTTTAGGTACATTTCAAGGTGACATTCATTTTAAGAACAATAGTGGGGATATTGGCAGGTCCAGTGGATTTGTTGGCGTCAAGCTACTTTGATGCACTTATACGTAATAATATCTGATGAAGACCCTGGCTATTGAGTTTGGGACAGGGTATGGGAAAGAAGTGTCGGCTAATGGCTCCTCTACACGTTGGCCAATATGTGTGCCAATGTGGCAAAATGGCCCAACGTGTGGACGCGTCGGCCATAACCCTGCCACAACCCTTTCAACACACCACATGGATCTCGCGCCAACGCAACGTATTGGTCAAAAAACCAAATCACACGGATCTCGCGCCAACCTGTTGGCCATCACTCCCCATCATTCCAATACATACCAAGGTGAGCCAAAAACCCCGCTCTACACGATAGCCAAGGTATTGGCTGCAAACACATTGGCCAACGTGTAGAGGAGCCATAAAGAAGAATTCGAGGCGAATAGATATGCTAGAAATTCGGCCTTGCATTTGCTGTATGTTATCATTTTCCCTTTATGAATTTAAATTCTGCTTGGTGGAACTTAGCCCGAGCAGGAGGTTTTGTCGCAAGCGATTGGTTTAATGAGTTTACTCCTCACGTTGTAATCAAATGATGAAATATGATTTGACTTGTTCGATGATGGATTTCTTAGTTTTATGTACTCATCACGATGCGATTCACTCGAGCACCTCTTATACCCAGGGGCGGCGGAGCGCGTGCGGATGGAAGGAAAAGTGCACACGCACTTTCGCTTTGGGTGGGGAAATCCACACCCAAAATATTACTTGTACACCTAATAACTAACAATGTTGGAAGGCCGTATCGGTCGCAGGCGACGAAGGAACAGGGTCGATAGGCCACATGCAACCAAGGCTTTTCATACGAAAACTAAATATATTATATCAGAGCTATTAAGAACCTAGCCTAAGATTTTTAAACCCCACCCGACCAGTACTTAAAAAGGATTGCCTCAGGGTCATGCCGAAAGAGGGCTTTCCACTTAGTTTCCCCATGAATACCATACAAAAAAATCAGCGCTACTGAAGTGAGGTATGCCTTATCAGTTTCTCGTAAGGGCCTTATGAGGCAAACCTCATCACAAATAAAATGGGGAATCCCAATATCTATCTTACGTATTAGGAAGGCTTTTTAAAAAGCTTTAGTTTTTGTTGTTGCATTGTTTCATATTTCAGGGAATTATGTTTGTGGCAGTGAAGGGTGACATTTAGCATACTGAATTGACTGGTTCCGGTTCAATTACAGAGGTCAAGCAGCATTGAACACGCCAGTACTCAGTTGGGGAGCGCATTGGTAAAACGACACTCGCGTTTAAAAATATAAAGCTTTCGAAACCAGCGCAATTACTACTTACATATCCACGCTGAAATTCTCAAATTTTTCGGCCTCTTTTTTCCAGTCGAGATCGGAGGGTAGTGATGATTTTTCCTCAAGGCGGCTGGGTATTTCTTATGACTAGGCGCGAATTGAGAAAGGCGTTAGATGCCCTGCGTGGGCCTTATAATAGGGCAAGCTCCCCGGGTCGAAATGAGGAACTGGATCTAGACTCATAGGGGCCCTATCTGCACCCCCGCCCCCCAAATTCTACGCGGGCTTAACCGCTAACTAAAGAAATTAAAACCACTCAAGACACCACTGGTAAATAAATTGACCGATTAATATTTTAGATTTTAATGGTTTTCTGTTCACGTGATCCCCACCCACAATGATTATGCTCCGCCGCCCTTGCTTATACCCTCTGTAGGCGGGTTTATTGCATTCATGTAGTCCCGATTAAACCATCTGTTCGGCCTTGGCTTCACAGAGATATGATAAAATTGAGAATGAATAAATTAATTCCTGCTTGTATGGTCCTGGTGATATGAATAGTGGCGGAGTTAGCGTTTTCGATTTGGAAACACAGGACCTATTCAGCGGATTGCTAAAAATGAGTTGGCTGGAACCTTCCAATAATGCGAAGCTAGTTTGGGTGGGCTGGAAAATTTGTATGGGAAGTTAGCGCTGACTAGGAAGTGGTCTGAATTGCCAAGAGGTGAATCAGCTTCGACGAAGTATCGCGTTGGGTGAGAAGTAAGAAATAGGTGAAGGAGATGGGCTCCACAATTCGATGTAGGTTATCGTTGATCGCAAAAATTACAGCGTCTTTGGCAGAAATACTCCCGCCATTTGAGTAACTCAGTTAGTCTGCATTGTGAACATTGAAATCAGCCCCACTCAGGATTGGTATATCCCGAGATCTGTTCAGAAATGACATCAAATGCTAAAGTTGAAGCTTGGTTACCTATTTTAGGACTTCTGTATAGAAAAAAGAAAATGCTATTTTGGTGATAATTGGGTTTAACTTGGTGCGAAAATTTGCGATTTAAACTCAATAAGTGGCACTTCACAAAAGAAAAATTCTCGTGAAGCCCTGAATATTACAAAACTCCAAACAAAAAGTTTTGTAATAGAACATTTCAATCGCCACATTTTTTTAAGGGATTTTATCGGCAAAATAGTCATTAAAGTGCCATTTATGAAACGTGCCTTAAAACATAAAATCAATTGAGTGTTCTTATTTGTTTAAGGATGGTTTCAAACAAGATTTGAATAAGCACGCTCGTTTGTTAAATTGCGCGACTGTTTGCATGCACGAAAGCAATCAACTCAAGCATTTCTGGATGCGTTTGGTCTGAGACACCACATTGCATCGTAATTGACGTGGAGTTGGCTGAAGTGAGTCAAGTCCCAAACTATTGCACAGTACATCTAACTCGCTTCGTGTGCTGATTTGATAGTGTCGAAGCTTCGAAATAGAATTTCTGAAATTCCCTCCCCATGTCCTACGATTTGTTTTTTTATTTTAAAAAGAAAACACGAAATAAAATAAAATAAGTGAAAATTCCGCCATGGTCCGGACGAATGTGTTTTCACAGATTTCTTTTCTATCTTGTCGTCACAATCTCTGTGCTGATGGCGCATCTGTCGCGAATGTCAACTCCCAAGTGATCCCAGTGCGACACTCTGCTGCGCCAGCAATAATTTGATGCGGTATCTTCTGACAATATATAAAGGCATCCGCGATCGAAACACACCGGATTCACAGATAATAGTGAGTGAACACGGTTGTTAGTGTCAACAAATCCGCTCTTTATCGAGTTGTTTACGATTATTTTTAGAAGATTCCTGCCGTGCCACCAAGACGACGACGACGCTGCAAGGTGGCAGTGGGTGGGTGTTCGTAAGTTTAAGGCACTTTCACGAGACCAAGGCGATAGTGGATATATTATCGCATTACGGTTAGCCACGCAAACTCATTCCGAGGGGGTGTATTCCACACTGTGAGTAAACACCGCGCTGCTCTACAATGCGACTAGGTGGGCAGAACAATTTCAACATCGCGCCGCGTTCTGGGGTGGATAATTATAGCGTCGCATGTCGTCATCGGAACGGCATTGCCGGCATATCGTGCCGCGATTACTGGATACATCGTAGATGTGTTTACCTTAGCGTCGCGATGCTGTTTACAAGCCCCAGCCCCCGTCGTCGGGTTCGAGCTCATGCCCCCAGCTTTGGTAGCGTGATTACGTTATTAGCAATAAAAAAAAATTATGGGGAATCTTCTCGCCGCTGGGCGATCTAACGACACTCTCCCATCTGCACAAGGAGCACACGGCGCCGATGAATGATTAATGGGGGATTTGCATTTGCCGAAGGTGAGTTGTGGCGGATCCATCTTCCTGGGGCCAAAATCCAAAAGCAATTATGAGGATTAGGCCGCCCCGGCAATAATTGGTATAGTTTAGCGCGCGGAGGCCACACGGTCGGCTGTCGGGGGTGCTTTACGAGCTGTTTTATTTACAACGTGTTAATGCGGACGGGGCTGTCTCCTCTGGACACTGACAAATGTCTTAGGTGGCGTGGGCAGACACAACAGCTTGGCAATTAAAATGTTTCAACGGACGAGATATTCTGTTTATCTGGTTCTGGACGTGGATTTATGGGCGAATACCTCTGCCGGCAAGAAATACCTTCGCTTCGTTTTTTAGGGACTCTAATCCGCCCGCCCCGCCAATCCCCAGCTCCACACCTCCACCCCCGCCCAACCGAATTAAAAGTAAAGAAGAACACAATGTGCCAGTGTCCCTGGTGTATTTAATTATTCCCTAGGAAATGACACTCTGTTTTCATTTATATCCAAGTGGAGAATGGTGTTGCTCTCATCTGGCATAATCTGCTATCGTTACAGGCACTGAAAGCATTTCCTAGTCTCTAGGTTTGCACATTCCAAATGAGCTACGCGAGTTGAATAATTAAAAATGAAAAATAAACATCAGCAACATCTTGGCGATCAGTCCTTGTTTACGTACTTAATTAAGGGCGAATCTTTAGAGAATCTCATTTGTCATGTTTCATTACGTTTGCGAGATGGAGCGGTGCCACACATTTGTGAAATTCGTATTAAGTTTTTGAGGCAATATAAAAATCACGAATTTTGAAATATTATGATAATCTTGGCCGTGCTGATTAATTTTATCACGAGCTTTTCAGGTGACTTAATGAGTTTTAAATGTGGGTTTTAATTTGTCTGCTAATGCGCACTGGAGATGCTTGGATAAATCAGGAATTAGGTGCAAAGCTTGGCGACGAAATCGTTTTAAACGCAATAAGAACTTGGTGCCAAAAAGTCCCGAATTTATTACATCATTTCTACGTTCATCGCGTGCCAAGCTTAGATTGGTGATAAATCTAGTAAACACAGCTCGAAATGCCACAGAATGCGGTTTCACTTTTCGGATGTATTAAAAACCATTTCGGTCAAGTTAAACGAGTTTCTGCATATGTGGAATTCAGAAATACTGACTGAGTAACGTTTTGTTCTCATATTACATCAACTTTTATTAATAAAATTTTTTTAGGGATACTGATCACTTTTTGTGTATACCTTTTCGTCCTCGAATAGATGACGGCCATTGCCGGCGGATAATGTGGGTATGGTGGGTAGTAGGTATGGTGGGTATGGTAGGGAGTAAAATACCCACCCGGAATTTGAGAGAAACGGAGCGTAACATTTTATTAAAACTTCTCACCTGCTGGTTATTTGGGACTCGAACCTACTAACAACAACTGGCGCTTCCTTGAATTTCTCTCTTTACGTAGGCTTTTTCCAGCCTCCACTTCCTGCTTCCATTTTCCTCTATCCATCCTCGGCCCTCATCATGTGTCTGTCCTAGGGTGTTTTTCGGATATCAGTGGTGCCTCGACCATTGCCTCTCGTTCCGCGCTATATTCGTCAAATCTCACACAATAAACGAAGACGTGCTCTGTGTTATCCTGGATGCCTTCCTGGGCATGCCGGGCACAGCGGTGAGTCGTCGAGCTCGAAACCATGGTGGTATTTCCTATATCCTCCAAGTCCACTGAAGAGCTGCGTGAGTCATTTTTCTACGCTCCCTCGTAACGCATCTCTCGACGTTTTGGATTAGTCTGTGGGTCCACCGACCCTTAACTAACTCGTCTGACTTCCTTGCTATTCCGTTACGGACTAGAAGTTCGTCATCTGCCACTTCAATGTATTTGGCTTCCCATTCTGGATCATAGAGACGCACGCCTTATGTCAATAGGGATCATCCCGAAATCACACACGCTGCATCGTTGGACATGGTCCAGTATGCATAGCACGCCCGTAGGGCGCTTAGTCTGTATGTGACTCTCTATTTTCCGCTGTTAGCCCTCCTGTTCAACGCTGCTGCCCACACTAGCACTGCGTATAGCGGGACTGAGCCAACCATCCTCGCCATTAGTAGGTGACGGCTGGGTCTACGGCCCCACAAAATTGTGCTGTAGTGCTGTGCAAATAGCGGAAGCTTTATCCGCCATGCCCTCCTGCTTTACAATTAAGACTCCGCTCGATCATCACTCCCAGGTACCTTAGGGTGGGATGTGAGTAGTGCTGCAAACGAGACGAGACTTGTCTCGAAATCGTCTCGCCTCGTCTCAATTTTCGAGACGAGATCGAGACGAGACCTCCAGATTAAAAATCGATACCAGACCGAAACTACCATTCGAGATCTCGCGAGACATCTCGAGGTCTCGAAATCCAATCGTTATTTTAAAATCGTATCGACACCAACTATTTCAGTATCTTCACGCTGCGCTCTTTGACGAGCGCAACATTCGGCACCAATACATGGCTTGAGCAGCCTGCGGAGACAATGCGAAGAGTACGCATTTCATAAGCACTTAAATGCAGAGTCCATTCCAAAACAGAAGAGGTATTTTACTGTCATTTCATTTCATTTCAACGCATTTAAAATGAAATGCGTTGAAATGAAATGACTGTAAAATACCTCTTCTCTTTTGGAACGGACTCTACGTAAATGTAACTCTACACAAATTATAAATTAACTTTCGATTCATTGATCCCCTCTACCCCGCCCTGGTGCCACTGCAAAAGGCAGATTTACGTGTCTACGTCTGGGAAGTGACTAGCATGGAAATATAAGGAATATTTGTATACAATTTCATTAATATGGCATATATTGATATTTCTCGAAATACAGAAGACTGAGCAATTTGTACTATTGACAGTGAAATTCGAGACTTTTCGAGACGAGACGAGACTTTTCTAGACAAGACGAGACGAGATCGAGACGAGACCTGCAAATACCCATTTTTTCGAGACCGAGAGGAGACTATGCCAAATCTTGTCTCGTCTCGTGTGCAGCACTAGCTGTGAGGGAAACACTGGTTTTCTCCGTTTGCTGATCACCCCAGTTTCAGTTTTGTGCTCAGTAAGGGTCACACCAGCGCTTTGCACGCTAGAATCTCCCAAATCACTTCGCTCGCTCACAATTCGTCCTAGGCCCAGAGTGCCCCGATGTCACCTGCGAACCCCATGGCAACTGCTCCTTTTGGAAGACATAGCCTCAACACATTTTTTGACAAAGTATGATACCCTGCTATGGTGACTAAACCCCAATCCTATAGGTATGGACTTTGTTATAACAAATTGGATTAAGAGTTTTCTCTCTAGCCATTTGGTTGAACTGATATTGGACCAACACAATCTCTGCCGGTGTTCGCCAGAGGTCAATTTGATCAGCCGGTCTTTTCCAAATCTCGGATCTGTCAAAGTCGTTGTTTTAAAATTTTTATGCAACAGACTCATTGTTTCGCGAGCTGTTCGGCATTTGACGTCATCCTACTGAAAATGAACGTCGTCCACAAGTCAGTTAAAGTCGTTCGGTAACGCAAGCCATTAATGGTCGAATTAGCAGCATTTTAAAAACCGTATGGCCCGATTACACCGCTAGCCCAGAACACGCACCAAACTGTCCCTTGGGTTGGCTGTACAGGTTTTTTGACTACTTTTCTACGGTTTTCGGAGCCCCAGGTGCGACAGTTTTTCTTGTATACATAGCCGCAGAATAAATTTATTAAAAAATCACGATCTCGTTCAGAAGCATTTCGATACCTTTTGCGAGTGTGTATCGATCCATATCTAAAAACCTCCTTGTTTTTACTTATCAAATGTCATCGTAATGACAGTCGTCTAATGACAGCTTAAATATGGGGCGCAATTTAAAATGACAGTTCTTGTTGCAAGATCCTTAATGTGAGCTGCCCTCAAACCCCTTACACAAACTTCAAAGCTTGGCTTGTGATGGTACTTTGCGTTACGCACGTGCTAAAACTTGTCGTAAAGATTATCAACTCATGTCCAGTTCAATCAACAGCAACATGGAATTAGATTGGGGCGGTAAGAACTGCTTCTCAGAAGATGGTGGCAGACCGATCTCTTAATATTCTATACATATCCTTAAACCAGGATCTGCCGTGCAACAACTACATCTTACAAATCTCAAAACAATCCACTTTATGCTTGGGATTTCTTGAGAGATGCAAGTTCCTTCTTCCACCACCCGCTGTAATCTACAAGTCCCATATTCATTCCAGCCTCGGGTCATTTATCCACCTCCACCTTAGCGTGACTTTACAATGAAAAAAGACGCACCATCCTAGGGATGGTAAGTTTTACGCGTTCGTAGATCCATTGAGCCACCGCAGGGATGTAGCCGCCTCGACAAAGTTTTATCGATATTACTATACGGACTGTTACATTAGGATTGGCGAACTCATAGTCCCTGGCATACACTAACACTAGTAGTCCTCCTTTTCGCGCACACTACACGACTAGAAATTCGTTATAATTAAAATAGCTCGATTGTGGAACAATCTTCCACAGACCGAAACTACCATTCGAGATCTCGCGAGACATCTCGAGGTCTCGAAATCCAATCGTTATTTTAAAATCGTATCGACACCAACTATTTCAGTATCTTCACGCTGCGCTCTTTGACGAGCGCAACATTCGGCACCAATACATGGCTTGAGCAGCCTGCGGAGACAATGCGAAGAGTACGCATTTCATAAGCACTTAAATGCAGAGTCCATTCCAAAACAGAAGAGGTATTTTACTGTCATTTCATTTCATTTCAACGCATTTAAAATGAAATGCGTTGAAATGAAATGACTGTAAAATACCTCTTCTCTTTTGGAACGGACTCTACGTAAATGTAACTCTACACAAATTATAAATTAACTTTCGATTCATTGATCCCCTCTACCCCGCCCTGGTGCCACTGCAAAAGGCAGATTTACGTGTCTACGTCTGGGAAGTGACTAGCATGGAAATATAAGGAATATTTGTATACAATTTCATTAATATGGCATATATTGATATTTCTCGAAATACAGAAGACTGAGCAATTTGTACTATTGACAGTGAAATTCGAGACTTTTCGAGACGAGACGAGACTTTTCTAGACAAGACGAGACGAGATCGAGACGAGACCTGCAAATACCCATTTTTTCGAGACCGAGAGGAGACTATGCCAAATCTTGTCTCGTCTCGTGTGCAGCACTAGCTGTGAGGGAAACACTGGTTTTCTCCGTTTGCTGATCACCCCAGTTTCAGTTTTGTGCTCAGTAAGGGTCACACCAGCGCTTTGCACGCTAGAATCTCCCAAATCACTTCGCTCGCTCACAATTCGTCCTAGGCCCAGAGTGCCCCGATGTCACCTGCGAACCCCATGGCAACTGCTCCTTTTGGAAGACATAGCCTCAACACATTTTTTGACAAAGTATGATACCCTGCTATGGTGACTAAACCCCAATCCTATAGGTATGGACTTTGTTATAACAAATTGGATTAAGAGTTTTCTCTCTAGCCATTTGGTTGAACTGATATTGGACCAACACAATCTCTGCCGGTGTTCGCCAGAGGTCAATTTGATCAGCCGGTCTTTTCCAAATCTCGGATCTGTCAAAGTCGTTGTTTTAAAATTTTTATGCAACAGACTCATTGTTTCGCGAGCTGTTCGGCATTTGACGTCATCCTACTGAAAATGAACGTCGTCCACAAGTCAGTTAAAGTCGTTCGGTAACGCAAGCCATTAATGGTCGAATTAGCAGCATTTTAAAAACCGTATGGCCCGATTACACCGCTAGCCCAGAACACGCACCAAACTGTCCCTTGGGTTGGCTGTACAGGTTTTTTGACTACTTTTCTACGGTTTTCGGAGCCCCAGGTGCGACAGTTTTTCTTGTATACATAGCCGCAGAATAAATTTATTAAAAAATCACGATCTCGTTCAGAAGCATTTCGATACCTTTTGCGAGTGTGTATCGATCCATATCTAAAAACCTCCTTGTTTTTACTTATCAAATGTCATCGTAATGACAGTCGTCTAATGACAGCTTAAATATGGGGCGCAATTTAAAATGACAGTTCTTGTTGCAAGATCCTTAATGTGAGCTGCCCTCAAACCCCTTACACAAACTTCAAAGCTTGGCTTGTGATGGTACTTTGCGTTACGCACGTGCTAAAACTTGTCGTAAAGATTATCAACTCATGTCCAGTTCAATCAACAGCAACATGGAATTAGATTGGGGCGGTAAGAACTGCTTCTCAGAAGATGGTGGCAGACCGATCTCTTAATATTCTATACATATCCTTAAACCAGGATCTGCCGTGCAACAACTACATCTTACAAATCTCAAAACAATCCACTTTATGCTTGGGATTTCTTGAGAGATGCAAGTTCCTTCTTCCACCACCCGCTGTAATCTACAAGTCCCATATTCATTCCAGCCTCGGGTCATTTATCCACCTCCACCTTAGCGTGACTTTACAATGAAAAAAGACGCACCATCCTAGGGATGGTAAGTTTTACGCGTTCGTAGATCCATTGAGCCACCGCAGGGATGTAGCCGCCTCGACAAAGTTTTATCGATATTACTATACGGACTGTTACATTAGGATTGGCGAACTCATAGTCCCTGGCATACACTAACACTAGTAGTCCTCCTTTTCGCGCACACTACACGACTAGAAATTCGTTATAATTAAAATAGCTCGATTGTGGAACAATCTTCCACAGTCAGTATTCCTGAAATCGTACAGCATTTAAAGTGCAAACGTAAGGATTTCGCCATCTGCTTAATCATCCTCAGACCCCCCAACCTATCCTATTCATTTCTATCTGTTAAACAAAGCTTCCTACTAGGCAATGCACCACGAAAAAGAACGACATGACAAACTGGTAGCACAAATGAAGATTCCAAAGCTTGGAGTTTCCAGATAAAAAAGTTCTAACCACGCCTAATACTGATTGACTTCGGTGATAAAACGAGAGCCATATTGCAACTTGAACTCTTGGATTCTATAAGAACTTGGAAATATTGACTTTGGGAGTTTGTTCCACATTTCTTCTATTCGACTCATGACCACGTTAAGCAAAGTGTCTGCTGCAAGTAGAGCTGCAAGCGTCGGGTATTAGACAGTCGGTCCAGACTTTTGTTGCTGAATAATTTTCCCTTATGTGTAGGAAAATCTCAATTGCGATGGGCTTGTGTGGATGGCAGACGCTTAACTAAGCACTGGTCAACCAAATGTCGTTCTGTGCACTAGTTCCTTGGTGGTTGTGCACCAGGGTCAGCCGAGATGAACTAATTATAACTCATACTATTGAACTTCGTAAGGCTTAAGGAGCCCGATAGTCGAAAGAACAATAGAACTTACTTCTTGACTTCTATTTCTCTAGTCTCTCTTGGAATTGCGACTGCAGCCTTCACTGTTATTAAGATTACCATTGACAACACATTCTTCGACATCATAAGAAAGTCACTAAGTAGACTAGGTCTAGGCAAGATTTTTATGATTGGATCTGCTGCATGTTGAGAACTCACAAGCCAAGGGGGGTCGCTGGAATCCAGAATCCAGTTTGGTAGGCACCGTTTTATTTTGAAGTAGAGAAATCCGCCATAACCGCAGCGACGAGGTTAACATCGAATGGTCACCTAGGCTATGGTTTTCAGTCCTAAAATGGTTGAATTGTGGATCAGATTCCGGAGGCAGGCATTTCTTTTGGATTGCATGCCCGTGAAGTTCTAAAAGCCCTCCTCTGTGATCATACAAGATAGTCTATCCTGGCTTTTCTCTAAGATACCGCAGGGTGAGCTTGTGTATTAACTAGTTGCCTCCACGACAGAGGCAGTGAGTGAGTGCCATAAAAAGATGTAAAAACAAAATCAGTTTTAGTAGAGGGATCAGCTTAGACAGCACTGTGTTTTAAGTAGAAGTCTCACGCTATACGGGTATACATGGTCGAAAACTAAACTTCTCTGAAAATCGGCAGTCAGAACAGAAAAATCTCATAGGACCAACTCTGAATTATGGAATTGCAAACGAGCCGGTCATTCTCAATCAAGCTACGTTTGGGCCCCGAGCTATCTTTCTTCGAATGCAATGAAAAGACGGACGCCCTGGACGCAGAGGGCTCTAGCACTGTATTCATCAGATAAGAATCGCATCAGTTTGGTGAAGAGGTCGGATTCCGAATACTGGAAATTCATATTTGGTTTTGTTCCATTTCAACCGGTTTCAGGCGCGGATTTAAGGAAGGGGTCAGGGGGTCATGACCCCCCCAAAAGCGCTCGCTGTTTAAAAAACAAAATTGATCCAACTAAAAAAACAAAAACAAAAAATAACCAAACGTCCAAAACCGATCCAACTTTTATGTAAATTAAAGCAACAACCTTAAAAAATGACCTTCAAGGTCAACTACATATTGATCTATACTCTTTCTATATATTTTGATTTGTAAACTCTGAAGTTAGCTGCAATCACAAGAAAGGGCGCATCTTCATCAAAAACACATTAGGGCACGTTTTCTGCCCTAACTACTAATTGCTCCTTTAATCCCTCATGGGACATAGGGCGGAAACAGTTGCCCTCCAGCGGACTCTGTTTTGCGCGACAGCTCTCAGCTCTGACCAGGATCTCCCTGTTGTTGCGGCCTCTGATAATAGGGTTCTCCTCCACGTTGTTCTAGGTCTTCCGACTCGACGGGATCCTTGCGGATTCCAGTCAAGGGCCTGTTTGGCTAGATTATCGTTTTCGCGTCGCAAGGTGTGGCCAATCCAATTCCATTTCCTTCGCCTGATTTGGTCGTCTATCCTTTCTTGGCCGGCACGGCGCCATAGTTCTTCATTTGAAATTCTATCTTGCCAGCGGATTTTTAGGATACGACGTAGGCATCTGTTGATGAAAACTTGTAGGCGCCCTGTAATGAATTGGGTGACTTTCCATGTTTCGCAACCGTACAAAAGAACTGCCTTAACGTTGGAGTTGAACAGCCGCAATTTGGTGTTAATTGAGATCTCTGTTGATCTCCATATGTGAAACAGGCATGCATATGCGCTTCTTGCTTTATTTATTCTGGAACTGACATCTTCTTCTGTACCACCGTTTTCGGTAATAATACTACCGAGGTAACAGAATTTGTCTACCAGTTCCACGTCACGGTTATTTAGCGCTGTCCGTTCAAGGGTGTTTGCATTTATCCGCATTTCTTTTGTTTTAGTCGGATTTAACCTTAAGCCCGCCGAGCTACTTTCTGTTGCCAATTTGTTTAACATGTTTTTGAGGTCCTGGTGTCTGTGGGCCAGCAAACAGATATCATCCGCGTAGTCGAGATCCTTAAGGCGGTCTAGCAATCCCCATTGTATGCCACCTGTTCTTCTATCTAGAGCGCTGACAAGAATGTCGTTTATTACTATAAGAAATAGTAATGGTGAAAGTAGACATCCTTGTCGTACTCCTGAGCTCACCTCAAAGCTGTCGGATAATTTTCCATTATGGAGAACTCTGCATTTGGAATTGTTGTATAGAGCTTTTATCAATTCTATTATTTTGTCCGGCAGTCCACGTTTCCGTAGAGCTCGCCATATAAAGCTCCTATTGACCGAGTCGAACGCTTTCTCATAGTCTACGAAAGCAAGGTAAAGGGGGGATCGAAATTCAGTAGACTGCTCCACTATGATTCTCAAGGTGTTAATATGGTCTATGCAGGAGCGGCCCTTTCTGAATCCAGCCTGCTGTCTTCTAAGCGTTCGATCTACTGCCTCTCTTATCCTAGATAGTAATATATGGGACAAGATTTTTCCCACCGTAGATAATAAACAGATGCCTCTCCAGTTGTCACATATTGTTAGGTCCCCCTTTTTTGGTATTTTGACTATGATACCTTCCGTCCAATCCTCCGGAAAGGTACAGGTGTTCCATGCCATTTCCAGGATTGGCTGTAGCGCATCTGCTATGAGGCTTGAGTCGGCTTTCAACAATTCTGGCGGGATGCCATCTTTTCCAGCTGCTTTACCATTGGCCATTGCATGAATTGCGGTTACTATTTCTGTCTTGGATGGTGCACGAGTGGCGATTCTTATTGGCTGTGCATTGTTGTTATTTTCTTCAGGTTCCTGCGAAAAGGAACCATTCAGGGCGGCGAAGAAGTAGTCTCTCCATCTTTGGAGTTGCTCCTCGTCGCTGCACAGCAGCCTTCCATCCGCACTCTTTACGGCATGCTTTTTAGTAGAGTGCTTTCCCGAGAGCTGCTTAGTAATTTGGTACAGCACCTTACTGTTGCCTGTGTTTGCCGCGTTTTCCGCTTTCTCTGCGAGCTCATTTATCTGCCGCCTTTTATCACGCCGGACACTTCTCTTTACCTCCCGGTGTAATTGGGAGTATTCCCGTTCAAGTTGTTGGCCTCTTTCCGGGTCGCTTGTAGAGTTCACGTTATTTTTGAGGGCCCTTCTGCGTTCTATTTTTTGCCAGGTTGTGTCCGAGATCCAGTGTTGCTGGTTTCTTTGGACATAACCGATGCTTGTTTCCGCTGCTGTTATTATAGCGCCCTTTGTCGTGCTCCACAGCTCTTCAATGTTCGTGTCGTCAGAAACGGTTTGCTGGTTTAAGATTTGTTGCAGATTTCCAGCAAATTCTCTCCTTTTAGTGCTCTCCCGCAGAAGGTCTACGTTAAACCGTCTACGGTTTATGGCATCGCGTTGAACGTTTCTGATTGCGGCGATTTTTAGGCGGATAGTTGCTACTACCAAATGGTGGTCACTTCCAGTGTCTGCTCCCCTAAAGCTCCTGACATCCTCCAGAATAGTTCTCCATCTGCGGCTGACGGCCACGTGATCTATCTGATTTTTCGTTCTACCATCGGGTGATACCCAGGTCTCCTTGTGTATCTTCTTGTGACAAAAGTAGGTTCCACCTACCATGAGTTGATGGGAACTACAGAAGTCAACGAAAAGTTCACCATTGTTATTGGTAACTTGGCTTAGGCCTTGATTTCCAATAGTGTGCTCAAGGCCGGTGTTGTTGGGGCCGATCTGTGCGTTTAAATCACCCATCAAAACAATGATGTCTCCCCTTGGAATAGAGCGAAAAACCTCATTCAGTCGCATGTAGAACTCGTCTTTGATGTCATCTTCTGCGTCTTCAGTCGGAGCGTAGCATTGGACTATCGTAGTACTTCTTAGCCTGGTACGTAGGCGCACGGTAATAATCCTCTCAGAAACTGGTGACCAGCTAATGAGGCTGGACCTGGCTTCCTTGGTGAGTATTACGCCAACGCCATTCCTACGATTTTCAGTTTCGTTTCTCCCAGAATATAAGAAGGACTCACCGTTTGGGCAGATATGTTCCCCCGCATCGGTCCATCTGGTCTCGCTGAGTCCCATGACCTTGATTTTATAGCGGTTCATCTCGTTGAGGACTTCATCCAGCCGTCCATCAGCAAGCAGCGTTCTCACATTCCATGATCCGATTCGTGTCCTGGTTCGAAAAGCAAAGGTCGTCGTCGTGTTGTCCATCCGGTTCCGAGGCATTGTTTGCCGATTCGTAGCAATTATGTGTTTTATAGGAGCGGGTTGCTAACCCTCAGCCCAACCGACTTAGAACTCTGTTTTGTGGCGCAGAGAACTCGCCATTCGACCGTCTCCCGTTAGCTCCTTCCGAAGAAGTACCCCAGGGGGCACCGCGGGGAGGTGGGATTAGGACTTGCTAACAGAGCTGCTAGGTGTTCGTCTGCAGTGACTCTTCTCGGGTTTTGGCAGAAGTGACAAATCTGTTTTCTGCCCTACTCCGCTCAAATTAGGGACAATTAAAGAAATTTTTCCCACAACTATGAGACCGGTGCCAAGTGAAGGATATGGGTTGTCTAAGCATGATTTTCACAACCCGCAGTTCGAAAAAAGGGTTGTTTTTGAGAAATATGTGAATTTTATAGTTTTTTCGCCTTTTCTCTATTTTTAAGAGAAACTTTGCATTTTGGTCAAAATATCAAAAGAGCAAAGTTATAAGGCATAAAATTTCCTGCAAATTTTGCCTTCACTGTTTTTTCGAATTCGGCATTGTTTCGCCGGTTGAGCTCGTTTTTGCGACTTTTTTCTGACTCTGTTGATAATCAAAGCGTCCAAAGAAAGGCCGTTGAAAAACTACAACTACTACTTTGATCTCATTTAATTTTTCATACAAATGCATAATTTTGGCTCAAAATCTAAAGGCGGCTCCACACTCACTCCGTGAATTCACGGCGATAATTCACGCCGTATCCACCCAGAACGGAAAACAAAGCGCGAACTATGCGCGAAAACCATCCACGCTCGCGTTCACGGGTACTCGCGGGTGTTCACGGCGTGAGTCTGGAGCCGGCTTAAAAATGGCGCAAAACGGACTCCATCGGCGAAAATATGCGGAGTTGGGAAAATTTGTAAAAGTAAAATTTGTAGGTAATTTTATGCTCTCCAACTTTGATAATGATAATTGAAATGTTTTTGGACTCTCCCCAAATCCCCAAAATGTCTGACCGCGGCACTGTAGTGGGGTTGATGAGAGGTACTACCCCACCTCTCCCTTCATCCACAAAGTTCGTGAGGAATGCTCCTGGGAGCGAACCGTCTAAATAGTAGAAATTTTTTTTCGCCACTTTTAATTCCGAGACCCCCCCAAAATAAAATTCTAGATCCGCGCCTGACCGGTTTATGCTTTTGCCGTCTAGCAATAGACCAAACGAGGTACGGTACGCTCACAGTATTTTAGACTGAAGCAGGCAAAATGGGGTCGTTAAAAATTGTATCGGTCGAAGAAAACGGGCAATTGTCTTGGTGACCATAAAGGGTGCCATTAGCATACTCAGTAGACCGGTTCTCATTCGATTGCGAAGGTCAAGCAGCATAAGACGTGGTTAGTACCGCTTGATAAAACGACACTTGCGTTTGGAATGGTCTATGCCGATGGGACTGCATTTGTAATTGCATTGTAATGGCCGCGGTACTTTTGGACAAGATAAAAGATTCAAAGAAGAAGCCTACTCCAAGGTGGTGCTGGACACATTTCTGATCAATTTAGTAGTGTTAGAGACTGTTGAATATTTCACTTCAAGGCTATCGCAACATTATATATTTAGATTATCTTTTTGCTCTTTTTGACTGCTCCAATCACTGCAAATCTGAGGTTTTAAAAGTGTTTTATTTCAAAACGCTTAAAACGTTTTATTTTCACGTCACCCATTTGATTAACATTGTCGACACCTTTAAAACACCTCAAAGTGTTTAAAAAATGTCTACAATGTTAATCAAATGGGTGACGTCAAAATAAAACTTTTAAGCGTTTTGAAATAAAACACTTTCAAAAGCTGATATTTGCAGTGATATGTTTATTTGAAGTTTCCGGGTATGTTTCCGATTTGACCTTTATTTCCAAGGCTTTTTTACGATATGTTTTTTTCTAGTATAGGGTGGTTAGCCCAACACCCAATCGAATTACTTAACTACGCCATACCGAATAAGTTTTTTGCACTGCTTTCGTTACCAGACCTCGTTACAAACCCCTGGTGGTACCCAGGAATCATTTTATTAGCAGAGATTCCCTTGATGTTATTCACCCAGTTTTCTACTATCATCGATTTGCCTAATGAATGTTGCATCGAATCTCCGTTTGCCTATGGGATAAAAAAACAAATTTTTATTTTGTAGTGATATAATGTCACAGTTTGTCTCTGTAGGAACGTATGTACATCCACGACACGTGTCTCAACACTTTTGTATGACGCATCTTTTAGCTTTTTATTACACACTCTTATGTGTTTCTATTTTTAAATGAAAACATTCCTTGAAAAATTGAGATGGGTTCTTATCCGGGTAATCAGTTCTACGAAATTCGCTAAAAATTACTTTCTTTTTCATAATCCTTCAGAGAACTCTTAATTATGTTCTTCAGCTCTATCCTATTCCTGCTGGATACCGGATCTAAAAATCGACGTCACAGCCAAACAACTACAGAAACAATTTTTTAAATAAAACCTTTATCGTGTTACCTTCTAAAATTGGCTATAACAGAATTTGGATTAATGTGAGACAATTTTTTTTTAAAGTATAGTCACTGAACCGTACATGGTATTTATGGATTATTGCAAGAGTATAATAGGAATTGGAGCATGACGCTCTAGCAAGACTTTCATTTACGTAACTACCACAACTCTTCTGCACCAAACGTTCAACTTTAAATCACATTTAAGAAAAAGTTTGCTCTCCTTTATGAAATTTCCTGCTTCCCAGACGAAAAAAATTGTTCCTTGTTCTTCCCAGGTTAAGGAAAACTATATAAAACAAAATGGATTAATTAAGTTCTTTCTACAGAGTTTAAGGCGAAATGCTGTCTGCAGGATATATTTTTAATAATTCATTATGGCTGTGTGTGTGTGCAAGTTAGATACAGCTGCAAAGCGCAAAAAAGGACCTTATCTCCTCAATGTACATCAGTATCGTGACTCGTTCATTATATATCCAAAGTGAATGCGAGGAGAATTTTCTTCAAGATAATTAGTTCTTTGCCCTTATGGATCACAATTTCTGTCATGGTTTCATTAATTTTTCGGTTTAATTCAAATAATTACAACCCCGAAAATTTATGCCTCAATTTGGCACTAGTAGTGATCCGTTGAATTTTACAATCCCGCCGCCACCTAAAACGGGGTTAATTGTAATTTTTTATACTTATTATTCTGTTGAAGCTAATTAGAAGCGAAGCCACCCCCACTGATTAATTAGGGGCCCCACCCTGAGCGCCATGGCTACATTTAGTATCCTGCACGGATAGAGCCACGAACTTTGTACTAGCAGCTAGATGTCAATCCATTTACGGGAAACATGCATAAACACCCACACACAAACAATTCCTTAGGTTAATGAGACGCGAGCACGTATATGAGATGCCAGTAAAGGGCTAAATCTAGGCGAATTAGTTGCGATCCATTAACCCTAGAGAGTCCTGACAAATGTCCCTAGATTCAGTCTAGGATGGGCCACACTCTTTACGGCTTTACGGATAACATCCCCATGGCTGCTGCTGTGCTGCTATGTCCTTGCCAGTCATGTTGTTGGTGGTTGGTGGTGGTGGTGGTGGTAGCAGTGGTGGCAATTCAGTGTGGTGGGAATTATGAATACCGCTGGCTACTTGGCAGTTAACGGCACATTTATCGAAGACACCCTCGCATAAATCCGAGATGTTTTCCAGTTTATGGTGAACAGATGTCTCCTGAAGAGACGCCACCATCAACTGTCCCCATTCCTCCATGTTCATCTATATAACATCCTCCACCGTCTACCATGAAAGTCTGCACCCGTCGTCGCCCGCCATGAATTTTCCCTCTTATCACCATCAACTATGTTGCGTAACTGCTCCAGAAAATTTTTGGGTGGTTTGGCATAGGGTGGCTGAAAAATTCAATATCTTTGAGTTATGTTTCTATCGGAACCGAGGCCCGCAATAAAGTTGCCGTAAATATAATTTTATGGACCGGATTTCGACTTAATCCTTGCAAACTAAAGAAAGTTTATTCATGAAAAAATGTGATAATCTCAAATTGCAAAAATACGACTGCAAAAAAGGGTCCCGAGATTCAAACCCAACCCTATACTTGGTCGAGATAAGTCAAGTGAAGATAACTTGATGTACACAGAAGGGGTTAACATGGTGACAGTTGCTATTTTTAAATCCTCTCAAAGTACCGTTATCTTTCTAAGATATACACACATAAGGAAGAAAACAATTTCATCCTTGCTGCATGCACACACGGTGAAAGGGTGAAGAGGGATCAAAATAAATTTTGTTGAAAGTAATTAAATTTGAAAAATATTGTTGAGAGATTAAACTTGAACAAATCATCTTTTCGCAACAATTTCAAATGTCAAGAAAATTAAAATTAAAGAAATTTATTAAAGAAAATTGTTTTTTTTTAATTTTGATGATTAATACCAAGGATTTAATCATTTTTGAAATTCAAGGATATTCGATGAAAATCAATTAGTTTGTGGTTTTGAAAATTCAACGTCAAGAAATTTTACTAAATTTTATTAAAAATTCTTTTTTTTTCTTTATTTATTTTTTTTTTTTGACATGACACGACAGACAAAAATTTGTCTTGGGTTAATCCATGAAGTTCTGACGGAGCCTTGGTGGCTGCAAGCCCAGGACACAATTTTCTCGAGTCCCATGCTGCAGAAGATGTTTGTTAAAAGAGAATGATTTATATTTCGAGGGAAT
This sequence comes from Thereva nobilitata, assembly GCA_963855945.1. Lineage (NCBI taxonomy): Eukaryota > Metazoa > Arthropoda > Insecta > Diptera > Therevidae > Thereva > Thereva nobilitata. The sequence goes on from OY979696.1 coordinate 21,602,349, forward strand.
AAGTAGAAGTCTCCAGCTTAGCTGGTGGATAATACTAGGGAGATTTGTGGATTTGTGGAAGCAGTTCGTATTTGGCTTAAATATGTTGTTTTTTTTGTGATTTTAACCAAATGTTTTATGTACAGTAAACTGAATTAAATGCAATGTTATATTTTTCCGAGTATTTTAAGTCAAGAAAGAAGGGTAACTAGATTAAATATTTGCAATGTATATTCTCCATTGAAGCATCTGGGGGCCTAAAACGGCCACATTGGGTGAAACGTCTGTAATATGTTTCATTTGGTGAATTCTAGCAGATCATTAGCAGTTCTGCTAAAAAACGGTAAAACGGCCACTTTGATAAATGATTCATATTCGATTCATTTCATCAGCAGAATCATATTTGGCATACGTTGCCACACGAAAAAATTTAGTGGTGAGTTTTAAGTTAATTAACATAAAATAATTAAGAAATCATGTAAACAAACAAAGTAACCTTTGCAATTGCAGAGAAAATTAGAAATTTTAAGTGGGTTTTTTTAAAAAACGAAACGCGATTTTTCGGGAAAACTTGATTGATTACACTAGTTTACAAATTTTTGCTTAATTGCGTGAACCTAATAAGAAAAGTGTTTTTTAACCTAATTTGGGGTCACTGAAAACGAAAATGACACTCATTTATTTTTCCAAAGAACCGTTATCGAGAAATTAGCAAAACGGCTTTTTTCCATTTTTTTCCATTTATTGCCAGATTCTCGAGAACCAAGAGCCAAGCTTAGCTTAAAAAATGCACTATTTTACGCAGAATACTCCCACCTATCTAAAACTGTAAAAGTTAAGGTTCTACCGTGCCAACTTCCGGAGTAATAAGCCATCAAAGTCAAAATTTTGATTTTTTTTAAAAAAAATGTCAACTTCAACTACCCTTTTCTTCAAAAAATACGTAGTTAACCAATATTTTTTTTTCCAAAATTAGAAAGCTTAGACAATTTCCTATGAATAATGTACGAACAATTTTTGTGTTACGGCATTTGCTGTTGAAGATATTAGCAAATTTTGATGTTAAAATTGACTTTATTTGGTACTTTTCGACAAAGCTTAGGTGAAAAAAAACAGTAAAAAAGCACAAAATAAGGCCAAGGTCTTAAAAAATAAAGCCAATTTTAACATCAAAATTGCTTATAACTTCAAAAGTAAAGGCCGTAGCATAAAAATTCTTTGGACATTATTCATAGTAAATTGTCCAAGCTTTCTAATTTTGGAAAAAAAATATTGGTTAACTACGTATTTTTTGGAGAAAAAGGTGGTTGAAGTTGACATTTTTTTTAAAAAAAATCAAAATTTTGACTTTGATGGCTTATTACTCCGGAAGTTGGCATGGTAGAACCTTAACTTTTACAGTTTTAGATAGGTGGGAGTATTCTGCGTAAAATAGTGCATTTTTTAAGCTAAGCTTGGCTCTTGGTTCTCGAGAATCTGGCAATAAATGGAAAAAAATGGAAAAAAGCCGTTTTGCTAATTTCTCGATAACGGTTCTTTGGAAAAATAAATGAGTGTCATTTTCGTTTTCAGCGACCCCAAATTAGGTTAAAAAACACTTTTTTCATTAGGTTCATTTTTCGTGTAAACTAGTGTTATCGAGTGGCAGTATGTGACAATACTTTCTTCGAAAATGGTCACTATTTAGGGCCAATGTCACTGCTCGTAAGAAGTTTGATACACTGGCTTGGTGCATCATGTGGTGACCTTTTGCTCCTACATAGCGTTGGTAGGATCCCGACGCGTAAAACGATAGTGCACTTAGGACCTAAAAATAACAAAAAGTTAGTAGGTACGTATAGGTGTACCTACCTGTTGTAGGTATACTAACAATACAAACATTGTATATCTACATAATACCTAGGTATTAATTACGCTTGAAATATTATTTACTTACTTTGCAAAATGTCGTTCCCACCCTTCCTAGGTAAATAAGGTTCTAACTCTTGTACGAGCTCAAAAGTCAAACTCATATTTAGTCTATATAGTGCAATGGAAAGTGCTTATCTCTTGATTTACTTTGGACGTCCTAAGCGATAACGTTAAGGTACAGTTCCTGTCCGATAGAATCAAGTTCAATGCCCAAGTTCGACACAATAGGCATACAAAAATCCTTAAGGAATACCCTCATCGGACAGGATACGCAAAGAACGAACCCGTCAACAGATGTTGTATGACTTTTAACAGCCACAGTGAATGCTTCTCACCCAACATAAAAAAATCATCCTTTAAACAACGAATTATATCCCTCTTGACATCACAATTACCATGAATTAACCATAGACTTAAGCTGACAAAGTATAAATTAACTATACAGCCCTTTTGTACGTTAGTCATAATATGGCATTTCATTGTATTTGCATTTTATTTGATTTTCTGTAGTAAGTTTAAGTATGCCTTGTTTGGCAAATAAATAAAATAAAATAAAATTTTAACACTGAATAACTAACAAAAATCAAATAAAACACAAATATGAACTAAAAATGTTGCTCTCTGAGTAACTTCTAAAATTTCATCTAATTTGACAAGTAAGCAATTCATATTAGTAGGCCATTTTACGCTTTTCTATATAAAATCGACATATCTAATATGAATCATGTTATGAATCATATTATGAATCATATTATGAAACACCTAAAGTGGCCTTTTTGTGATTAATAAAATGAAACATATTATGATCATATTATGAAACACCTAAAGTGGCCTTTTTAGACCCCCTGATTCACCAAACATTTAGGGTGTCTACAGTTAATCATCTATGTCCTATTTTGTTTTTATCATTATCTACGATAGTTTGTCATTCAATTTTATATTTTGTATGCCTTGGTGATAGCAGGATGATTGATTGTATTTAAAGTATGGTTCTAAGTGCCTTCTGACACCACCAATAAACTCTAAGTTTTACTTTCATAAGAAAAAGAATGCCGATCCCAGTACAATAGGGTTTAAGTAACCCGACTACTACTATCTCAGAGGTCCGTGGTTCGATTCCGTGCAACTGCAGGGTCTTTCGTATTTCCACTTCTCCTACCTAGGTAGCATCCTCTCTTTCTTGACTTCTCCCTTTACAGCAATATCTTTCTCTCTGCTTCCGTTGACTTTAAGCACAATAAGAAAATCTACTATTCCCACACTAGGCCCCGCCTCGAATACAAGTCATTTTTCTGAGCTGGCACCTGAAAAAACATCTTAGCTTGAGAAGGTGTAAAATCACGCAAAGCTATCGGCGATGATACCGAAGGAATGTAGCAGTTTTTACAAAATTTTGTTGTCTTTACCACAGCGACTGTTAAACTGAAATTGATGCTCAGTAGTTTAGCTATGTCGGTCCGAGCGCAGTGACGTCATCGGTTGTGGTCTCGGGTGTGTATGTTGTGTGGGGTGTGAGATTTTGGGAAATTCTCTGTCTCTTGGGGCTTTGGTAGTTGGTTTGCGTCTTGGATGAGCTTTCGCGCTGGTAGTCTTGATTGGGGCAGGGATTTGGCTCTTGGGAGACTCGCGTTTGATAATTCAATCAAAATAAGTATCAGATTTCACATAGATTTCATATATAATTTCGGCTACCAGCTTTCAACTACTTTTTCAATGTTACAAATCTAGAGGAGTGTTTACTGTTTACTGGTAGAGGTATACTTTTGTGGTTAAAGAGTTGCTATTCTGACGGATACAGCTTATACTGATAGACCGTTATTATATATCAGGCGGGTCACACCAGATAGTCCCGGCAGATCAGATAGATCAGGCAGACCAAGCAGACCAGACCAGATAGATTAGGCAGACCAGATAAACCAGGCAAATCGGACAGGATAGACTAAACAGACCAGATAGACCTGCTTTAGAGGGGAGAAAGAGGGCCAAATTCTACCACCCAATCGAGAAAGGTCACCAAAGACACAGTAAAGTTCCCAAAAGCCCACACCCCAATCCACATCCACACCTGAGACCACAGCCGATGATATTACTGCGCTCGTCCTTGCATGAAATTATGTTTTCCTCAGTGCAAGAACACCCTACTTGGCTTACAGCCCGCTTTTTTGCGTTCTAGAAGTTTATTTATAAATAGAACAACTTGACTGTAGAACAGACTTCCGCAGACAGTATAAATCTAAGAGTTCAAACTTAAGGGGGTAGCCAGGTTTCAATGACCTTTTTTTCAACAACGTTTTTTTGTTATTTATTTTTAGTCAACATTTACAACTTTTTAGTATGTCGTGAGGCATGTTATTAACTAACGGGAAAAAAATTTTTTTAATTTTTCATCAATATATGGCCAATTTCTGGGAGATCTGGGGTGGTAGCACGTAAGTTGTTTCAATCGACCTCTTCATACAAAATTTCTGAATTTTTGTATGAAGAGGTCGATTGAAACAATTTGCGTGCTACCACCCCTGATGACGCCATGTTGAAAAACGGTCGCCATGATTTTTCAACTTTGAGTCATCTGAAACACAAAAACCAAAATTATTCGTAAATAGCACATAAATGGCTATAGCATGAACCTCAATTATAAAAAAATATTAATTAATAATAATAAACAAATTGTGAAAGTTTTGGTGATTTTTGGTTTTTTTTTCACTTTTTTTAAGCATTAACTAGGTCAAATTATTATTAAACATTAATGAAGAATCAAGACTGAGGTTCATGCGATAGCCGAGACTTTTCTGAATATTTTAGAAAAAATTTGAATCAAATCGGCCTAGTAGATCGGCTGGAATCGTGGCTGATAAACGCGTTTAAAGGTTAAATTCGAAAAACACATCTCGTAGTAGAAAAAAAGAAAGAAAATCATCGTACCTTTAATTAGCGATGCCTGCCCCATACAATATCCCTTCTTCGTGCTGCATGCAGGACGACGACGAATGTGAAAGTTGAGAAACTGAGAACGCTACGACAAGGCGGCCGACTCGATGCGCCAATTGTGCGATTCGAGCGCTCGAGGTTTTGCGGCGTAATTCATTTTTCGGCCACTTCTGATACGCTCGGAGGTCAAAAAGGGTTTCTACTTTATTTCTAAGGATATATAGTGACTGAAAATGAAAAAAAAAGAAATTCGATTTTTTGAAAATTTCAAACCTGGCTACCCCCTTAACGTTCATCGACATCTACTCGAACAAACCCCGAGCACCCTTAACCGGTTCTCGTACTAAACAATACGCCTTCGGTACTAAACAATACGCCTTGCCCTGAACGTCTGGTGGTACAAAGGGTGATTCCTAAGGTTGGTTTTCTCACTTAAAAAATATTGGATAGGACTCGTTGAAATAAAACTATATCTTCTCTTTGCCACTCGAAGTGTGGCGTTTTCTTCAGGGTTCGACAAGGACGTAGTCGTTTAAAAAAACTAATCTCAATAAATCAACAAACTCATTTAAGGCGTCCATTAGACGATAGGTTTTGCTATCAATTTTGCCACAGTCACTGCACGACTGACGGAAAACCTACCGTCTAAAGTGATGACGATTGTTTACATTTACATTTACCCCAATGAACCATCCATCATGACTGATGGAGTGGATTGAAGCTTGCAAGAGCGTGTAATGGAAGCCTAACTATCGCCCAAAACTATAGAGACAATAATAATTTTATGGAGTAGCCAAAGCCGACTCTACACGATGCTATGAACACGCTCCAACGTTGGACGCTTGATGGTAGGACGCATCGTGTGGTAGATGCTCGAACTACGAGTGTCCAATGTGAAGCGTCCAACGTTCGTATTTGGACTCGTTCGGGTTGTGATGGGTATCAATCCAACGTTGGAAGCCAACATTCGAATGAAACGTTCACCGTATCGTGTAGAGTCGGCTTAAAACTCAACCATATTTTAGATGGCAAAAAATGGATTAAGATAAAAATGTCTCGACTGCTGACGACCTTTTAGTGCGTCATACAAAGCATTTCAATGTGCGCATCGCTTTGGTTAGTCTGGTCTAGTTGTTTTAGATATCGTTGTTGACTTAAATCCAAGGTATTGATTTTAAACTAGAACTGAATAGAGAGTTTTTTTATGGATGAATCGAATCTAAACCCCACACAATATCTGCCGGGGCGCCTCACGATGCCGATTCTATCAGCCGCTCTATTCCTCATCTCTATTAATGATCTGTCAATTCCCTCAATCTACTGTACTGTAATGTTCAGCAGCTTTAAAAATTCTTCTTCTAATTTTGTCATGATCGAAACTGCTTCCAAATATAAACCCAAACTTCTTTTGAAGTTTTGTAACCTTTTATCAAAGCCACAATAGCGAGGGGGTTTCTTAGCAGTTAGCAGCTCGCTTCGGGCATTCATATCCTTCGACCATCCAAATAGTCCCAAATTTCATAAAATCAACACGCAACTTTCTCCCCAAAATATTTTAAATCTCCACCACCCAAAAGGACATTCGTAAAATCCATTCTTTGTATCTAAACTTTCAATGCAGCAATAAAGCGAAAGGATTGCACTTCACAGAATTATTCATGCCATGAAAATGGCATCAGAACTTCAACGATTTCAAAATGTTTGCGGATGGTTTTTCATCTGATTTCAAAACTTCGAGACTTCACAAAATTACAAAATATTTTAAGGAAAAATTCTTTTTTTATAAAAGAAAGTTTCTCTGGTGGTTTCCATGTTGAAATAGAGCAAAAGCTTAAAAATTTATCTCAAGTTGCATATCTCAATTGAGGGAAGATAACTTGAAAACTTTTTGGTAAAGTACGTGCACAAAATGTTCGATATTTTTTTTTTTCGTTGTTTTGCTTTCTGGTCTAGATGATGTCGATGAAGTCGTTTCAGTTCATCATATTATGTTTACTGTAGCGAATCGTAAAGCAAAAATAAATCAATAAAGCGTGACCGGTTGTGCATTTGAAAAGTACTAAGAGTGAATTGAGAGATAGATTGAGGAATGCATTTAAATGTTTATAGTGAATATCGATGTTAAAATAGAGTTGAAACTGAGTATAGTATGAAAATATAACAATGCAGAAACAAATCGCAACACGAATTCTATTGGGGCGAATCATTTGTTCTAAATATCTCGTAATTTCTAACCTAGATTATAATATAGTAAGTCTATTAGAAAGTAATTTTTCACCATATAAATCATCGATATAGAAACACTTTCGCGCCCGGTACTGCCGTTTCTACAGTGCTTCCTTCCCGGTTGAGTTAAATTTGATCTGTAAGGTGCATGAGATAACATAATGCTTCTGACACACATCTTACTGAAAGTATTTATGTGGTTGAAGATTCGTGAGTCACGCTCATCCTGGTCTTTCGGCCGCCTTCCTTGTACCGCTAAATCAATTCAAAAAAGTGCGTACCGCTTAGCGACTGTACTACGTAAAATTTCTTTAATGCGTCAAATCTTACAACAACTCTACCCGAATGTGCGCCAAGTCTCATAGGAGTCGTCGTTATCAGTTCACATTTCAGAGTGGTCGAGTAAGTTGAAAACAGCAGTAACAGAGTGATTTGGATGGTCTATCAAGAGAATCGACGGCTGTTTCACACAAACAAAGGAAGAAACCTTGACAGTATTACTTCTCAGACACAACTGTTTACGTAAAAGAGTTATCTCCCATCTGTTCAGAGAAAAGTCTACAACACATTCATACCTAAGCTACAACGCTCTGATTACACCATTACCGGGGCCCCGAAAACCGGCCTAGCTTGGCTGAACAAGGTGCAAAACCGCGCTCTCTAACTTATTGGTGATGGCGCCATCTGCTCCCTCAATTAAAGTTACTAAGCTACCACAGCAATCTAGCAGCCCTGAAAAATTTTACTGCTTTTACCACAATATTCCCCTGAAATAAATAATCTTTTGCCTCCATAGCTATGTTTATCCCACTCGGTTCAGTATACAGCCCTTATTTTAGCGCACATTCCGGTCTAGAAATTCGGTTATAACTAGAACAACTCGACTGTGGAATAACCTTGCACGTTCAGTATTCCCGAACTCATACAATTTCAAATTTCAGGTCCAGTCCCAAACTGCCGCCAAACATTTTTTCTGGTAATTACTAATAAAACTTCTATCCTTTTTACTTTTGGTAGTGTTCGCTGGTGGCGTGACAGCCGGATGGAGGCCACCACATTTTTAATACTACGAACGCCATCTCCTTAATTTTCTAAGAACTAATAGAAATATTCTCGTACTATTTTATTGTTATTTGTTCCGTTTTTTACGTTCTAACGGATTCATAGGAATACGGATTCTCGAGGTTCACTAATTATAACTTGCAATTTAATATCTCTCACTATTAACTTTTCCTTATCGCCTTTTAATTACAAAATTTTCGTTTTTCATCACTTAGAACACTTTAATCGTTTTCTAATCATAAACTGGCTCTAAATACCGCTGCCACTGTATTTATATTTCCAAGCTCCTCCCTTATCCAAGTTCAAGATCTTTCCACCACAGTCTGGAGGCCCTCTATTACTGGAACATTCGAGATTTTTCTATTCGCACTGGGTGCCTTCCATTTAGACACAGAGAGACACAGTGTGTCTAACAGGGTGTTCCATCAACGGCAAAAATGTGCACCGCCGGGTGAAATATATTTAAACACGACGGTGATGGAACACCCTGTTAGACACAACCGTGTCTAAATGGAAGGCACCCACTGTCTAGAAACTTTGACAAGCTTAAGGTCTTCAATTACCGTTCGTTCATAATCTAACTAACAGATGGCGCGATGTTAACTGACTACATAAATCGTTACAAATCCTTAGTTCAAATTCTAACTAACTCGTTACAAATAACAGTTCGTTCAAACTTCTAATAGATAGCGCATAAATCATCACACTACTCCATTTATAGGACTGTTCGTCCCGGACAGTTCGTCCCGGACAGTTGTCCATCATGGAACTGGCTGATGATATGGGCACAGCCTTTCAATGTGCACAATCTTCTTCTTCGCCGTAGGTCCTTGTTGAATCCTGTAGACAACATCATTGATCCATGTAAGGATTTGAAAGGTCCCTCCAACAGACACAGATGTTTCGGAGATTTCCAAGAACAACCAAACGAGGTCCCCTTCCTTGTATCCACTACTGTTCGCTTGGGAGTCATACCTAGGTTATTCTGTTACTGGCTGTTATAAGATTCTTCTTTGTGATTCTTTCAACTGAAGCTCCCACGTTCTGTCGTTGCGTTTCTCCTTGTGTTCTTACTCGGGGGCCTTTGTGCCTGGCATAAACTGTGGATTTACGACACCAGTTCGTAGCATCCTCCCGCATATGAAACGAATAGAACCTTCCTCTTATTTTTGCCAGAGTTTTGTTGACTCCCAAATATCCTTCTGAGGTTCTATTTCGACACTCCTCGAAAATATCTCCTATTCTAGCGCGACGGATTAATTCCTGGTGAGAAGCATCATCAGCGGTTTCCGATTTCCGATTCAATTCTTATCCTTGAATGTGCAATGAATCCTATTGGGCCCAATAGTGCTTCGCTTGTATCTGCGATGTACTTCCATTTAGGCTTCTCTTTGTATTCTTTCTGTTAATGATATGCACAGGCGAGTTATTTTAAAAGTTAAAAGATTAACTTTAACTTAAATTCACTTTTGAGATCTTACAGAAGACATGCAAAAAGTTATAGCAAATTGACAAAGTTATTCTAACAGTAATTTTGAGAAATTGAATATAATTGAATTTGTATAGAATAAGCGCAAAGTTAGTAATTGATAAGGGTTACCAGTGAACTTAAAATTTATTGCTAGTTATTATTTTTAGTGATATTTTAAATTTTATGTTGCTTTTAGTTGAGTTTAAACACTTTCCATAACAAAATCGGGAAATATCTGAGTAGTCGCGTTGAGCATCTCAGAGTTCCTCGTCCTCACATCCTTTCCTTAGTTCAACAGTCGTCCTCTGACACTTCTCCTCGATACGCCAACGACATCTACAACCTGGTTCGTATGGTCGCCGGGACAGGGCAGTAGCCATTGGAATCTCCCTCCCGTGTCCAGTGGGATTCTGTGTGTAGACATAAAGTCCAAACCGTGAGTACACCCTGTTATATCAGCTACAAGGAGCGAATGTGAAGGTTGAATGTCGGCGAGCATGATTATCTCCCCAATTAATTGCACTGCTCTCCTGTTACAGCTTTCAGTCCGCATCGTTTTGGGTTTTTCAGCCACTTTTTACCGACCAATTCAGCCCGGATGACAGATTTTGAAGCACCCGAATCTTCAGTAATTTTGTCGCCTTTCTGCCGCTGTCCACATTTTTCACAGCAAGTTGGGCCACTCTTACTCCTTGATGCGTGCTTTTTGCCTCATATGCCAAAACTTCCGCGGAGGCTATATGAATTCTATTGGCAAGTTGAAAACAGTCTAGTGACAGGAGACGCTTATTAAAAATAAACTTGTGTTAGTTTCCGCTTTTGGCGTAACAGTCGAATGCAGTTCGCCGCATTCCCGATACTTCGAGCGCCATCTCTTAAATTTTCTAAGGACTTATTGAACCATTCTCGTACTATTTCATTCCTATCTGTATAAGCATAATAAAAGTCTATTATTACAATCCTGAACCTGTTTAAACCTGAAGAGATCTGCAAATAAAATCTATACAGCTTCCAGGAGATTTTATTCACGAAAATTTCTCAGTCCATTTACTGTGAAAAAAGGACGAGATAACATTAAAAACTAGCACTTCACCTTCTATAATGGCACATCCTTTACAAGGAAATGTTTTTTGTCCCTAAATGAATACAAAAAAAAAATAAAAGTAAAAAAAACTCTTCACAAAAATCGACCTATTTCTAAAACTATGTTTTCCCACTTTCGCTCCACATAAAAAAAACTCTGCTAATCTTGGTGGATACCAACTTATTCATCTGCAGATTTTAGTTGAAAAGTTTTTCTTCTTCGAAGGGAAAAAGTCCTGAAGAAATTCCAGGATACTCCTCCTTTAGGTAGAATGAAAACTTGGTTGGGGCGGGCACACAATGGCAAACGATCGATATTCTTAGCCTTGCGGAATTAATTCTAGGAAGAAAAATTGAGAAAGAATCCACATAGGTAAATAATTCGACAATAATGAAAATTCCTGCCGCGGTGTGTGTTATTGCTTAAGGGCCGATTGCTGTTGCCAACGCATTGATTTAACTCAATTAAATTTTTGTTATAAATTTCACAGTATTCCACACTCTCTCTGCGTGTAGTACAAATACAATGGAGTAAATAATGTTGTTTTCTTTACGCTTTAGCGAACAGTCCTAGAGAATATATACCCACGAGCATTTACTGACAGCATCGTTAGCAACAACAGGATTTTATTATATATTCACCCATAGAATTATCCAGGATCACACATCCCTTGAGACATTTATCAATAATATTCCGTATGTGAATATGCTACAATTGTCATGGTATCATTATTGTTTTTCGGGGGGTGGTGGTAGTTAATGGTGAAAGCAACACGTTCTTTTTTTGTTGTTTGTGCGTAATGAGAAATTATCCGCCTGTTAACTATACCATCACCCACCCCCCGAAGCCACTACATTGTATATGACTGGTTTTAGGGTAGGTTAATGTCATACCGTAAATTTCGATTATCCTTACTTAGAGCAAGAAGATTGCTGGTGAATTTTACATTAATTTCCTCATCTAATTTGACCCGAAAACCAATGGAACACAAACGATTCGGTTAACCAATTACATTCCTCTAGACCTTTGTTGACGTGCCTCTCAGGTAAGGCGAACTAAGCAAGCAAGCAAGCAAATCTCCTTAAGATGTCGTTTGTCGACTTCCAACAGTTACCCTCAGCCGAGACCCCGAAGGTACACATATACTATAAGGTGAAAAGGAGAGCGGTAGGGGGGCCCTGAACGGGATCTAATTTTCTTGACTTCATCTTTGATCTGCTGTAATCCAGTGGATATTGAATTTTCCTCCGGTTGAAAGCTGAGATTGTGTGTCACTTTCTAGGCTCTTTCTTGTATGTAACAGAAATCCGTTTTCTCCCCGGTGAACGTATAGTGTTTTTTTTTCCTTTCTTTCTTTCTTATATATTTTTTTTGCGCAAACCCTGAGCACCCAACTTCGAAGTACACCTTCAAGTCGTCGACCCAAAATCGTACATATATCAACTCTCTCTTTTGGAGATGTAAATCCACACGTCAAATAGTTGTAAGAGGCTTACTCAAGGATTTATTACAAGATTGAATAAACCAATATAAATATTACGAGTCCCCAGGACATGATATTGCCGTTATTCATTCTGCATCAGTGAGTTTTTTGCGCTTATTTAATTCCAAGAAAGTAAATAAATGGCGACAGTTTGAACTTGATGTTAACGGCTTTTATTGAAATTGATCACACCGTAGAAAGTTAAGGGTTGCTCCTGTCAATAAAAGGACACTCCACACTACACTACAATAACAAAACATTTGCTGGTATGTAAATTCGAAAACATCCGAGTTTTATTGGAAAGATTGATTGATGTCTGTCAAGATACTTCTTAAAAGTGCAACTGTATCAGATTTGAGAGTGTTATTCTCTATATGTTTGGTTTCGAAAGAATTGGATCCTTTATGACAAAGTAGATAGGTAAATTGAGGCGTTCAAGTATCACCTGTGCCAAAAATACTAACCAGCCAATAGCAGATCAATGCGATCGTCAGACTGCGCGACTGGGAGGGCTATAAACTCAAAGTAATTAAGAAATAAGACCTTCCCAAATTCAAGAGGATCAGTTTCTACGTACCTAACGATGTAAGGGAACCGGAACTGGTGCTAAGCAGGAAGGCGATCCAAAACCAACCGATTGAGGTGATAGTTTGGCTTCGGTCGAATCAGGATCATGAAGATTGGCATAAAAAAGATACTCCTGCTGGCTCATAACTGAAGCACCCGAAGATACGGGAGGCCCAGTACAACCTGCAGCACATTAGGGCTACCTCGGTAGTCCTTTTGCAAGGTAAGTCACGGCACTTTACAGGGCCAGTGGGTAGACGGCTACAGCATTATATGCAGTACTGTGGGCGGCGACCCTCGGACCGTGTCGTTTACAACAAAAATACTAACTGGTTTCTTTCTATAGATAAAAGGTCGAGAGCCCTGTAGTGGTGAAGATAAAGATAAGAAAGGATTGCACCTGGAGCATGGTTATTTTATGCACAGGATATATCACCTATTATGCAATTTACCAGTATCTTGTGATGATCGAGACGATCCTCCGCGGCCACATCAGAAGGTCGCGTGATTTCTGCTTGCTGAAGTTAGGCATTTCTCACTAGTGTACCTACAAGACATGCACATATTCTGGCCAATTAATCTTGATTTTTATTGTCCTCAATCTTCCCAAGATCCATTGAAGAGTGATCTTGCACCTCCTAGCCAGAGAAGAAAGGTTCTTCTCACAGATTTTTTATTGTTACAGACTAAAGTTCAGAGATATGTAAGCCCATTTGAACTGTCGACTGCTATATCTAGAGTGCAATGTCGAATAGCAAGATCTAGTTAGAAAGATAGACGAGTGAAAAAATTGTCGCTGGTTTATTCCAGGGGTTCCCATCCTATGCTACCGTGGCAGAACACAGATTTCGTTGATCGAATATGAGCTGTAATTTCAAACGACGGCAGGAAAGAGCCCAAAGTATTTCTGCAAGAAGGAAGACAAAAAATAAGGAATGTTTTCTAGGTGATGCAAGTGGAAAAACGCAGGCACTAGGAGCTGCGCGGAATTGAACAATAGACCTCTGAGACTACCGGGGTTATGGCAAGCTTGAATGCTATATTTTTTTTTTTTTTTTTTTTTTTATGTGGAAGACTAGAGCTCAGGGAAAGCCCTTTGTACTGTCGACAATCTATTTTCTTCGTATAGAGTGCAATGTCGAACAGTGTCTTTATAGCCACTTTGGTTAACCCAAGGCAGTCTTTTTAGAGGTTTAGCAAGGAGTAGAAATCTCCAGCTCCTACTTTGATTTGGAGCCATCTGTGTCATGGTTTTTATCAAGCAGAAAGTCTTTCCGTTCGATACATTAGTTGAACTTGAGCATTACTGCCCTTATGGTAGAGAACCCAATATTATACGAATCTCTTATCTTCTAAAATTTAAATATACTATACATGCAATTTTGATTTGTCTAATAATTTTTGTTACCTGAAAATTTAGATGAAATTTGCTGACTTTGACTTCCTTCGTGTGAAATTTTCTTGCCGGATCACATGAGCAAAGTAATTACGGCTGCAACTTGACACCTTTTTTTTCAAGTGCATTCCAATTGTTGGACTTGCCTATTGTCTTGAGCTTTTGTATTATGATACTATTTGAAGAATTTTGTTGTTCTGAATTTTTTTGTTGCTTATTTTAATGATATGAAATTTATTTTGTTTTTGTGGTTTTTATTTTAATCATGTGAAATTTTGTTTTTCTTGTTTTTATTTTATTTCTGGTTTCAGGAATGTTAGATTCCTAACAACAGTTTTAATGCAAAAGTAAAGTTCTCGAAGTTTGGTGTATTCCAGCTAAATTTAGACACGCCGACAGATTAGGCAAAAGTGGTGCTTGGATCAATTAGTATATAGAGATGTGAGCGAAAATTCCATTGGCTCTCATTGGTCGAGCTTTCTGAGACGAACTAACTCTTTGAGTGATTTTTTATCATGAGGCTCGTGAATAACTTTACAAGGATCCAAATAGCTAATAGCTAGACTTTCTAACTTCCTTACGCGACTGAACGCGTTTTTTGAGCCTAGATTACAGCTCTATCTAACCAAATCAGCAAAAAATTCGAGTGTGACGTAAATTGCGTTTGACGGCCGCCATATAGTTATTTTAAAAATTAATTTTGCCTATGTTACTCGGACTCTCTAGCGGTACCCCAACCATCTAAATCCGTTCAGGCGTTTAGGAGTTCTGGAGGAACAAAGAAACAACCAACATACATACATGAACCCTGAAAACATTGCACTCCTTTTTGGGGCAGTGGTGTTACATAGGGCTTGTATAGGGAATTTTCATTTTGCTTCAACAGCATACTAGGCTTAACTATTAAATGTTCGTTCATGGTGATCGGGTAATATGAAACATTTCGAGTAATTTAATTTTATTTAAGCATAAAATTGGCATTTATTTAACACATATTTATTAAGTGTTATATATATATTTGAAATCGTTTCAATTTCACCTTTCGTTTGATACCCATATTGACCCAATCAGAAAAAAAAGAGGGTGGCGTAAATTGCGCCTGACGGCCGCCATATTGTTTTTTAAAAGATATGTTACTCAGCCTATGTTACTCAGACTCATTAAACGATTCTAACGGTACCCCAGCTAACTAAAACCGTTCATGCGTTTAGAAGTTATGGTGGTAGAAAGCAACGTACATACACACAACAAACCTAAACACATTACACTCCTTTTTTTGGGGCAGTCGTGTAAAAAGGTGCAAAACGGCCGCTAGCGGCGAAACTATGCGAAATTCGAAAAAACAGTGCAGACAAAATTTGCTGCAACTTTGCTATTTTGATATTTTCACCAAAATACATAGTTTCTCATCAAAATAGATAAAAAGGCGGAAAATGACGAAAAAATGCCTATTAAATATAGCCTTGAACATATTTCGTTAGGCAACCCATCACCGTTACTTTTGTTAGCATATTATTTATCATGAAAAAAAATTTCATTGGGTTACTCGATCGGCGAACGTCGTTGTTCTACGGATCCTGTACTATTAGTGTATTTCGAATTCCGTCAGGGCCTGCCTCCCGGACAGGATCCAGGTTCATATTTTTTAAAGAGCTTTTAATGTCCAGAATATCTTTTATAATATTCTCTAAGGTATATCTTTCTCCAGGTTATTGTTCATTCTAAATGCAATAACACTCTGCAAAAATTTTCAGTAAGTAAGACGACTGACGTAGCAAACTTCAAGTTAAATTTTACGGCACAAATTTTACAATACAAAAAGTATACAGATGATATGAATAGATACAGGAAAGATAATCTTATGTCCTTTGATACTGAAAATTTCTCTCAGAATAACATTTATAAATAATATTCCTATGTTCGATAAGAGGACATCGATTTTATCTAAAAGATGTAGAAGGAAGACGTTGATGTTCAAACAGGACAAAGAACATGGTCTTAGAGCAGTGCATTCACATATAGACGTGGATAAGTTGGGATAAATCGTCCATTCAGTAATTGATTTTTTTCTTATTTTTTTGAAAACGTGTGCACACGAAAATCCTCTGTGTGACAAATGGACTTGTTTCTTACAGGATTGTTTGTTGACGTGCATTTCATTTCTACCAAGATTGAATTCAATTTTTTAAAACAATTGGCTTCGCTGTAGTAAATAATAAATAGTAAGTAAGCCCATGGGTTTTGTCTTGTGTGACTGAAGCAGACCGACAAAATGAAGTTTTTTTTAAAAAAAATAGGTGGTGTGGGTGCATCTAAAATGCTTAAAAGAGTACTGCTGTTACACAAATTGTGTGAGTAATTTTGACAAAAACAGTTCTAGCAGCAATTACGAGGAAATGAGATTGACAGAACTTGTCGTCCCGAGTAAAATAATTATATAGAAAAATATATAATCATATATATTTATATCAAATTATATAAAATCTTATATAAAATATTTCAACAGTTTTAGACGATTTTATATAATTGTATATAATAATATATAATAATATAGAATTATATATTGTATCATTTAGAGTTCAACATGGGATGATATATAACTCTATATCATTATATCAAACTGTATATAAAGTCTATAAATGAATTTGTGCAATTATATCTGATCATATATAGCGATATAAAATAATATATAATGCCTTAAAATAATTTTGATGAAATAAATAATATCAATTGGTAGATGGAGATTTTCGGGAAAATCGCATACTACAATGCACATTCTCCAGTCGCACTCCCAAAGCTCAATCGAGGGTGGAGAAAGACCTCAAGAAAAAGGTGTGTGGCTGAAAAATGATGGGAAAAAGTTATTATAGGTATGCTGTCAAAAATATCTCATTATATCTGTTTTAGAGTTTAGCCAGGATCGCGCTCTTAAAAATAACTGGCCCTACCACGATAAAAAGCATATAGAGCATTCCATGTCTGAGAAAATCGGCGAAATAAAAGATATAATTGCATATATACAATTCTATACAATTGTATATGATTTTCCTTATTATATATAAAAATATATATTTCTATATAATTATATCGGGCCAAATTTCATATATAATTAATTTATATATAAATATATCCAATTATATATCTTTCTATATAATTATTTTTACTCGGGTTGCAGACCAAGTTTTAGGCTTCGCTCAACAAGCCATTATCTGAAGACCCTCCCTGTACATCTTGCTCTCACTTATAAGGACCTTATGCTAGGAATCCAGGAGCCAGTGATACAAAAATACTCGTTGGCACTGGGAGTACTTTCATATTTATCTCTTCTGGCTTTTCGGCAAGAACTTTACGTGCTCTGACGTCTTGGAGTCCTTTGTCAATGTATTTAGATCAAACTTCTTCGGGATTTCTCCTTTTTTCCACTCTTTTCTTGAAGGTATTTCGATGGAAAAGTCCTTCCTAAACGACAATGTAGGAGAAAGGAAGTCTGTGGTCGTGGCGACGGTACCCTCAGATAGGAATTCCAAGATGTTGCTAAGACCCTAAGATTTTGAAGGTCCAGGCCCCGTATTTCCACAACCTACAGGCATTGCACGAGGCTAGGTGTGTGATGTGACGGTCGGAAGGGAGCAAGAGGCTGCAAGATAACATCAAAGAAGGTCATGGGGCATGTTCTTATAACTCCGGTTCTTGCCGTCGTCTGGACGCTTACAAACTTTATGACACTATAGGTCCGGCTTAGCACTGATAATCACACCATGTGCGGATTGGACGTACCACGACTGTGTACATCCACAGGGACATGGTACAACAATTCAAGGTAGGCTCATAAGGAAAAGTTCTGTTTCCATTTTGAAAAGCTTTTACCCTTTTTACATTAGGAAAGATTTGAGTGACGTCACGAGAAAGCTGTTGAAAGCCCTTGTGAGCTAAGATCTAAATGACGTCACGGGACTTTTATGAGCTTACCTTGTAATTATTGTACCATGCACAGGACCTTAAAAACCCCATCTCTTGCCGAATGTCTAATTACAAGCTTAGAAGGCTTTACGCTTTCCTCGATGTTTGACGTCCAGATGAGCTTTGGGTCCAGTATTAGAACAACAAATTTTACTCTGGCGGAGAGGGAGTGAGAGTGTGTCCCTCCAACCTGGGGAGGTTGAAAGTGGGAATTTTCGGTTTTGCTGTGAACAGCATCCAGGATTTACTACCAGACTACCACTTTTTCCCGGATTTACTCAAAGACCGCATCCTACTGCCAAGGTACCAATTTTATTTAGGCATCCTTGCACGATTTCACGACTCACTGTTGGAAACATTCTGGACAGTATTATCACTAGTTCACCTGCGTATACTACCTACCCTACCTTGGCTCCGCTTCTGTCTAGTTTTTACTAACTACTAATTGCTCCTTTAATCCCTCATGGGACATAGGGCGGAAACAGTTGCCCTCCAGCGGACTCTGTTTTGCAAAGGTCGTCGTCGTGTTGTCCGTCCGGTTCCGATGCAATGTTTGCCGATTCGTAGCAATTGTGTGTTTTATGGGAGCGGGTTGCTAACCCTCAGCCCAACCGACTTAAAACTCTGTTTTGTGGCGCAGAGAACTCGCCATTCGACCATCTCCCGTTAGCTCCTTCCTAAGAAGTACCCCAGGGGGCACCACGGGGAGGTTGGATTAGGACTTGCTAACAGGTGTTCGTCTGCAGTGACTAGTTTTTGCTCTAGGTTATTCATCGTTACTAACGGTAGTAAAGGCGTGAAGACACCTCCCTGTTCGCGGATTTGATTACCAGCTAGACCTCAGCAAAGCCGCTGGCCATTGCCTTAGGCTTGCTTCTACGTTTTGTTCCATGAGAGCTTCTCGAATCGATTCAGTACGTACATTGTGAAAACCGCCATCTATGTCTAGGAAGGAAGGCTTCAAAGGTATATTGTTTGTAATATAGGGTCGTTTCGATAGTTCCCACCACGTCGTGTAAAGCTATCTTGGTGGATCTACCACTGAGATAGGCATATTGAGCTGATGATAGTAAAGTCACATCTACCGATGGGCGGATGTGGGAGTCGATGGCTCTTTCCAGTGCCTTAAGCACGAAGGGTTTCAGGCTAATCGGTATATAGTCCTCTCTATACATCTTCTCCTTATCTTTGAAATGAAGACGACCCGGGCCCGTCTTCAACTCATGGGGTGTAAACTGAGCAACACGCAGCTCTTAACATGACCACCAGCCATGGTAACTACCTCAAGTAGTTCCTACAGCATGACTGGAAGTATATCATTCGGGCAGAGTGCTTTGAGGGGGGAGAAGACAATTTTCGACCAGAGGACCTATGCCTCTGCAATAATAGCGGAAATATCCTCCCAGGAGTGTCTCTGTCCGTTCCCTGATGCCTCGACCTCATTTTCTGCCCAAGCTCCGTTCGACTTCTTTTAAATAGGACGAACTGGAGTGTTCTTTAGAGAAGATCTTGCATAGTCCGGCAAAGATCTCTAGACTCTCGATAGATTGGCAATACCCCTGCCAGGTATCTCTCTTGGCTGAGGCAATGGCTTTCTTGTACTTTAAACTCAGTCAGTCCTTCTTGAGTCTCTGTGCGGTTGAGGAGCTTCAACCTGCGGGTTTACCCTGAACCGTATACATCGGTGATCCGAGAAAGATACCTCGATACCTGATAACCTCCAATTTTCTACTTTGAATACTTCCGATTCCGTAGACAGCGCGATGTCTGGCACTTCCTTCCAACTTGGAAATTCTTTGAGCTTGGGCTTCGAGGTTGGGGTGTTTCGTTTTTTTGAGTAGAAAAATTTTTCAGTCTTAACATGACAATGTTGTCTCAGAATAAGACACTGGAAATTCTTGAGCCAAGCAATCGTATTTCTTCGCTCAATACTTATATTTTTCGACCAAGATATGTCTTTCTCGAAATAAGATTGTTTAATTTTTTACTCAAGAAACTAAATTTTTAATTCATCGTACTTTTTTCGGTTACCGGACTTTCAAGTTCTAAAAATGTATCACAACTATTAAGACCGATTTTAGAACTTGAATTTTATTCAATTATAATTTCATCGGTTTCGTAGTTTTTTTTAACTTCCAGTCAACTTTTGTCTTCATCCAAGACAATAAAACCAAGACAATTTTGTTTTCGTTATATCCAAAACATGAGTTGCTTGGTTCAAGAAAACGTGCTTTAAGCCAAGAAATTTTTTTCATCAGTGTGTGTAAATCGGAAAGACTAAGAACAATGCTGCTACGCGGAATCGAACCACAAACCTCTGCAATGGTAGTCGAGTGTTTTAACCACTTAACTACCAAAGCTGGCTCATATGAGTTCAAAATAAACACAGTAGCATTAATTTGATCTTTTCGTTATATTTTTTTAGTATTTTTGAATAAATGTACTTCATTAGTAGCATTAAATCAGCAAATAAAACTCAAGTGAATAGCTGCCACATAAAATCATCATATAATATATTTTACTATTTCGATAATATTTCATCGATTTTCAGCTTTCACCAAACTGAAAATTTTGCCATTATTATTGCAATCGTGAAATTGTATGCTTTACCACACGTCATCCAAACCACAAATAAACAACACACAACACGGAAATATGTTTGCTGTATGCCATCCCCCCCTTAATTAAAGCCATTACAGCCATGCATTTATTTTATATTCACTTGGCCCAAAACGCGTTAATGTAATAAATAATATCATATTTTCATCTGGCGAATAATTATGTCCAATTTTCTTTCACTTGACCTAAAATTTTTCATAATTTTCAACAATTTGAATGCCCAACAACAACAACAAGTGTGTGTGAGTGTGCGTACCCTCTCGAAAATTTCCATCAGAGAATAACCCTTCATTATTTCATTATTTAAACTGTTTTAATTTTATTCCAGTGGAAAATCGCCTACGGTAGCTTTTCCGGCTGTAAGAGAGTATTTGCAATGGCAGGAATCGATCCAAATAAATTATAAGGATTGCCCAATGATGATGGTGTATGTGTAGCCTTGGAGCGAATGCTGCTAATAAAATGAAATTAAACAATTCGCTAATAAAATAAAAGCTGTAAAAATTAAATGCGTGGTGGGGTGGTGGGGGGGGGTCTTGTCAAAACATCTCATCATTTAATGGAATCCATTAAAAGTACAAATACAATCACCCAGTCATCATCCCTATTGGAAATGGTGGAAAAGTATTGCTATCCTGCTATAACGAAAAATAAAAAGGATTCACAATTGAAACTGACTGAAACTGAAACGATGCATATGTATCAAAATGTAGAGGGCGGAGGGGGGATTGTTGATGCTTACTTTAGTTTTTCCACCACCGCACTGTCAAAAAAAGAAGAGTTTCACTCCGTTGTTCTGAAGAGCTTCCAGAACTCCATTCGATGACGGTGGAGTCCTGTTTATGTTTCGTCCTGAATTTGCAATTTAAAATTCCGCAACTTTTAGTACTAACAATAAAAATTTACCAAAAAAAAAAGAAAAAAATAAGGAAAATAATAAAAATGAATGCTTTGAAGACGGGTTTTCGTTATTGTGGAAACGGCACGGTGCACAGACGGAACAAGTCGCTTTCAAAGTAGGTCCCATTTCCTTCCTTGTCCTCCTTGTCACGAAGGACATCAACTTACACAGCATAGAGCCACAACAACCATTCACTAGAGGAACAGCTAGAGGACATCGAGTAAATAACCGCACCGCGAGCACGGTCAATAAAAACTGCTGTACAACAGGAAGACTATCAATTTTACTGGTATTCCGTTTGCCGGATATTGTTGGGAGTTTTCTATGAATATTTTTTAAAGGACCCTCTCCCCCAACCCCTAAATAAAATCCTGGGGGATGTTGAAAATTTATATCTTTTGAAATTATAATGAAATATAAATAACCCCCGGACGCCCAAATAATCCGATAACTGCGAGTGTATTTACGGTCTGTTATTGATAGCACACAATGCTACCCCAACCATAGGAGATTTTTGGGGCTGGATCGAGGGCAGCGAAAGTGTCACCCAATATCGAGAGAATCCTTTTTAGCAATTTAGATTTTCATAGCAGTTTCTATTATATTTACGAGGTGGCAATATGTGAGGGGCAATCGCTTACATAATCCTGTAAATTATATGATTTTTTTTAGGGGTTTACTAAAACTATTCGTCTGTAAGGATTAAGCTTTTTATTTTGTTTTTTTTTTACTATATGAAAGCATAAAATTGATTATTTTTTTTATTTTATCTTCTTCGTTGCAGGCTTAACGACGTGTTATCAAAGGCCATCGTCAAACCAAAATAATTTTGATGAAAAGGCAACACACCCACCACATAGTCATTCCTTTTTTGGTCATAAATGGTCTGAGCCCTATTTTGATGTAACAATGCCCAAAAATATAACATCGCTAGTTGGAAAATCAGCTTATTTAGGTTGCAGAGTTAGAAATTTAGGAAATAAAACGGTAAGTTGATTTATTATTGTTAATTTAGTAAATTATTTAAATTTGTGTATAATGCAGAAAATGGTATTTATTCTAACACTTTCATGCCAAAATGATTAGATCAGCCTGGAGCGCGTTCAAAAACCTTACTATGGTAAACCACGAGGTAAGCTGTGGTTATGCTGCATCACTTCACTTAACCACGAAAGTTTATGTTTAACCATGGAGGTTTTTGAACGCACCGTGGTTAACTACAGGTTAAAGAAGAAGAAAAAAAATAAAAACAAAATTTTCCATAAAATAGTCATTAATTTTTATTTGCAATAATCCCACAAATCCCACTTTGATTTGTTCATGTGTTTACATTAAAACAACTGCCAGAGAGTTGTTTTTATTCTTCTTCTTCTTAACTATCGCTAACCATGCTCCCGAGCAGGGTTTAAATTTAACTACACCATGGTTAACCACGAGAGTTTTTGAACGCCAAAATGCTATGCTCGTGGTTATGTTGTAGTTAACCACGGAGTTTTTGAACGACAAAAGTTTACCATAGTTAACCATGGTTAACCATAGTAAGGTTTTTGAACGCGCTCCTGATAAGTTTGTGGCGTTTTTTTAAGTAAGCACTGTAAAAAATTTCTGTGGTAATTTTACAAAAAAAAGAAGAAGTTCACAAGCAGTTTTGTAAATTTGCAATATATATTATTAGGAATATTCCTAATCTACTTTACGTATTTTTACCAACTGTGTAGTAAAATATACAATATCTCTGGGATGTAAAAATACAATCAGTATTGGAGCTTTCACTTCATTGTTTTGTAAATTTCCAAAACTTTTGTGTACGCCCTCTCCCTATACATAAAAATACCATTTGCTCACCATGCCTTTTTAAGGACGGATTCGCAAGGAAAGCTTCAAGCTGCAAGCTTCAAACTACAAGCTTCAGCTGAGTTTCGTTTCTTTTGAGCCCTGCTGCTTGAAGCTGTGAATGTGAATCATTGTACATAAACCCTATTATCCTAATTTTTGAAGTTTGAAGCTTGCTGCTTGAAGCTTTCATTGTGTATCGGCCCTAAGCATGTACGTGAGGCAACGTCTATCAAAAATTTCTTGGCTGTTACAAGAAATGCCCAGACCCTGATCAAAGTCAAAGGTCTGACCTTAGCTTAAAACAATTGGATATTTATGCTTAGTATTCCATTGTTGCCTGTGAATTATATCCATGAGAGGAAAAATTTAAACCTTACATTCCAATAACCAATTTGTAATTTTACTGAAAATTTATGTTAAAATTAAAATTTTAACCATGTGCTATTTACATTAAAAGAAAGAAGATAGGTATTCTATTACTTTCTAAGGCCACTCCTAGATGGCGCTGTCATGGAGAGCTTCGTTGAAATCCATCGCATAGCTTTGAATTTTTGCATGAAGGTCCGTAGAGGTCTCCTATGATGCACCTCGAAGCCCGATTTTCGAAATTCAAAATGGCCGCCGAAATATGACCGAAATTCAAAATTGCCGCAGAAATATGATTGAATTTGCCAATTTTATTCCGATTCCAATGAAAGTGGGTATCTAGGGGTTTTCAAGGTCCCAAATAACGAATTTGTGGTCAAAACTTATAAATTCAAAATGGCCGACGAATTTGCAAATTGTGTTCCGCTTGCAATGAAAATCGGTATCTGGGATTTTTTAAGGTAGCAAATAACGAATTTATGATCAGAACTTATAAATTCAAAATGGCCGCGTCAATTTGTCCGACGAATTTTGTTAATTTTGTTCCGATTCCAACGAAAGTGGGTATCTAGGGGTTTTTAAAGTCGCAAATAACGAATTTTTGGTCAATCGGCATAGGGGAGTTTTTAAGGTAGCAAATACCAAATTTATGTCATTTCCCGGTTAGCTGTATGTAGGTTGTTCAAGAGTTGGAAAATCCGAAAATCTTGACATTCTAGCTACAAATGGAAAAATATTAAACATAGTGTATCCTGAACCTCTCTAAGCAATCGGTTCAGACTTGATCTTTATTTGGAAAGATGGTAAAGAGAAGCGGAAATGTGAGATTTATATATAATTCAAAATTTTCAAAATGTTTATCTCGCTCCCCCCACTCTACGGCATTACGGGAAGACAAAAAATTGAAATTCGCTCCACGCCATGCGAAACTCCTAGTTAGAAAAGTGTCTTCACTCTCTCGCGTGCAAGCCTTCTGCGCATATATTTTGTATACAACAAATGTATGTAGCGAACGAGTACCTTGATGACAAAACTCAGTCACTGACAGAAACACTGCACACCAAAAAATATTTTTTTCAATTTTTAAATTTAAAAATATACTTTCAAAAAGTATAAACGCACTCCCAGCCCTCGCGAAATAGTACCTTGATATTAAAAGCAGACAAGGTAATGAAATCAGGGAATGCACCCCCACCACAAACATTGTTTTTTTTTAAATAATTAATATAAATATTTTAAATAATATATAAGCATGTGGAATCCAATCGAATTAGATACGCAAGTCCAAGAAGTAGAGGAAAGGGTATGGGTGAATTGGATGATTGGATGCTCACAGATATTTATAAACATGTGCTTAGCGTCAGTATCGCCGGTCAAAGGACAAAGAGAGGACATGGAACATGTTTGTACGTTGTTCTGGACTCCCTCTAGCAGGCCGTTGTGTATCTAAAACACCTCTCTCTTCAGTCCGTTGCCTTTAACGCCAACTTCAAAACTGGATCAATCCTCTGGTCGGCGAGGGAATTTTTATCTTTCTCTCAAATATGCTGATGAAGTGATTTCAGAAAACAGAAACCTGCAGCAATTTTCCTCCCGTTTCGGTTTCGGTTTTCTTAATATCCTGATCTGCGTTAGAATAATAGTCCAGGGAAATTAGACAAAAAAAAGGCCCAATTTCGGAAAAATTCCGGGAAAGCTGAATTTTGGTATGGACATTGATATTATGGCTCTAAGGAAAATGTCACGATTCCCCATCGTTTTGACACTCCGAAATGATTTTACGCGGGGTCAAAGGTCGTCAAAAGCGATTTTTCGAAAACATCTCAGTAATGCTCACTTTTATAGAAAAATTATGTGAATAAAGTTTGTAGCTTAGGTAATTTCCTACAAAAAATATTTTATAAATTTTTCTTGTAAGAGTAACCGTTTTTGAGATATTTTGATTTTAGTCAACGGGTATTAGACAAAAAAACCCCAACTACTGAAAAATTCCGAGAAAGCTGAATTTTGGTGTGGACATTGATATTATTACACTAAGGAAAATGTCACGAGTCCCCATCGATTTGACACTCGGACACGATTTTACGCGGAGACAAAGGTCACCAAAGGCGATTTTTTGAAAATATATCAGTAATGCTGACTTTTACAGAAAAATTATATGAATAAAGTATCCGTGGACTAAAATCAAAATATCTCAAAAACGGTTACTCTTACAAGAAAAAGTTATAAAATATTTTTTGTAGGAAATTACCTAAGCTACAAACTTTATTCACATAATTTTTCTATAAAAGTGAGCACTACTGAGATATTTTCGAAAAATCGCTTTTGATGACCTTTGACCCCGCGTAAAATCATTTCGGAGTGTCAAAACGATGGGGACTCGTGACATTTTCCTTAGAGCAATAATATCAATGTCCATACCAAAATTCAGCTTTCCCGGAATTTTTCGGAAGTAAAATGTCTAATTTCCCTGGACTATAATCGCATATTCCAAATTACTAAACAACTATCGTAGTGGCTGGGTAGCTTGGCTCGGGCCATAATATACAAATCCTTCATTCGTCGCGCCCTCTCAAACATTTGCTCTTCAATTGACTTACTGTTGTTTTCGCAGCAAAAGACTAGCCCGCTCAGCTCACTAGCACAGTCTACCTTATGTTTAACATTTCGGTCTAGAAATTCGTTTATAACTAGAACAACTTCACTGTGGACCAACCTTCAGATCTAAGATTGCTTCAATGAACTTGACCGTGTCTGAACTTGTGTTATGTTTTGTAACATTGGCCTAATAATTGTTGTATAGAGTCAGCCCACCATATGTAGCATAAAGCCCTATCTCTTGCCTAAGGTTTGCTGGAGTCTTTGCGGACCGTGTTTGTCGTTGTTAAGAACAAAATAACGCCCAGGTACTTACCTGTTCAGGATGGGTTCCGTGCTCTGTTCTATTGGTGAAAAGCATCAGTTCTGCCTTTTACGGGTTAACGGGTAGCCCACAGCAATTAGGTCATGTACTTTACTTACCTTTCTAAAAGCCATCTCAATAATCTAGCTGATTGTGGAGAGAAAGTTTCGGCGTATTAGTATCACTGTTTTGTCTACATATCTTTTTATTCTGTCGTTCTTTAAGATATTTAGGATCTTATCAATAGCCATAACCCGAGCAGAAAAAATCTTAAGGCCCTGACCAGGAACGGATCAGGATAGCCTTAATAAATCCTGACTTACATGAAATCGCTGGCTTTATTTAATTATTAATTGATTTTATAAAGTAAATAATTAATAAATAATTAATAATAAATAATTAATTAATAATAAAGTGCTCTAATATACATTAGACAAAAATTAAGTCTAATTATATAAAATTTGATGTATGTATGTATGTTCCCCAATAACTCATATTACTTACATCAAGGGAGTTGTTTTGGCATCGGTACCTACTTTCAAAAATCACTCCTAGGGGGCACTGTCATAGAGAGCTTTGTTAAAAATTCGATAAAAGCATAATAATATGTTCTAAGATGGTGAAAATTTATACATAGAGGTTTCTGGGTACGAGAAAGCGATTGGTGATGTCCATTACTTACGCAAAGATGGCGATTCCAAGATGGCGGCCGAATTTTGCAATTGTGTTCCTCGACCCTGGCATGGGTATCAAATGCAGGGTATGACAAATAGAATACTATTAGCTGTGTGGCTTTATTCCAAATTCAAAATGGCTGCCAACGCACAATGGCAGTTTACATTTTTCTTTACAACGTGAACTGACTCGAGCACCTTTTATCTCACATCGTTCGCAAGCAAAATAAGCGCCATGGTTTTTGATGCATTTTAAAAGTGCTTTGATACGAACTTGAAACGATTTATTTTCTATTATAATTCCATTTTCTTGTGTGAAATGTGTGTGTGTTTTGAAATTTTCAAATTTTATGTATTTTGGTGCGTAGAATCCATTTCTGAAAAAATTAATTGCCGCTGACGCACCGTTTCTGAGTTATACGATTTTAAAGTTACCAAATTTCGCTTATTTCGAACGTGAAAATCGTCATATTTCACCTCCGAAATTTTTTGAAATTTTTATGTATTTTGATGCATACTTTTAAATAAATAAATTACAAAAAAAGCACAAATTCATCTTGCGCCTTCTACAAAATTAATATGTATTTTTTTTTGTTAAAGCATTTTGAATGAAATATTTATTTTATTTTATATAATTTATTTATTTAAAATCATACATTAAAATACATTTAATATCTAAATTTCACAAAAATCGGAGGAGAAATATGGCTGTTTCCACTTTTGAAATAAACAAAATTATTTAACTTAGAAATTGTATAAGTCGGCAATTATTTTTTTCAAAAATTAATTCTACGCACCAAAATACATAAAATTTTAAAATTTCAAAAAAATCGGAGGTGGGGGCAGTTATACTATACATTTACCAAAAATTTATTTATGTATGATATAAATATGTTTCATTATTATTAACAATAATATTAATAATAATATTAATTATAATTAATAATAATTGATAATTTATAATAATTATTCATATTAATACTAATAATAATGCTAAAAATAAGAATTTAACCAAAACAAGAGAAGTTAAGGCTAACCTGTTAATTCCGGATCAGGATCGGATCCGGAATAAGGCTAGCCCTAACTTTTTTCTACTCGGGAAGCTGGACTTTGCCCGGGGTATGCCTGTCTTATCATCTTTACTCTTGCTCTTGCCCGGGTGAAAATAAGAGGCCGAAAAATAAGAAAACTTCGGCGTATTTTAGGCTCAAAAATTTAATGGTAAAAAGAGCCGAAAATACGCCGAAAAATAGCCGAGGTAGTGAACATAAGGC
The DNA here is from genome assembly GCA_963855945.1 of Thereva nobilitata. Taxonomy (NCBI): domain Eukaryota; kingdom Metazoa; phylum Arthropoda; class Insecta; order Diptera; family Therevidae; genus Thereva; species Thereva nobilitata. Next base: position 21,630,988 of record OY979696.1, read on the forward strand.
CGATAAAACGCCGAAATGACACCGAATATACGCCGACATGCCGATAAAAAAACTCACAAAAAAAATAGGAAAAGAAAAATAGAAGGCCCGGGGAATCGATCTTGGTTCCTTAGATTCCCCTTTCAGAACTGCTCGAGTAATTTCTCCTTTCGACCACTTCCTTAGTTAAGCATTCACGCTCAAATTATGCAATTAGTGTTTATTCTGTGTTATGATTTGTTATTTAATGTAAGGAAAAATCGTCCTCGGGTGAAAATAAAAGGCCGAAAAGACGCCGAAAAACAGCCTAAAAGTACATTTAAAGCCGAAAAGACACCGAATAAACACCGAAATATTATTAGAGGCCGAAAACAAACCGAAAAGACGCCGATATATTGTTGCTTAGATGGATCGACACCGAAACAGGCCGAAAATTCACCGATATTTTTGGCAGTAGCAGAATAAAACTTCAGCATACATTACCAGAAAATTTATTTTTGTTTTCGTAGAAAATTCGGATTGTTTTCGCTGTCAATACATATTTTGAATTATTTTGAAATATTGAAATATTAGTATACTTTTGAACTTAGAAAATTGTTTTGCTAAAATCTTCATTTATCGAAATCCAGACGTTAAAGAAATTTCTAAGTTATTTTAAAAAATAATTCAAAATATGTATTGACACCGAAAACAAGCCGAATTTTCTACGAAAATAAAAATAAATTTTCTGGTAATGTATGCTGAAGTTTTATTCTGCTACTGCCAAAAATATCGGTGAATTTTCGGCCTGTTTCGGTGTCGATCCATCTAAGCAACAATATATCGGCGTCTTTTCGGCTTGTTTTCGGTGTCGATCAATCTAAGCAGCAATATATCGGCGTCTTTTCGGCTTGTTTTCGGCCTCTAATAATATTTCGGTGTTTATTCGGTGTCTTTTCGGCTTTAAATGTACTTTTAGGCTGTTTTTCGGCGTCTTTTCGGCCTTTTATTTTCACCCGGGTGCCTAAACTGATGTAATAAAAATACGCTTTGTAAAAAAGACTACACCTAGTTTCGCGCCATTGCTAGACTTTTCGTGTCGAACCTAAGTTCCATCGACGTCAAAAAAATTTGTTTGTATTTGCGGTCACGGATCGATCTTGTCCGTGATAACTAAGTCACATAATGGTGAAATGTCTAGAATTAAGTTTGTTTCGAAAGGGTTGAATAGAGAATAGAATGTGTTGAGTGGGGTCCTGGGGATGCTTGGAGTGTCATCGATGGACCAGTAGGAAGAAAATCTTCGATTTCTGAGGAAAACTTGTTCAACAATTTCGAATACTTTTTCTTCCAGCGGAGACTCGCATATTAAAAGTTAAGAAATTAGAAGAGCGGATTCGAACCACGAACCTCGGGTATGGTAATCGGACAAAGGTGCTTGGATTGTCATAAGCGTACAGTAAACCTATAACCTCAAAATCTGCACAACACTCAAGTTCACTGAAGGTCTTTTATATACATAAGAGGTCTTTTATAAATGTTAGAACAAAGTGATAAGTATTTCATAAGTTTTTATTGATTTGAAGATAATAGAAGTAATTGGAATTTAGAATTGCGAATGATTATTTAAACATCCCTTGACAATTCTTTGGTGCTCTTGTGTTGTCTAAAATTAGAATCAATAAAGGCAGTCATCACTTTTGCATAAACCCAATAGGTTCTACCATAAACACTGCCATGATTATCGGCAAAATAATCCAATCTGCACCATACTTATAAATAACCTCATACCATATTTATAGAACATCAGATTACTTCCAGATAACACTCAAAACTGACTGCAAATGCTTAAGCATATCAAACTTGTCTTAATCAATCAATTATTTCGTTTTTGATTTCCCGAATGTCTGCCTCTAGCCTCTCTAGAAGATAACCAAGTTTACCTTCTGCATAAGCACATCCCGCAACTACATTCCACTCAGGTGTATGCTGCTGCTGCATTAGTTCGTTGTCAAACAATTTGTGCCGATCCATGCTCCCAAATGGAATCTACTTGAGGCTTGATGAATATTCAGTGCCGCTATTATTTGCCAGTAATTAATCAATTTGACCGGAATACATTAGAGGCTGAAGCAGCTCAGTGCATGTCCAGTCCATGGTGGAGCACCTTGTGCCTTCGGACACTAGACCTTCTCTTGGTCGTTCTTGAGGAGGTACTAGTACAAAGGATCTAAAGGGAATCTCCTTGTCCTTATTGGTCTGTCGTTGCATAAGAAACGTGCTTGTGGACTAATGCCTCTGCATGAGGGTGGATTGCCGTTGGACACTGGTTTATAATATTCGGAGATTTATTCCTGATTTGTGTCTCTTGGGCTTTTGTGATTTATTTTGTGTAATTAATCGAATCTGGTTTATACAAATAACTCCTGCAGTGGAGAGACTGCCACAAGATGACTTTCTGACATGTTTTATGTAGGAGAAGGCTTTTGTTATGTATAAATTGTTTGATTCATTATTATTGGTAATTGCAAGATTTTGGGGCTATTGTTTCATGTAGCATTGTTGTAATCAGTGTTTTCGCTTTTATTGTTGGGAAAATAAAATACATAGAATGTAAATGGTTTGGTATTGTGTTGATTAAACCATTTGGGAACTGTTCTGTATTGTTAAGAACTTAACATTCGAAATTGGATGTAAACTATTCGACTATGCTCTGGGTATTAATGGCTTTCCTCTCCTGACTACTTTAAAGATTTTTTTGTTATGTCAAGGAACTAAGCTAAGGATTCACCCTTTGTGCTACTATACCATCATGTGGTACATAACATAGTGTAATGTCCAGGAATAAGCTTAGATAGAACGATTCTTAGAGCATAAGATAAGTTTGGAGAAGCCAGGGAGTGTTGGGGAGGAGGCGATGAACTTTGCCTTTGAACTCTTGGATGTTGCGAGAGTTTGTAAATACTTACTGCGGTAAGAATTAATTATTCTATTTATCAACGAAATCCTTAGATTTAGTGTGTGCAAAAGAGGATCTGTAAACAGCTGGGATATGCCGAGTGGTATGGACTGGTGTTGTTGGCATGACTTTAACAAGGAGACTTAAGAACGTTTATATTGGTGCATAGTCGATGTGCTGGTAACGATAAAGTTTTGTTCTAAGGGTTACATTCCTACCTTGGCTCAATGGATATTGCAAGAGCAGCATCTGACTTAAGACTGCAAAATAAAAAATCTTTTCTTTGTTAATAATATAGTGAGAGGGGTCCGGCATCAACCCCCCGCCTCGTTCTACCCCTTGCCTACAATCTGAGGGGTTTATGTATGTGATGCGGTGAGCTTTAGGTGCCTGGAGGTATGCAATATGGTTTACGTCCATGATGTGTTGAGCTTTTGTTGCTTGGAGGTATGCAATGGGGTTTAGGTGCGTTGGGATGTACGCTTATGGGCATGCAATGGGTTTAAGTATTTCCGGTGATTGTGAGCTTTTTGGGTTGAGTTTAATTTTGCGAGTTTTTACATAGTGCAGATGGGTATATTAGAAAATACCTTTACATAAGATGTAAACACATGTTTATTACACATTAATTTTGCACTCAATAAAAGATGTTTAGTAATTATTATTTGTTTCTAAAATTCGTATATAATTTGAGGTAAGAAACGTATCCTTTACTCAGCTAAGGCTGGGTAACACAAAGCAGACCTCCTCCTCTGGCTGCTACATTTGTAACTTTATTGCTGTGCAGCTTGGCTATCTGGTCTGGTCTGAGTTGTGTGTGTTTTGTGTGTGCAAAACTTTTATAAACAATTAAATTCGTTAGCTTCAAAACCCAATTTGTATGCGAAACATTATAAGTTAAATTAAAGCTCTCCGGTGGTCTGCTATAGGGGCAGATAGCTACACAGCTAGACAGGTAGAATGGTCTGTCTGGTCTCCTTGGTCTATCTGGTCTGTCTTGTCTATATGAGCCATTATAAAAATTAAAGCTCACGATACTCTCAATCGGAAATAGTGTCGCTATTTTGGTTCATCATCATCAGGAGCTCCACAGCCTATTGTTGGCTTTGGCTCCTCCAGCGTTCGCGTCCATGATTCTCCATCTCTGGCAGGACTTTTCCAGTTTCTTATTCTCAAACTGTCTCAAGTAAGTTCAAATCGTTGGCCTTTCTGTACGTTTGCCGGGTCGTCTCCGTGAAATCTGTCCATTCCGAGGCTCTGCCGTTGGTTCCATAGCAAAAGGTTAATGCCAGGAAGAGTTGCTAGCCCTTCGCTGGTAGGCGAGAATATAGCGTCTCACACTCGCTACTACCGTCGTTAATTGGTTATCCAGGTGGAGACACGTGGAGGTGACGGTTCGTTTTTGGTAAAAATGGCGAAAATTTCAGTTTTTTTCGATTTTCTTGAAAACCGTTGGCTGTTATAGATACGTAAGCCGTATGAAAATTAAAGCTCATGATATTCCCCATCAAGAATGTAATAATACTTTTTTTTCGTAGGACGTGTAGTTTTGGCTCTACTTTAGCTAAAAGGGTGAAAATGGCAGATTATAGCGAAACCTGTTGGTTTTTCAGAAGCTATCCGTTCTCCAAAACTAAAATGCAAACTCCATCTAAAATTGGAGCCCAGACCAAATTCCCCCACCCCATCCTGCATAAATATAAAATATAATTGTTATTATTATTATTGAAAGCTCTTCGCGACTCCTCCAAGTCCCACAAGATTCCAGCCGACAACCCCGGATTCAAGACTCCATAGCATGAAAGTCCACCTAAGATACACTAATCCTAAGTTGAACTAGTTTCACACAGGTGGGGCTCACACCCAAAGCTCTCCATCAAAAACTCACCACCAGGGTTCTAGTCCCGAATAAAGCTGGTACCCAAGCCCACCACCACACCAAAAAAAAACTTTAGTCAAGACGCAACCCTAAACTAGAAACAGTATCAACATAGCATAACTACGAATATTATATAAAATTTACTAGGATAGGGCAGATCGGATAAAGCGAGTGATTGACTCGTGGGAATGCCGACAAAGATATTGTGCCTTAAGCCTCGTTCACACGGTGACACTGATGCCGTGGCATCTATCATCATGAAAGTGGTCGACATTTGTTATCACGGCACTAAGTATTCACTTGATCCACGCATAGTGTAGCGACACTTGTGTAAAAAAATGGGAGAACTTGTATCGTAGTAGCTGATGAGTTAGAAGTGCCGCGGCATCAGGTGTCAAATTCTCAAAAAATTTTGATATGCGGCATTAGTGTCACTACGTCGAGACGTCGCGACATTCAATAGTTCAGACGACCACACTTTTGCGACATTCACGTCGCGACATTAAATGCCACGACATCAGTGTCCCCGTGTGAACGAGGCTTTAATTGAAGTGTCAGAAGTAATCATATATTTTTCCATCCGATTGATTTTGAAGACTCCGGAATAAATAATAATTAAATAAGGTAATGTCTAAAGAATTTGGGGAGTGGAGCAATGTTTCCAACTAAAACTGGTCTAGCCCTTGTGATGGAATCCTCGCTACATAGGTGCCTATCCTGCCCGGAATTTCTGAAACTACCATTGATCGGTTCTGACAAATAGGGTAGTTTTATTTTTTTCTTAAATCTTGACTTGTAGTGATTTTATTAACTAGGTACTGCGGTAGCACCCAAGCTGGAGACTAAATCATGCTATGCATCGTAATCGATTGTAATATTCTTGGTGATCTTAGGCCCTCAGTAGCCAAAAATTAAATGCTCCGACTACCATGCCAGGAGTCTGTTGTTCGATTGCACGCAATACCATTGTCATTCGTCTCTCGTCCCTCTTTACAGCAATTCCTTGGCTTGGCACCGTCATTGTCATTAAAGATTTCTTCGTCTATATTTCTATTATTGTTGCTTTTAAAAAATGAAACTCAAGTCTTTTCTTAATTTTTTACACACTGTGGCTTGGGTTAGTCTATCATTGTTTAGTCCTGGCATTTTTTTCCCCAAGCAAAAGTTGACTGACCTATGCAAACAATTTAATTTATCTATCTTAAAAAAAGAATTGTCTCCTCTTCCACTTCTTTAGACAATTCTTTTTAGACCTTTAAAACTCATTCTTTTTGTTTAGGAACATCTCTTGTCTATCAAATTAAAAAGTCGCTCAACCAATTTCATATAATAAGAATCACGTTGGCGTAACAATTTCTCGCAAAAAAGGAAAATGTCTCGTCGTCGTCTAAATTGCATTTTTTTGTAGCAAGGAGAAAATAAAATTTTTTTAAGCGTTTGAGATAAACAAAAATTGTCTTCAATTCTTTTATTTTTGAGTGTTACTACGCCTCATAGGATAATGGACATCTTCAAAGGTGGAAATAACTTTGATGAATCAAAGGGAAGAATTTTATCATGTACAAATAAATGATGATGTGGACCTTGATTGTGTAGTATATATCGGCCCATTTCTGAGTAAAATAAGGACATGTTCGTGTTGTACTCTTTTAGTGCCTTGTTTTTTCAATGTGGTCGTTTTAGGCATAAGCCTAAGCCTGTGGAGTTCGAACGGAACTTCGTTCCCCACATAAAATACACGTAAAAATATGCACGGAATTCCATTTACCAAATTTTTCCGTGTCCATTTTGTTTTATGAGTACGCAGTTCGAACGGAAAACTATTGGTAATATTTAGCTTGTGCAATTCTCTAAGCCTAGTAAGGAGTTCGCACGGAATTCCGTTCATCATTTTTGGTAAATATTTCTACACGGAAAAATTGCGTGTAGACTACCGTGGAGAAAAGCTAACAGTTGAGAAAAATCGAACCACTGACTGTTAAAAATCACATATAAAACATATAAACTGACGGCAATAGCTGTTTTTTATTCGTCCTGTCAAAATTACCTAACACACAACACGGAATAATTGTCGAACAATTATTCCGTTCCAACATGAACGGAAAAAAGTCTCCAATTCCCTGCAAGCCACCTGTTAGAGAACTGCACAAGCTAAATATTACCAATAGTTTTCCGTTCGAACTGCGTACTCATAAAACAAAATGGGCACGGAAAAATTTGGTGAACGGAATTCCGTGCATCTTTTTACGTGTATTTTATATGGGGTACGGAATTCCGTTCGAACCCCATACTAGGCTTTAGATGGCAATGGTGTTTCGTTCGGAGGTTCTCTAAACTTCATTTTTTAAGGGAAGGTTGCGGGGAGGTCTTGAGCTGTCTAGGGTTTTATGAGAACAAACTCCTTACACAAATAATATCTCTTTATTCATTCAAAATCCTTATTTACTAACTACTTATTGGGCCCTATTCTGTAATTTTTCATAAAATAATATTTTATGTTATGTTATGTTGATAAAATTTCTTCTTTATAAAATAAAAATAAAATATTTTAAAATTTCGTATTCTGTCACGGTTTTATATAATTATTTTATGGAGTCTTTTATGAAGACATAACATAAAATATTTAGTACAATCCGCTATGCTTTCTATTACGTTTTGAACAGCTGATCGGTAGAAAATGAAAACAAATAAAATTATGAATGAAAACAACAAAATCAAAGCGTTCCTTGTTTCAGTATCTGAAAAAATAAAATTTTCTTAATGCGTTGGGCATATTAAGTTTTAATTTAACTCAAAACTCAATTAAAACTACTTTCACGCAAATGTCAATTGCCGTCTGTCATTTTCATAAAATGGGTTAAAATACCTGTAAAATGTGCTGCTTAGATTATTTTATGTTATGAAGCGTAACAGGAAATATTATATGTTATGATTCATAAAATAAAATAAAATTTGTCGAACATTTGTAATTATTGTACCATGGTACTACCAGTCCTCGTCAAGTTGTTGGTCCCGTCATGGTGCAATGTCTAGTAGTAGCTAAGTTCGAGGGATAGAACAGGCTATAGAGACAGGAATCGGTAGGTTATTGAAGGTGAAGGCGATGAACGCAGCTTTTGAAATCTTGGACGTTTGTAGGTTTTCAGAATTACTGACTGTGACAGATTGTTCTACAGTTGTTCTATTTAAGAACGAATCTAGTCTGTAAAGTGCATGAAAGGAGAATTGTAGACAGAAGGAATAACCCGAGCGGTTTTTTTTGGTGAACAAAGTATAAGATTGCGGTTGAAGCAGGGCAGTGACATTCTTATGGGGGCGCAAAGGTCCATGGTGGACAAAATGGCGTCATCACCGATGATTTTCACGGCCCTTTTCGTATTTTGTCTAGCCAAGGTAGGATAGTTTCCAGTACACCACCGCCTCAAATAAATAAGCTATATTCAACGAGAGGCCCGAATGTAGGGTTTGTCTACTACATAGAAAATTATTGTTTGGCGATTTGGAAAATTTGTTCATTCCATCGCAGGTCCTTGATTAATATTGCCTGTTATTTTAAGGGATTGGTTACCCATTTGTTTTACGCTGTTCACTGATAATAGACTATCGTGTTATTTCTTGTTATTAACGTTGCTTATTATTTTAACAACGCTTATTGAATTCATTCGTATACGTAAACGGCAATATTATTTATTCGAGCGCTAGTAGACTACAAAATGTCGCGTATAAATAGTCGAACGACAGTGTCTGAAACAGAGATGTCGGAAGTCGGAATTGAAGGGGTCGTTTTCGGATCTTTGTGGTTGTGGCAGTCTGTTTACTGTGGTTTGCAAACTTGTAAGTTGTACTCGGTTGCCACAATCGTCATCAGTGAAACTATGATGTTGTTTCGAGGGAACTGGGAGTAGGTCATTTATAAAGGTTAGAAATAGAGGCGGCGACAGAATTGACTCTTGTGGGACACCAGTGGGTATTGTGTTGGGCTTAGATTTCACAGCAATGAATATTATATTAATTTAATGGTCGGAAAGAAACTATAAATCTAACTCGGTAGAACTGAGTCAATACGAGTGAGCGCCATACTCTATGAAAAGCCTTGGAGATATCTAGAGCAACCAGGCAAAACTCACCAAATCTATGCAAACTTTGCTTGATGTGTTTTTTAACGGCCAGTAAAAGGTTGCTAGTGGACCTTTTTTGTCAAAAGCTATGTGCTTATTATAATTTCTATGGTATTTGAGTGAATATAAGTAACCACTATTGGACGGTATTTGGAGCTTTTGTTGGAGTCACCTAACTCGGTATGGTCTGAACATATGCAATTTTCCAATAGTCTGTATAAACTCCGATAAAATATCATATTCGAAAAAGTTTAAGCAGAGTTGAAGCATTTAGCTTTAGGACTAAGCCACTAGGACTATATAGCCCTGTAAAAGGCTTTTGGGTAAAATATGGGGTTTTACACCGCAAATGATATACCGGATGTATAACACTATTGTTAAACCTGCTTTCACTTTTGCCGTTAAAGTCTGGTGGTCCAATACAAAGCATATAATCGCGATCCTCAAGTGCTGCAGACTGCGGCCTGCTTGCCTCTACGTTACTGAAGCTATGCGGACCTGTCTCACACTTGCTCCTCCCATTGCAGATCTTCATATGGAAATCCGCCGCCACATGCGCCTTGAGACTTCAGATCTCATTGAACTGGTCCTATATATTCAAAGTATACAGTCAAAGTATGGTGAACTGTGGAAATTCAGGGCAATTATTCAGGACCGTTCTGAGTGGGAGTAACTCATTTTTTCTGGGGGTCCAATAAAGCTCTACTGGTTCACCAATAGATCAAAGATGGGATATGGTACAGGGGCTAGTGTCACAAGACCCAACTTCAAGATCTTGATTGCAATGGGTAGGTGTCCCTCTGTTTTCCAGACTGAAATACATGCCTTGTCTTTGACGAACTCTAGAAAGTCAGAAAAAAATTGCTCTGCTCGGTCCCCAAACACAGGTATCGAGAGCAGTGAAGCTGCGGAAGGGTCTGAGAGGCTGGTCGAGGACCTAGAACCCTTCCAAACGAACGTTTATCAATTGAAGCGCGGTCGAGATCTACTTGCCTTTTTCGGACGGACGACACCGTTTTTTCTTTTCTTTTAGTGGGCTGTGTACCTACACAGTGGGGTAATATTGGCCGCGGCGTTCACCATACGGGATGCACAGCAACTCACTTAATAATATTCACATAATAGTTAGGACGATAGGGGCTTTATTGCCAGGTTCAGTGGATTTATTGAGGTCAAGTTCCTTTAGGCATCAAACACCCCAATAGGCCTGAAAAAGATTCCGTCCATTAAATGGAACATTATGGCAAGGGTTGGCATAGCAGTGACGGGCAACGAAGATTTCAAGGTGAACAGAGATGCAATTGGTGCTTTGTATTTGCTTCCTTTTGTCGTTATTCCTAGTAGATAAACTCAGGGGTAGTGGAGGCAGTAAAATTCTTCTGGCTTTCGTGTCTGTATGTTCCTGTTTTTACTTGAAAGCCTGCATGAAGGTGTCATCCGTTATGCTACTGTAAAAAAAGTGTAAGCCGTAAACAGTTCTCTTAGCTGGTTGATATGTGTCTCGCTAAGAAATATGTCACAGGGATGGGATCTTTGGCCTGTGGGATATTTTTGGACATCAGCGTTTCTGGACTATCCACAATTTAACGAATATTATTAGATGGCAAGAACTGCTGGTGCCATTTGAATAACTAATTTACATTGTGAACGTTAAAATCACCGGGACGTTTATTTTACACTCCGGATTGGAAAATAAAAACCCGAAGATCTGTTTGGAAATAACATCAGATGCTCCAGTAGAATGACACTTCTGCAGAGGAAGGAAAAAATATGTCGTGGTCTCCAAGGATGATTTTAACCCAGAGATGGTTGAAATCAGAAGAAGTTCTATTATATATTTTATGGTAAGTCCCCGAGTAAAAATAAATGATGGCCTTAGAACGGGCAAATGCCGACTGTGATTGAAACAGTCCTCGGCCATCTGGCGGTTAACAGGAGGCTCGTTGCAGGACAGTTCGGCCGTACAAGGGGCGATTGACGGTGAAACAACGGCCTTACAGCTACAACGGTGGTACGGCGGCCGTATGGTTGCTATTACGGGTATACGACGGTGCTACAGTGGCAGCAACGTGGATATTCGCCCTCCTATAAGAAAATATATTTCACTGCAATTAAATGCGTGATTTTTTTTCGGTTGTGTTTTTTTTTTTAAGCCGTTAAATAATAAAATTTCCGACAAATCTACACGCACCACACACTTCACGTACAACAAACCGACAACTGGCGAGCTCGTTTCTCTTGTGCATCGATATCTTTAAGTAGGATAAATCGAAAGTGCCATTGTACATAACGAAAATGATGAAGTTCCCATAAAACACATCCAACAATACATTTGGTGCAGATTCTTTTTTTGGCTCAAATTTCCCGTCGAAAGCCCGTTTCTACAGCTCAGTACTTGGCCTTTTAAATCTTTTGGGCAAATTTGGCCGTCGTAAGGCCGTATGTGCTCCCATTAAAAATGGTTAAAAACTCTACGGCCATCATATGGCCCTTAAAAAGCCAAGCGGCCGGTATTCGCCCTTTATAAGGCCGTTTTTTATTTTTACTCGGGTCATGCCATTCTTAGCATAGAAGGCAATAGTTTTATATGCAAAGAAGTTGTTTACTAAAGGCAAGTACACATTGAGCGCTCGGCGTTGCGTTTAGCGGGCGTTGGTACTGTACACACCAAGCGTTTAGCTCGGCTTTTAATGAACGTTAGCAGTATCAAAATGTTCGCCTACTATTTCTTTATTTTCTGCGCGCGTTAGAATGTACAACAAGTAAAGGGTATCCTGGCACCTAATAGTAATATGTATTTAGCGAATATTGGCGGCTTGAATTGGCTTTGTGGAATAGCCAATTCGAATATAGCCAAATCCAAACGTGACTTCAATCGCAACATTTTTGCAAAAACGCCTAATTAATTTATAAATCATGCCCTATGATTTCACCCTGTACAAATGACAACCACTAAACCTGTCAACAGCTATCTCCTACTGACTTTTACTATTCCGGATTTGGGAAGAAAAATAATGACCATTATTTTTCAGCTGATAAGCTTGTCATTAATTACCTTCAATAAAACAAACCAAACAAGCAAAATACATATATAACTAATTTTAACTAGGCAATAAAAACATCCCATTAGGGAATATCCCCATTATTGTATATAGTGAACTGATAACATCCTAATCACTTGGCAATAAAATCCGTGATTCATTTGCCCGATAGCGTGCACGGGATTCATCGGTTCCATTGTGAGCGCTATATTCGGACATATATACATAAATCAATTAGTTAAATTCGTATTTGAATGCAGCAAAATCACAGCAATTTACTAAACAACTTCCTTATCTGTCGTAAGTCAGTAGTCATAATCCTTGGATATCCTTGGATTTTAATGGAATGTAATAAAGGTGCAACCGCACGAGAGCCACAAGCCCTTTTAAACACGCGCAGATTTTAGTATACCCTTTATCTACTTTCAGCCTATGGTGGCTAATGGTGAACGCTGGTAAAATGAACGCCGCCATAATTATGTGATAACAACGTTTTAAGCTTCTGTACGAGTATATTAAAGAGAACGTCATGCAGATTAATGTTAACGTATAATTATTTTCGGTTTGTTTTTTTTCATACCTTCCATACCTGGCAGCAACTATTCACGGATGGTTTGATTGTCCATTCAACAAATTACTCATATGCGCTTTTATCTGTGTAGTTTTAGCTTATTAAACGCACGCCCAACATCTGTATTTATTAGGTGCAATCATAAATTGGTTTTTGCGTAGACACTAATTGGCTTTGTTTAGAAAATTGTAAATAAAATATTGTTCAGGTGAATTGGTGCGCAAAGAGCCGTTTTCAATTATACCTCATTTTAGAGGCAATGCGCGATATTAAAACGCAGGAAAGTGGTCGCCTATTGCAGCGGATAAAATGACTGCAACAAAATTTTTAATTACACCACTAGTTTGTACAAAGTCTGTATGGTGCAACGTATACCAATGGGGAATGCACACAATTTCATAGCTTTAATAGGGCCTGCTCCTGAAATATTAGAGAAACAAAAACCATCTAATATATCGACTTTATGCCCGATAATATACCGACAGTTTTGCAGCTTTTCTGTTCGTATAAAACCATGAATTTTGATGGTATTTAGACATGATTAGCCTTTTACTTTATATCAGTGTCGTACATTTCATTAAGCGGTTTTACTTTGAATTCATTACAACTTGCGAACACACCACTATTAAAGCTAGCAGATATCACATCCAATCAATTTGCGTGTGGTATGTCGTTAATCCTATTGACCAATGTGTTTCATAATACGTTATTGACGTAAAAACTGCTGGAGTTACTAAATGCTGCATGTGGTCTAGGCACATCCCTAATCAAACCATGGTTGTTTGACAACTCTACAATTGGGATGTGGTCTAGGATGTTCGCAACTATCGCATGCACTAATTCCAAACGGATCTATATGGTCTACGCCATACTTTTGCCGAAGTTTTGGTTTACCTCGCTGAACGGTCCCATAAATCATACCGAAAAGGACGTTCCGAGTAGATTAATCTTCAATGTACGAATCCGATCTCCTGCTCAACGGAGTTTACATAGCTTTATTATCTTCGCGATATTTGTGTTTAGCCATATGCTCGTTGATCTCGTCATTATAGAGACGCTGGAATCTGCCTTCCGCATGTAAGGGATCAACAATGACTTTCTTAGTTCAGGAGACAGAACCGGTTTGACTTTATGAACACTCCGGAAGGTTGTAAAGAAGGTGGTGATGAGCCCTCGTTTGAACTTTTGGATGTTGAAGAAGTTCAGTAATGCAGACTGACCAAAAGATTGTTCTACAGTCGACTTGTTCGACCGGTTCGAATTATTTGTCTGTAGAGTGCGAGGTAAAGGGACTGAAGAGTGAATCGAGAACCGAGCAAGATAATGTGATGTTATGGGTATACGATGGCCGTGGAGGCAGAATAACATTTATTTCGGAGAAACCATAGCTATGATGGTAGACGGATGGCGGAAGCCCCGTCCAATGGCCGTTACCGCACTCGTGAGCAAAACCTTATACGGCAGTGTGCCTGGAGTGACTTTAAATCCAGCTTGCCATATTCAAGTGCCGCATCAGATATCCTATTTTGAGCTTCGAAACCTGTCCTATTTTGAGCTTCGAAGTCCTGTAGGAATAGGTTACAAAATACACGATGTCTGATCCTAGCAGAGCCAGTCACCTACAAAGAAAATGTCCGATTGTCTCACTGGTTTGTTCTTCCCACACCATGGTAGTGGGTGTTGTTTGAGATTCTCAATGTGGCCCCATGTTCCCCAATCGGTTACCCTGCAAACAATTTCTCGGAGGCTCGCTTTCGCGGATCATTCTCGACTCGAAAAATGCTTGCGAACGGTACGAGAAATAGATTCAAAACGCAACATGAAAGCTTTCCTGGTTGATTTGTTTCTCCCAAAGCCTTTTTGACTTGTTTTGCTCGGCGGAGTGATTTTCGGTCAATGTGTGCGTCTACATGATAGGCAGGGCGCAGAAGCGATTTGCTATCGATAAGAGCATGCGATTCGTTATGACGGTGAGCTTGAAGTATTTTTATGAGCTCGAAAAGTAACCCGGGTTTTTCTGTTGGACTATGTTCTTTGGCCTAAAAGAAGACATTTTGAGTCAAAACTAAAATCATGTAAGCGCCCCTTTTCGATTTTTGGCCCCCCAAAAAAACCACCCCCTAAAAAAATTCCGTTTTTGACTAATACCTCTTAAACAGTAAGTATTATCATAAAATAGTATTTACAAAGTTTGTAGATTATGCGATTATCGACAAAAAAAGATCTCTACATTTTCCCGTACGATTTGCCATTCATCAGATGTCGCCGTTTTAAAGATTTAAAATACTCATTTGCACTCATTCGCGACGTGTATAAGGTCATCAGACGCTCAATAAATATTTTGTTGGGCTACGTGGCTAATATTTTCAGGGGTGATTCCTGGATGTATTTGGAGAAAAAAATGGTTCTATAGAGGCGGCTATCCCCACTATCCACTAAAATACAGGGTTTTACGAAATTTTTTTTATGTTTTTAAAATTTACTTTAACCTTAATTACTCCTAGACTAATTATTGTAAAGCAACAAAATTAGGCTCATCTTTTAGGTAAATGTGTATTCTTTAATTTGATATAAAGATCAAAAAGTTGAGTGGCTCCGTTTAGAAAATATGTAGGTTTAAAGTATGGGCAAAGTGCTGAAAAACGAAGAATATTGGGTTACCTTTCGAGCTCATAAAAACTTACTTCAAGCTCACCGTGTTATCAGCACGAGTAAGCAATTCGTTCTCTTGCTCCGCTTTTTTGCCCTCGAATTCGTTTACGAGTCCGAGTTCGAAGCAAATTTTCGCTTTTGGCAAATCGTTCTCGAATTGTTTCCGAATCTAAATGTTTGCAGGGTAGTGTCTTATTATTATCGACATGATTTTGGCGATGTCTTTGTTCGGCACCATCAGAAGGTCGCGTGATCCCTGCTTGGTGTAGTCAGCTATAGTCTTTCTAATCTTGGCAGCTAAAGTTAACTGCCCCGCGTGAAGCTTTCAATTGGATGGAAATTCGAATTCCTTCGTCATACATAGGGTTTCCTTTTATTCTCCACTGGAGCGTTCACAATATCTCTCCTCTTTTGGTTGCCTTAATGTGTCTGTGACCCGGTACCCAAAGAAAGACCTTCTAGAAGACAGCTCATTTTACACTGCTCGTAGCCCTTAGTTTGTGTGTATTGCTAGGCAGGCCTGAAAGACACTGTAGAATTTGGATGGTGGAGAGAATTTTGAAGGTTAAAGGCTGAAACAGATTGCGGGGTAGGTACCGTTTTAATTAGTTATTCTGTAACATTTGTTCCCCGACTGCAAAAATACAGATTATACATATACGATAGTTGTGTGATACTAAACAAAATGACTATTTGAAGTTAATATTTTCCACAGCAGTTAGACAATATCTTATATATTTATTATACACACATTGACTATACTAAGAGAACAATGTCTTCTATACATATCTTGTTTCTGTCTTACATTAGTACTTAAAACTTGTTTTTGACTTTTTAGTTCATTTTTTTGTCACAGGGCGTCATGTTTTTTAATTTTTTAATTATTTTGTTTTTTTATTTTATGATATTTTAGTGATTATAATTCGTATTATTAAGCGATTTTATTTTACTCCTCATTATTATAGAACTTACAACTATTCAGATAGAGTTTTAATGCAAAAGTAAAGTTATCGAAGTTTGGTTTATTCCAGCTAAATTTAGACACGCCGACAGATTAGGCAAAAGTGGTGCTTGGATCAATTAGTAGGTATATAGAGATGTGAGCGAAAATTCCATTGCCTCTCATTGGTCGAGCATTCTGAGCCAATCTAATTCTTTGAGTGATTTTTATCATGAGGCTCGTGAATAACTTTAGAAAGATCCAAATAGCTAATAGCTAGACCTTCTAACTTCCTTACGCGACTGAGCGCGACATAACCTGCCCCTTGGCAAACATTTTAGAGCCTAGATTACAGCTCTATCTAGCCCAATCAGAAAAAAAACCGAGTGTGACGTAATTTACGTCTGACGGCCGCCATATTGTTATTTTAAAAATTAATCTTGCCTATGTTACTCGGACTCATTAAACGATTCTAGCGGTACCCCAACCATCTAAATCCGTTCAGGCGATTAGAAGTTATGGTGGTAGAAAGCAACGTACATACACACAACAAACCTAAACACATTACACTTCTTTTTTTGGGGCAGTCGTGTAATAATTTGTGACTGTTTGTGACCTAAGACGTTTAGAGATGGGTCAACCATTAGTTCAAGTTCAACAGCGTCCACTCACGCGGATTGATGGGTGTTGCAGGTTTTATTGAACATGAGACAGTTCTTTGTTTCAGAGACATTGAATTCGGTATGAATTTTTCTGCCAATGCCTCCAATGTCCCTATTAATTAGGCATGAGAGCGTAAGAGTAACGCAGGACGGTTCCCTGCGTACCTGTGAAGTAGATTGGAAGAAACTGGAATTAAGCCATTTATAAAGATTGAAAATAAAGCAGGTGATAGAATAGACCCCTGGGGAACACAAGCTAATATGGAAAAAAACCCTCAGTCTAGTTTTTTAGAACTAAGTCAATAGCAATGGTGTGGAGTTCAGTCAATATTCTATTAAAAGGCTTAAAAAAGTTAGAGCAACTGGACCAGACTTTCCAAAGCGATGTTTTGAATGAGTGTCACTTAATAAGTTCGTAGGGTGATGAACAACAACTCTTATTCGACTTTATCAGCATAGACTCCTTCAAGAGTGATGCATTCATTCCAACAATTCTCGAACACATCTGTGCTTTTATTATAGAACGATATGTCCAACCCTTCAAAAAACGCTTCAGTTTCGACCTCCTCATTGGAGCCATATTTTTTTTCAGGCGAGAGCTGTTTTGAGAATTGAGAACAGGTAATAGTCGCTGCGAGCTAAATCCGGAGAATACGGTGGATGCGGAAGCAATTAGATGGGGAATTTGTGCAAATTTGTCATTGTTGCGATCGACTTGGGATACCGTGCAATGTCTTGCTTAAAGAGAACGTTTTCTTCTTCATTTGGGGCCATCTCGATGAAGCAGAGTCCGAATAACACCTATCAAACCATTGCTTTCCTTGAACGGTATTTTTCCCATTAAAAATCAATGCTCAGATTTTTCCATTGCTTTGAAAATTACAAAAATACCGTCACTAAAACCACTGTGACTTGCAAACTAATAGCCGGAATGTCAGCAAATTTTGATACATGTCGTTTGAAGGAAACTATCTAAAAATCACATGTCATCATCAAATTATTGAGTGATGTAATATATACACTTCGATCTCTGAGTGGGTCATCATATACTAATCATCGTGGCATAGCAGTGTCAGATAAAAAAAAATTCGAGGCGATTATAAATGCTTATAAATCGGCTTTGGATTTGCTTTCAGTTATAACCTTTCCTATTAACCACGAACCGACATTTTTACAGCCAGGGTTGTTATAGGGGCTTGTTTCCAATCAAAAACTCTATCATCAATTATTTCGATTACTATGCCTACCACTGAATCTTTTGGCCAGTTCTTAGTCTCTTTATCGAGCGTAGGTAGGTAGGTAGGTGAAGTGCTGCCTCCAGTGCGACCAGAGGCCCAATTAGCGTTTGGCGCGCCGTTTTGTTGCCACAACTCGTGTAACTTATGTTGAGTGGTTTTTTGGTCGGGTGTGACGCATGCCTAAAGCCATCCTGTGGAATTTAGGAAGCTTAACAGTGATCTGATCTCCAATCTGGAAATCTCTTTTAAGTCTTCCAAAACGTAACTGCCTAGTGTACGCTGCCTGGCTTTAGCTAAAGCCGGGCACTTACACAGGAA
The DNA here is from genome assembly GCA_963855945.1 of Thereva nobilitata. Taxonomy (NCBI): domain Eukaryota; kingdom Metazoa; phylum Arthropoda; class Insecta; order Diptera; family Therevidae; genus Thereva; species Thereva nobilitata. The sequence goes on from OY979696.1 coordinate 21,649,324, forward strand.
GTTAACAAGTATTTCTCTCTCTTTCGTCTCCCCGCCTTTATCGACCGCAGGTGCAGAAACTGCGATATCCCAATTGAAACTTATTCTTAGTAACTGCTCGATTTCACTCCATTTTGGGGATTTAATATCCTTTTCACTACACATTTTTTTAACATTTCGGAATTAACTTTGAAACAGTTCTTGTAACGTTACAACAAAGAAATAAAAAAATTGTTTCCTTAGGTTAGTTTTGCGTTCCCATGTAGGAATCGACGACGGGGCAAACCCTGGCCCAAGCTTTTTTCCTAAAGGCCGTACACATCATCGAGGAATACCTTTACCCTCAATTGGAGGTACTTTTAAAATACTTAAACACAAAATCTTGTAAAATAGAGGCTTGTTTGAGCTTGAGGCTTGGCAATTTTTTTTTTCAAATATCGAAAATCACTGGGATTTAGTATCGCTATTTAGCCCACGTTTTCGCATATAGATCTCTCCTACTTCTATGGCAATGTAAAGCTCAATCTCAGTATAAACCTCACTCCAATATTGTTAATGCTTGTATGGAAAATAAGAGCTTTCAGAGCATCGTACGAAGGCATATCATCTCACATCTCAAACTACGGCATTGTTGTTGTAATTTAACAAAAAAGCTCTCAGAATACGCATCCAAAGTATCTCGGATTTCGAGATTTTACACATGGCGAATGCGGTATAGTTATCAAATTACCCCCAATATTGCATTTTATACGGCGATAAGAATAGCCTAGCTCTGGTTACTGAGGGCAGGATTTAGCTAACAAGCTTTGCTCAAAACTGGCACCCGTAGCTCGCCCAAACCAGATTTGCACAGAAGCAAGGTGCGGTCACTGGGTTTGAGCCAAAACTAAAAACAGAATTTTATGAATTAATTAGATAAAAATTAATAAGATAAAAATTTAATTTTGTTTAACCCTTTCTTTCCTTTCCAACTTCTATAAGCCTAATGAAGCATAATTGAAAAAAAACCAAAAGAAGCCTAGAAGAAGACTCCTATGGATAAAGAAGGCATTGTAACATTTTTCAAAATATTGCAATACTTTGGTTTTCCTTAATAATTTTAAAAATCGCCTTGACAAATGTCGCATGAAAACCAGTTTATAATTTCCGCAGACACAAATTGATATCATAAATTTTGAAGTAGCCACAAACAAGGTTATACTATAGACCGTTCAACCTTCCGATAGTCAAAATGTATGATTTACTTGCATTATTTTCAACTTAAAAACTTTCTTTACTTTTAACCACTACTGATGCACGGTAATTTAATCATAAAAACACCTGTGTGAAGGGCGGGAATGACGACGTACAAACTTTTAGCACAAATTATTGCAAAATTCCATATGGCAAAGAAGCTGCCAAATGAAAACTCGATTCTAAAAAGAAAATGGAAATGGATTTTACTTTTCCACTGAACGTACATTAACTTATCCAAAATTTCACCCACACACTCGCTCCACATATTGGCCCCCATATCCACACATGGGAGCGAATTCCTTGGAAGCCCCATCTATGTACTTTGCCAACGCTTTGGTTCGATAATTCTTTTTTTGTGTTATGAGAGATAAAAGCATAATCCCCAAGTTAAAGAAAAAGGAAGGAAAGGTTCCGAACAACAGGGGAAAAAAACTCCCACTGCAGAGTAGATTAAAATTTAGCATCTGTCGTATATAATACAGGATTCTGTACCTTTAAAAAAAGGCAGGCAGGCAACCTAAGACCTTGACTAATACAGGGGAAAAAAAGTTGACTTAATAAGGTTTTAGGATAATAAACCCACCATCAGAAAACAGAAAAGTTTTCTCATATACGAACATGATTCAAGGGTAATTTATTCGAAACTTTCCCTTGTAAAACAAAGGATATCTTGACACGTTTTCAAGCCAGGATCATTCAGGATATTCGTGGGGGCCCTGAGTGTTCGTGTTCGTGTTCTGCTTATACCATTGGGAGTGTAAGAAATTTTTCTAGTTTTTTTTTGCTTGTGCTGTATTTTTTTTTTTTTTTTGGTTTTTCGTTTTTTTTGAAGGAGATGGAAATGGCTGCAGATGTTTTCTGATAAAGAATACTAAGGGAAAAAAGTAGCGATTAAGTTAGCATTTTATGATATGGGTTAGAGTGGGGAATTAACAATTTCCTTTCTTTTCAGTAACAATAACAACCCAAGTTTTTGCTGTTCATTCACTCATTTGCATATCTTAACCAGAAACTAAGTTTTCTGTACAAATTTCGCTTATAATGTTAAAACAAAATCAATTTTGCAAGGGTTTTGTAGCGAGATTATATTGTTATAGGCTGAAGTTTTAACATATTTCAACTAGTATTTATGAAACGTATAGTGTGGCTTGGTCTTCCATTCGGTGCCTCCAATCGGATAGTAGATAGACGATTTAAGTGGCACAGGGGAAATTAAATACGCGGGGCAAATAAAAACCTTGTTTAAGGGTAAAACTGACAACCTCACCTCAGCTGAATTAGATCCTCAAAACTCACAAGAGATTCAAAAGAGACTTTAATAGACAGGGTTGGACGTAATGGTATTTTCGAAAAAAACAAGGAGGGATAAATGATTGGATACGAAGACAATGGAGTGTTAGATCAATGCTACAAGCCGTAAACAGAAAGAAAGCATCAATGAAACAGGAGTATACAAAATGTACAGTAGGGGAGACCTGGGACGGTTGAACCATTTTCGGCAAAATCGCTTTCTGTCACAACATTTTTACCTCTGCCTTTTGACAGTATATCGTAATTAGACTTTAGTATTAGACTACAAATGGATGATCTTAATTAAAATGGCATTATCTGCATTACAAATCCATCTGGAGGTATTTTAAAAAATCTGGGAAAATTTTTCAACCGACCCCATGCCCGGGGCAAAAACACAATGACAACAATTTTTCGCGTATGACGCATTTGAAGTGGAACGTTAACGGACACGTTCCCACACAAAAACTGTGTCATTCATCCATTGCACGCCGCCTTCTATCCCTAGTTTAACCTATAGTTTTTTAATTATAAGCGTTGTTTCAACCGTACCCTGTTACAACTGACCCCGGTCTACCCTACATACATACATACATATATTATAGTTTTGTAGGATATAACGACTTATTTAAATCTAGGAATTTATCCATAAATAGAACAATCCAGCTGTAAAGCAGTCTTCTCCCGACTAGAATTTAAGAGGGGCATACCTCATGCTGTGGCAAATAAAGGGCATGCCGAAAGAGGGCTTTCCCCTTAGAATCCTCATGAGCACCACAGAAAGAAAAATCTGCGATACTGATGTGAGGTATGCCCTATGAGGCAAACCTCATTACAAATGAAATGGGGCAATCCCAACATCTGCCTTAACTAGAACTAGCCTCATAGATAGAGGACCCATCTGCACCCCCTTAAAATGTTAGTCTTGTACAGTCAATGTTTCTGATCACATAAGGACCATGAGCATCAACCAAAATTTCAATAGCTCAAACAAAGGAGTATCTTTCATCCTTAATCCGAGATATTTTTAACATGCTTAATCATCAACCTGTATATCATATGAGAATGTTCAGGTATGTTAATGCTTCTCGAATATTTTTGATAATTTGTTGACTTGAAAGCTATTGAAAGAGTGGGATTTTGTATCGCGACTCTTACCCTATTTTTCGTTTATGAAGCAAAAGCTCAAACTCAGTCTGGTTATATCGGTTAAATGCTAAACTATCCAATGAATCAAAATGTGCCTTAAGTATAGCAAATTTTTCTTCGAATACCAAACCTAAGACCGAATTACTTGATTCTTTATTCGCCTAAAATTCTTAGTCACTCAAACTATGCCACATACCGCCAACAAGTATATACCTCCCACGGCATAGATTAGGTTTTCTTCAGGAGTTAAGGACAATAATCAATATAACCGTTATGGAGTATCTGGAATCCAGACAAGTTCGAAAAGACGGCAGTACGGCTTTAGAATTCCTCAATCAAAGTATAGATGGCTTTGGTGAGTATGGCCTGGTTTCTCTAGAAAGGCTTTTGACAAAGTATAACATTTCGCTCTGTTAAGTGCCATTCAAGCAATTGGCATCGACTTTGTTCCGAAGAGCTGGTTTTAGAGTTTTATTTCTATCCGTCTAATCACGGTAGTATTGAATTGTGTCGAATCTAAACCCCTAATCAACTTTGCCGGTATTCCCCAGGGCTCAGTTCTGTCACCCGCTCTTTTCCTAGTTTTTATAAAAGACCTGCTCTAAATCCCCTTCAATACCTTCAATCCACTTCACAACTTTTCCGTTGATGGTTGTACGCTATGCTACTCCTATGGCTTTGGTATTACAAGGCAGGCACGTGGCAGACAGTGCATGACCGTATACTTATGTCCAATTCACTCAACTAACTAACATTTTTCAAAATGCTTAAAAAGCTTGAGTTACTTAGAAGACGTTTTTCCCTCTTCAGCCTACGCCTAGACCATAATCTACAAGTCGAACATTCGTCTTTGCCTTGAGCTCAACCACAATGTCAAAGTTATTATTAGCGATGGCGTCAGTTGCTCCTTAATTGAGCCTCCGTACGAAAGTAGCCACTGTTCCACCAAAGTAGCCACTGTTCCACCAAAATATACAATAAAACAATGTAAATGTTTTCCTGTGGCACACGATGAGCCCTTTGACTCCCACTCACAGTTTCGCGGAAAATACGGTGTAGAAGTTCGCTTTCTAAACTCAGTATTTCTGAACTTATTTAAAATTCGTTAGCTCAAACACTTGGTTCATCGTCTCCTTCTCAGGCACTCCCAGGCTCCAGTTAAACTATTCTATCCTGCACCTACCCTTCGAACTTACCTCACCACTAGATATTGCATCATAACGTGAAAGATATGATAGACTGGTAGTTCAAAGGGCAACTCCTAAACCTAGATTTTCACATGAAAAAATTTTTATGTCCGATTTTGGATCTGCCGGCCCTTAACAGACTTGTCCCACTCCATTCCATTGACCCAAAGACGCATGTCTTCTCTCGCCAATATGACTATGGGAATCATCCCCGCTATCACTCAAGCCGCATCGCCTAACGTGGTCCTGTATGCGCAGCGGCAGCCCGTTTTCAATCTGGTGCAAGCCTGGTGCCTACGTCGGCGCTGCGATTATTTGGACTGAACTAAAGGCACTGACATATAGATATGGACTGCTAATTGACAACTTTCACTGGCACCATTTTTCTTCAGAAGAAGAAGACCTTTTCTATGTAAACAACAATTTTTTTTCGAATTTAGAGGAAAATAAGTAATAAGATGTATGTTATAATTGATAGAAATAATTTTCCATCATTATTTTTTATTTAGTAGCAGTTTTTTCGTTAAATAAATGTATTTTTTTTAAATATGTGAGGGTTTTTTCCCTCTGTTTAACGAACTTTTAAAAATAAATAAAATAGAGAAAGAAGAAAAAACTCTATAGCTGTCTAGTTTTTTCTAATTATGTTTATATCGCTGACATGCACTGAACTGTTTTTTATTTTAAACCCGATTATAGTTCATAGGATTTTGAAGGGGGAACGACACAACGATAGTTTTTGGTGCCACTTTTTTGTATGGGATTTTGCTTATTTAGCAGTCCATATCTATATGTCAGTGGCTAAAGGTCAAGGATCACTACACTATAAAAAATTTCTGTGCAATTTTACAAAAAAAATACTGGAAGTTTTATTCACTAGCAGTTTTGTAAATTTACAATATATATTATTAGGAATATTCCAATTCTACTTTACGTATTTTCACCAAATGTGTTGTTGTAAATTTGCATTATTTGTGGGATGTAAAAATACAATCAATATTGGAGCTTTCACTTCAGAGTTTTGTAAATTTCCACAACTTTTGTGTATGACCTCTCCCTATACATAAAAATAGCATTTTGCTCCCATGCAAGGACCGATTCGCAATGAGAGTTTTAAGCTTCAAACTGCAAGCGTCAAGCTGTAAGCTTCAAACTACAAGCTTCAGCTGAGTTTTGCTTTATTTGCGCACTGTAGCTTGAAGCTGTGAATGTGAATCATTGTACAAACCCTTTTATCCTAATTTTTGAAGCTTGAAGCTTGCAGCTTGAAGCTTTAATTGTGAATCGGCCCCAACCATCAAAAATTATCAAAAATTTCTTGGCTGTTACAAGAACTGCCCAGGCCCTGACCAAAGTCGAAGGGCTGACCTTCATACGAACAATCTGGTATATATGCTTAGTATTCCATTGTTACCTGTGAATTATATCTATGAGAGGGAAAATTTAAACCTTACATTCCAATGAACAATTTGTAATTTTACCGAAAATATAAGTTCTAAAATTACGCCTCTTATACGGCGTTTACATCGCCTCGAAAACACGTGTTTTCGTCAAAATTTGGCGTTTCAGGCAAAAACACAATCGAAAACAGGTTATTTTCATACAAATCGAAAACAACTCGGGAACCTGTTTTCAATAGGGGTGTTTTTTTAATCTGTTCCAGCACAGAACGAAACGAAAATAATTAAATTAAAATTTAATTAAATAGGCATAACTGTCACTCGAAAACAAGCAAAAGGCGATGTAAACACCTCACTCGTTTTCCGAAAACGAGTTCATGATAACACTTGTTTTCGAGGCGATGTAAACGCCGTATTTACTGTAAAATTACAGTACAAAGTTCATTACATAACATTGATAAATAGTACTAAGAAATATTGTAATTTTCCTACATAAACGATTTAGAAAAATACACAACATTGCATAAAATATAGGTCACATTCATGTAATCAACATTTACGTTATGCAGAATTGGAGATTCCCAATTTCTTTATGTGAAATTACAAAATTTATAGTAAAATTACAATAATTGTGTAGTAAACTAGTATTTCATACCGCGATTTGTAATTTTACTATACATTTGGACTGTGAATTTACATATTTTTTTTACAGTGTACCAGATACCTTAGGGCTGGCTGTGAGTGGATGATCTGTTCCCCTACCTAATCCTCACGGTCATTGGTTTTCTCCGTTTGCTGATCCCCACAGCTTCAGTTTTGTGCTCAAGCGTCAGACCAGCACTTTCAAATCGCTTCGTTTGCACACAATTCCATTTCATCGAGACGACGCGACGTCCCTCGACCACCACTCCGATGTCATCCGCAAATCCAATCGCAAGGTGCATCCTTTCGAGAGGTGCAGCCACAAATCAACATTATACATTGTGATCTACTGTAACGGTCGGTCATTTACCGAAAGTTTCTCCTTTTGATGATCCCCCCCATCTATCGGAAATTCCAGGATTGACTAACAAAAATTACTGCTCACACAAAAATTTGTAGACATTTAGGTTTTTCAAGTAGGCTCGAGACAAAAATAATTTTTGTTCTGGATGAAAAAAAAATGATTTAGAGAGTTGGATTTCAGTCGCGACGAGAGGAGGTTTTGTTTTGATGATATCGCTGAGGCTGCGCTGGAAACAATTGGTAAATCAGGTCCGTCTGGATTTTGGAGTCGGGAAAATATACAGTCTGGATTTTAGAGTTGGATGTTGGAGACGGGCGAATATAGTCGATTGATTTAGGCCGCTGAGAAAATATCCGCTTTAGTCAAACGTGGTAAATTGTTCCCGTGGAACTATATTGTAAGGCTAAATTAATTTACCCACCACAACTGGATTGGGTCATCTGGTGCCTTATATTTTGGGTTTGTCCCTGGATAGAGAAGGAAGTTCTCCTGTGGACACAAAATTTGGCTTTCCTGGACGATTTTCGTGCTACTACGACGACCTGCTTGTACAAGATCTGTTCCTTCGTGGTTACAAGTGTAAGCACCTCCAGGATTTGTTCCAAGATTCAAGCTAGGTCAATATTCACAGAACTTTTTTTGATTACTCTTCCGTTATTGATGGTGATTGCGCTAGACTGACGGTTGTCGAGACAGGTCCCACTGAAGTTAATTGGTCACTAGAAGCAGAGAACTATTCTTTAGTGTCAGTTGAGTGTTTAACTTTTCAGGACTTGTAAGCAATTCTGAATACCCTACTGGGCAAATATTCGATCTGTCAGAGACAGTGGCCTTTGGGTTATTCCAGATGACATCACCGATCAACCAAGACGGAAGAAAAAAATATCAAGGTCGACGAGGAAGGTCGCAGTGCTCCCAGTGAACTATTCCTGGGTTAATGATTCAGTTTTGATAAGATTAATTCTTGTCTCGCAGTAAGCTTCTTTTGGTTTTTATATATATTTCTTTGGAGTATTATATTAAATATGTGGCACCTATAGATATTAACATAATGAACTTTTACTTAATACAAATATATTCTAGATTTTAATACAAATATATTCTAGATTTTAATACAAATTGTTAACTACACATATCACATATCCACTAATTAAATATCAAAGAAAAGTATATTACCCCTTTGAATTGATACTCGTACACCTTTACTTATATTTCACACCGTGAGTAATAATCACGTTGAATTAATTACCTTAATCCCACTTATGTATTACCGTTTTGAATGCGTGCGTTGTAAGAGAAATCGAAATCCTCGACTGGTACCAGGCCGACGGTTTGTTTTTTTCCTTTCCCCGTTGTTGCATGGGAGTTGTTGTCTTGTGGTATTAGTTGTTTAAATCCACAATCCCTGTATAGTAAGTTTACTTTTTGATTCTTTTTGATTCACAGTTACATACCACCTTTGTTTTGTTGTTAACTAACATTATTTGTGATAATTAAATTAATATTATAAGTGTTATCAATTCTTTAATTCTAATGGTTTTACTGGACATGATAGCCTAAAGAGGTAACTTATCCAGGATGGTTGAGTGGGGTCTTCTCTATGGCTCTCTCGATTGCTTTTGTACATTCACAGGTCCCCGAGGTCGTTGGGAACTTTCAGCGATCAACACCATGGATTAATCCATGACCCGAATGACAGAAGGAAAGCTCACATGAACACCAATAGGTAAGTGGTGAACCAAGGATAGGTACTGGCTGATCACACACACCCACGCCCCCACCGGCGAGCTAGCGTTTACCGTGTGGTCAGCAACACTCTCCCCCTAACGGTAATTTTCGGTGGATTAGGGAGGTTGAGTTTTCGGAATTTTTTTATGTCTACCCAAGCATGATGGCAGTAGCCTTGCTGTCACCAGCAAGGAGCTCCATTGTGCCGGTACACTACGGGAGAGGCCCCAAGGCGGATTCCTGCGGAATGCCGTATGTTGTCCTGTACACTTCGGCTCGTCTTCCGATTCACCATGAAGCTCTCTACCAATAAGATAGCCAATTACTACTCGCACTATGTACTTTGGTGTACCTAGTTGATCAACGCCTTGACTATTTTGTTCCATCTCGCCGAGTTATGCTCCTTTGTATTGTCGACAGTTCTAGCACTGTGTGCAATGTCGAGGAGCAAGCTCTAGTTGGAAAGAGCGAAAAGTGAATGAACTGACAACGCCAACACGGGGTCTTATTCCACCAACTGCCCATCCAATACTACCGTGACAGAACTCTGACTTGGGTGATCGAACAGCATGGCCTCCTCGCTTATTATGCTTAGAGGCAACGGCAGGAGAAAGGGCAGGGAATTTTTATAATGGGGAAGACAAGAAAGAAGTAGAGGTATCTAGGTCGATAAAATGGAAAGGAACAAGCCGAAACACAGACTTCTGGGATGGTAGTCGGGTGCCTTAACCGCTAGGCTACAGACGCCAGTGTTAACAATATACTATACCGTTTCACCCATAACAATATACTATAAGTTTTTTTTTTACTCATATTTTACTATTACTTCACATATTCGTTCTTGTAACTACTTGCAAATATTATGTATAACCTTTGAGTCAAGCCTAATAAAAAATACGAGTAGGAGTCACTTAACGTGGGCATATCACAAAGTATTGCAAATCTGTTACAAGAAAATTGCTTGAATTTTTTATATAATATAGGGAAAAAAATTTCCTGAAAATATATTCTCATCTATATGGAAAGTGAATGTTACACGCAATCTTCACACAAAACTCTTAAATTGTGTAAAAGAAGCAAAATTTATTTATACATACACAAGAATTTAATTTGCATGACATTACAGCCGCCCTCGCTTATCCTGGTTGAAGCACTACACTTCAATATTTCCTTTAATCTTGTCAAATAGACTCTTGGGTAATCATTGGATATCTTTTTTTTGTATATACATGTATATGTATATAAGAAGATTGTTAGGGTTAGCCCCAGAAAAGGAAAGAAAAATTCTTCCTTTAATCAAATCCAACATGAGAAGGCTATTGCTTGGCCGAAATCAATACAGTTCCCCATAAACTAGGCATTAAACTCCGGAACAATGTCCTTTTTCCTTATACTGTCCCCAACTCATTCAGTAAATCAATGTCGGGACATTACCAACCTTTTGGTCCAAAAAAAAAAAAAACTTAATACGAGCCGAAAATTTCATTCGAAATGCTTGACAATGATATCTCTTGTGATCCCACAAGAATGTCCAGGATCGAATATTATTTTCCATTGTCCTGTGTGCCACAAGGACCCTACATCGTCTATGGTTGCTGGCTGCTGCATGAAAGCCCGAAATAGTTTACCCTCCAGAGGCTTTGATAATATGGACTTCAATTCAATCCCCGAGGCCGAGAGTTGATTTTGGGCGCGCAGGTATAATAGAATTTAGGTGTATTATGGAGAGTATAGTCTGTCCACGTAACCATTGACGTAAGTAATTATGAAGTAAATAAGGATGAGGCTCGGTTTCCTAATTAAAAAGTTACCCAAAAAGTCCTTTTTTCCCATTGTTCTTGAAGGTTATGTATTGTTAGTAGCCGGGTATTATCCTTGCAGATTTACGACCAACAGGAAAGAGAGCACGATCCAAGACATTCCCAGTCAATAAAGCTCCTTAGAGCAGCAATTACGTCAGAAAAAATAAAATATGTAACCGAAGGGGTGGTCATGATTTTTTCCACCCTGTAAAAGGATCACTTTCCACCCCGCCGCACTACCCTTCACCGCATATGCTTGCAATAATTCCTTCGAATTTGTTATTCAGTCTGGCAATTCCTTGTAATTTATAGCAAGGACCAAGTCTGTTGAGTTTTGCATATAAATGCATGTTTTGAATATGAGTAATTGTAAATTTGCATAAGTATGCCCGTATCCTTCTGCAAGGGAAAAAAAAGTATCCTTGCAGGAAGTATACAAAGCTACATCGAAAAAAAAATTTTTTTTGTCTTTTTTCCGCGTTTCTTCTCTTTTTATTTTTTTATTTATTTATTTGCAATTTTTGAAGGTTCTGAAATGTATGAAAAGGAAATTAATTACAGATCATAAATATAAAAGGAAAAATTGAATAAAGAAGCTGCCTTTGAATATATTCAGATAATTTCCTAGAAAATTTATGAATGGTAGAAGGCGAAATTACGTGACTGGTAAAATAAGTAGTATTTTTTTGGGATACTTTAATCTTATTAAAGATTTAAAGTTATACATGTGTATGCGAATCAGGAATATTCAGTAGAAATATAAAACAAAAATTAAGAGCAGAGCAACAAGTTAGCATAGGAAAAGTTTGTTTTATTTATGAGTAAACTAAGATTTATGAGAGGATAGGGTGTGCACGGCACATATAAATTAATGTTTTGCATCATATAGGAAAAGATCGAGCCAAGAGACTTTAATAAAAATGCCACGAAAAGCAGCCAAAACGAAAGGGAGGCTTGTCAACATTGGCAAAATGGAAGGAGTGCCAACATAAATAGTATTGCCTACTTGCTTATTTTGGCTATAGTCTTGATCCTTGTTTGTTGGGAGGACATACATACATGGGATTTACAATATATAAAAATTTAAGAACCAAGAAGGTATCTACTTCGATGACATATAGGACAACTAAACCTGTACACGAGCGAATGAAACCTATTTCTATTTATATTATGCAGTGGCGGATCCAGAAACAATTCTTGGGGGGTGGGGGGGGGGAATTAAATTTTACTCAAAATCTGGAGGTAATGTTCGGCGTACAGTTAAAATTATAGTAAAAAAAATACTCCCTAAGAATAAAATAACACATAAGAAAAAAAAGCCATTGTAAATCGCCAAATGCTAAAAAACGAAGAATGTTAGGATTTTTCTCATGCTTTGATCCTACATATCTTCTCAATGGAGTCACTCAAGTTTCTGTTTTTCGTAAATACCCTGTATCTTAGTGGCCCCCTCTCTAGAGCAATTTTTTTCTCCAAAGATATCCTGGAATCACACCTGAAAATATTAGCCACGTATTCCATTAAAGGATTTTATTGAAAGTGTGATGACGTATACGCGACTTTTTTTATGTGAAGGCTATAGCTTAGGTATAACCCTTTATTTTACCAGTCCGTCATGTCGTTCACGTCACGGTGAAATGTCTAGTGGTTAGCTTAGCTCGAAGATATAAAAAGGATATGATAGGTTAAGGCTGGTCACAACCGGCGGCGGGGTTAGCGGAACACAGTCTCTTTGGGGTTTTATGCCTCTTGAAACAAGTGAGCCCCGCTAACCAGCCAACCAAGGGTCTGACGCAGGCAGTACCAGACTACCAGGTGAGCAAAGACGTGCACCGTCAGCTCGGCGAAGACCAAACCTAAGCGGAACTTTGGTACCTTATTATTAACCTGTTAAGTTAGCGGGATGCTTTATTAGGCTACCTCTGAGGGCATGAGTATTTTAAATCATCAAAACGGCGATTTCTTATGAATGGCAATTTGTACAGGAAATGTATAATATTTTTTTGTAGATAATCGCATATCTTACAAACTTAGTCAAACTTGTTTTATTATACGACCTAGCGTTTAAGAGATATATGCAAAAAACTGCTTTTTGACCTTTTCATAAAATTTGTTTTGCTCCCCACCGATCTTCGGAGAAATTCGGCATTTCATTTATAATGATGTTTTTAAGGGCTGTTCCAATTTTCAGCAATTCTCGTTTTATGCCGCTGACTGGATATAAAAAACATGTGTACACCTTTGTTTTAGGTCTGACTGTCATGGCCGTAGCCACGGGGGCGCAAAAGGGCGCGCAGCGCCCTTTACGGTAACGACTTTTAATTGCAATGAGAAAAAAATTATTTTGTCAAACCAATTCAAATTATTTTGTCAATCAATTTCACTGTATGTACACAATAATAAATCAAGAACTTTCAATACTATTAACAATGAAGTCTGAACTGTCAAAAATTAAGATGAAGATCCCGAAAAAGTATGAAAAGTTCATACTTTTTCTGGCACTTTTCGAATTAGCTGAACTTTTTCGCGTAGATTTGCTTCAATTTTAAGCATATAGCTAGGGTAATTGTGGGTGAGATGCCGCACATTTTGGTTAAACTCTATTGTAAAAAAACCTAATAGTGCATATAAATAAAAAACAGTTTTAATCAAAAGGAATGATATTAATCTTCAAAATTACACAAAAAAAAAATTTAATTTTTAATCATTATAAAAATAAAAAACCAAAATTGAATCACTGTCAAAAAGGCGTCTATCCCACAATCTGTGGGATAGTTGCCGCACCATATGGGAGATATGCCTTATTGGCCTATTTCTTTTTATTTAAATTTTTTTTTCCTATTTCATCCCGGCCACATATATTGCACATATTTTTATAAAACGGGCATGTTTCATGCAGTCATTTGCGGCATTCTGGACATTTAATATAGTCTGTTTTGCTCTTTGTGTGGAAATAATTTTTCCAACACTCAACACAATTATTGGAGTCATCTTCTATAGAATCAGGTGCATATTTTTTTTCCTTCTTCCCTTCTTGCACACCTTCTGCCTTCTCTTTGTTTCCTTCTTTTTTCTTCTTTGCTTTCTTTTCTACTTTCTTTTCTGATCTGGCCGCCTTAATATTTGAGAACCTTTGATCAGAGATGAATTTTTGGTATTCTTAAAATCTATATTTTCAGGAGGCGTTAAATCACTTGCTGTTTGTTTCCTTTTAATAGTTGAGGCCGTTAGTTAAGGTATTGGTACTATGTGTTCCAAAAGTTTAGTTGGAGTATCTTCTAATGGATTTATGCTTTCTGAGTTGGGGTTTGTATTTTCTGAAAATTTCGTAGGAGTCTCTTGTATAGGGGTTACATTTTCCAAAGTTTTTGTGGGATCAGAAGTGAGAATTAAAGGCGATGTCGGAATTCCTGCAAGAGGTGTTGTCGACCGAACTATTGCATATACATATAGAACTATTTAAGTACCCATACATATCACAAATTAGTATATATAAGTATACAAGTAACGTATACAACATGAAGTGCGGCATCTCTCCATTTTTTGGGGGATAGACGCCGCACTGTAGTGCCCTGGGTACAAATAAAAAATCATATCAAAATATTCTAAAAACATGAAGAAAAATAGCATCCTCGACTATAAAAATGGTTCTTACATTGATTATCGTGTGTAGCAATAGCCAATTTTCATATATAAACAAGTTCATCGAAAGTTTCGAGCAAATTTTTTCGTTTTTTTTTCACTTAAACAGTCAACACAGGTCCACCGCAGACGACAGCCGCACGGGCACTTGCGTTTAGAACATGTGACGGAAGGGGCATCGAATGTGCGAGAATAGTTCTCTCTGCCTATTGATTGAACATAAAATATTACTAGTGCGGCATCTCTCCCCACGCGGCATCTCACCCACAATTACCCTAATTCTTCGCACTCATGCCAAATCTCCGTAGAGATTTTTTGTCTCTTTCTAAACTTGCTAAAAAGCGTAAGTGTTGTCTGAAAAAAAGTAAGTGTCATAACAGCATAAATAGAAGAAGACTACGTCAAGAGTGTATTTGTGGCTTAGCATTATGTTGTCAAATACAAATATCATCGTAGTAGCCGTTGTAGAAAAGGCTGTGTGCATGATTTGCAAGATGAACGTTATTACGTGACAGTGCATGAAAACAAGTGGTCGCGCGGATTGTTTACTTGAGTGAAGTCTTTCGAAATGTTCTTATCACATCAAGGCAAGTGTTGTCATTGCTCAAATGATTAATTTGATTTAATAAATATTCTCAAATTGACCTGGGGGCCTACTATGTATTCGGATCTGAAAGTAAATTAATATGAATTCGGAAATTTCGTACTAAGTATTCTGATTTTCCAAACGCACCTCATCCGAAAGTCCAATGACATTTATATTCGGAATTAATTTTGCTGGGGGCCTACTATGTATTGGAATCCGAAAACTATTGCTTCAGTCGTAGGAATGCAATTTGGTATCGGAAACAAAGAGTGAAAAACTTTCGAGCATCACGGAAGAACTTTCTTTATTTTCATTAAAAGTTAGACTTGTTAAATAATACGAAATTCAATAATATATAATTATTTAACGTTTAATATTGTAATTTTAGGCCTAAAAAGATAAATAAAAAAATGTGAGCACTAAGCAAGAACGATTTGAAACTATTCGAATATTCATTTTGCAATCACCAACTGGAAATTTTCCAGCGGGATTCCCAAAAAGTTTTTAAATCCAACTGAGGCCACTTAAGTTACGAAGGCTCAAATGTCACGAAAAAAGTTTTTCTCAAATCTTGTAAATTATCGGCTTTACGTAAATTTTGCCTAAGTTTGTTCGTGAGATAAATCCGCATAAAAATGTCCTATGTGGTCGGCGTTATCATCGTTGAAGTCATATTCAACGGTTGTATCCTCTGACATAATTATTAAGACATGACTGACCCAAACAAGTGCCATACGCTACGCAACATGGCAATCCTACTTTTCTACATTCACTTGATACATGACTATAGATTTTCCAGCGGGATTCTCTTTATTTGGGGGTATTTCCCAAAAGTCCATAAACCCGCCGAAGCCATTTGAGTGAAATTGTTTTACATAAATAATCGAAAGATGTACTTCGTCAATAAAGTAACATTCATTGAAAAATATTGAACGGTGTAGTTTTAATAACAGTTTCAAAAGGAAACTGACAGATGGCCCACCTTTTATATGCACCGAAGAAGGCTTAAACTGTTAAAATCTTCACGGGCTTGTAATCTGATAACGTCTGAGATCCCATAACGCTGCCCCAAGCATTCACAACAAACACATGCACTCGTATAGAATAGTTGCGTATGCGTTGCTCTGCAGCTATTGGTTTTACTTAAATTTTGTGTAGGACATTTTTATGCAGATTTGACCAAAATTTACGTAAACCCGATAATTTACGAGATATTTGAGAAAAACTGATTTTCGTGACCTTTGACCCAGCATAAGCCTCACTCAAACAGAACCAATCCGTTCCGTCCGCTCCGTAACGCGTTGGTTCTGTTTTGTTTGAGGCTATAGTATAGCTTTTATTTATGAACTTTTGAGAAATTATTTCTGACTCCAAAATAAAGAAAAATCCCGCTGAAAAATGTCAAGTTGGCATTTCTTAGAGGTTTGGCATTTTTTTGTATAAAATGATTGGGCTATAATCCATTTTAAAATTAATTAAAACAAACTTTTTAATTATAAAAATGCCAATACTTCACACTTTAAAAATTTGAAATCACAGATATCCAGATTTGACAATCGAATTCAGATTTCAAATGAAAATATCATTGGTAACACTTTGTTCCGATCCGAAAATTTTACATGGTACCAATTAACTTTCCAATCGGAAGTGGGTTCGGAAAAATAAAACTTTCAGATCCGAA
Source organism: Thereva nobilitata (assembly GCA_963855945.1). NCBI lineage: Eukaryota > Metazoa > Arthropoda > Insecta > Diptera > Therevidae > Thereva > Thereva nobilitata. The sequence goes on from OY979696.1 coordinate 21,666,010, forward strand.
TACATAGTAGGCCCCCTGAATTCTACTCATTATTTTCGTTCTCACTTTCAGAAAATGTTTAGTACAAAACCAGCCTCAAGGTAACAAAAACACTATATATTTGCATCTTTTATTTTTCCGAACTGTCGTTATTTCGGGCGCCAATAATTGTGCGATGAGCGCCCTTAGATATTCGGAGCTGGCTACGGCCTTGCTGACTGTGACTCGATGTGATCTATTTAACCCTATCACCAATTACCAATTTGGGTTAGGAAAGAGATGAATGTGTTCCTGTGTATCTTGAGATTCGTAGGTTTGGGTGGGTGATGGTGCAGGTTTACACGCTCATACCAAGAGTAGGAGGACATTATTTTTGAAGTGGGACATTAAAAAAAATTGAGGCCTCTGTACAATTTACCGTCGTGTAAGCACGTGTGTTGACCATTCAACACATGAACTCTCCCAAGTGTTGAAAATCAACACATGAGATCCCGTTTCTATTTAAGGTCATCAAAAATTTTTCCTAACTTGTTTCTTTTATTTAAGGCTGCACTCTCTCTCTTAACCCAGATCTCCAACATATTGATTTGAGCGTTATGGATTCATACAAAAAGTTTGATAGCGTTCTTTACTGTTTGCCTGTTTCTCGCGATTAAAAATTTCAAGCCGTTTGGAAAAAAAGTTGGAGGACGTCGAAAGACTTGATTTAAACCAGCCCTCTCTTCCGCGGGGCAAAAAAATTCCAAAACGTTTAGATTCTGCGTCGAATGTCGAGAATCATGAATTCACGACTCCTGAAGAAATGTAGCGTCAGAACTTTTTTGCTATTTACAATCAAGTAGTCGAATCGCTGCGAACAAGGTTTGAAAATGAGAATGCGAAATTTTTCAAAGCTCTAGCTAGAGGCTACCTCTAGACAATTTAAAATCAATAGTCGAATTTTACAAAAATGATTTGTCTGAGGAAAATCTTTCAAGTGATCGAGACATGTTTTTATCTTTAGTTAGGCAAAGAAATCAAAAGTTTGAGAGATGGAGATTTTTTCGGCAAAATGATTGGCCGATCAATATTTTACCAGAATTTTCCAAATTTATCCGGCTTCTCATGAAAATTCCCGCATCGTGTCGTCGTGAACGAATGGAAGAAGTTCTCAGTATTAAAACCACTGAAAAGTTACCTTCGGGCGACGATGGGTCAAAGATGGTTGAGCAGCCTTAAAATGCTGCCTATTTATCATGATGAAGTTGATGAAATGGATCTTGAATTGTTGATGAACTAATTTATTTTGCGAAGTTCAAAACGAGCTGCAGTCTTTGCAAAAAATTAGCTAATTTTTTTTGCATAATGTGTAAACATAAGATCTAATATACCATTTTTCCCTCCTCTTCTCCCACCCCCTTTTTAACCTTTCGAATTGTATACATAACTTGGACCTGTTCCGCCGCCTCTGCGTGTAAGAGACAAATGCACTGCCTCGCATAGGTCCTGTTCAACTCTAACCGTAGGGAAGGCGTTAATTAAGTAGCTCACAGAGCTATTTTCGCTAGATGTAGTGTAAAATTATGTAGTAAAATGAGTTTTATATATGAGTTTTTCAAAATTCTACAATTTCAGATACAGAGCTATTTTGATTAGATATCATTTCAAACTAAGCACACAACTACAATTTAAAAATTGGGTGGCATTTTTTCAAGATTTTTTTTCGTTAAAAATAAAGACAGTAATTTTTATGATTATATATAGAGGTAAATTTCCTAGTTCAATTGATTTCACTCTACAATTTTTTACAACAAAAATAATCCATAAATCATAGAGCTCTTGGGGGGGGAATGCCCTTCTTACCCCTCCCCCCCATCCACCACTGTATTACGATGTCACAACAAATTGAAAATATTTCACCGGCTTCAAGAAATCAGTAACCTGTTTAAAGATATTCCAATAGTAGTACTACATACAATTATACAACGACACCACCAAATCCTGGAATCAGAACACATAACCGAAGCCCTCTTTGTGCAAAACAAAAGAAGGCTGAATTGAAGTAAACGAACTCCATTAGAAATTGTCGGAATTCGAACAAATAAATTATTTGGAAATTCAGGATTACGTGAAAAATTTTGAAGAACAAATTAATGTTGTAAATGAAAATGAAACAATATTTGGCGAGATATTGAAGAACTAAACTTCAATTGCAGAAAATACTTTATATGTTTTTTAAAGGAAAAACGAAGCCATCTAACATTAGTTGCATAAAGTTGCGAGAAGAGGTCGCTATCGGCAGCGAGCAATAATAACAAGAGTGATTAGGCAGAGCTCAAGGACAAGTAAAAGAGTTAAAGATATGAAAGAGCAGATTAGAAATAACATTAGGCAAAAAGCCAAAAAAAATATTAACAAATGCGCGATGGGCATACATTTCATGCAAAAAACACAAGAGAATGAAAGAAACAGAACATATTCCTTGATTCCGGTATTGGAATGTTTACATTCAAATTTAAGAAACACTGGAACAGAGCACGTGTAAATTGAATTTGCTTTTTGTGTATGTATGCGTAAAATTTCATGTTGGTACACAATATTAGAATTGGTTTTTAACTATGTATTGTTCGTTAAAAAAGGCGGGAATCTTGCAAGGCGATGAAGTCACTGCCCCTTCATCTTTTATCTTTCTTTCACGAACATTGCGTGTGGTGTGAAAGTAATTCTGCCTCTGTTTATCATAGATATTACTTCTTTGATATCTTGACTTTTTCGCTCCCATTGAAATTGTTATCAGCTGATCTCAAGGTCCCTGAAACATTTTTAAAAATTTATTCTAGCTCATCACTCTTATTATTATTGCTCGCTGCTATCGGGTTCGCCGATGACATTGGGCTTTGAGCTAATAGAAATGGGACTTGACGAAATCGAGATATTTGTGAATGAAACATACACTGTAAAAAAATATGTAAATTCACAGTGCAAATGTACAGTAAAATTACAAATCGCGATATGAAATACTAATTTACTACACAATTATTCGAAATCGAAATCTCCAATACTGCATAATGTTGATTACATGAATGTGACCTACATATATTTTACACAATGTTGTGTATTTTTCTAAATCGTTCATGTAGGAAAATTACAATATTTCTTAGTATTATTTATCAATGTTTTGTACTGAACTTTGTACTGTAATTTTACAGTAAGAGGCGTAATTTTAGAACTTATATTTTCAGTAAAATTACAAATTGTTCATTGGAATATAAGGTTTAAATTTTACCTCTCATAGATATAATTCACAGGTAACAATGGAATACTAAGCCTATATACCCGATTGTTCTTAAGTTAAGGTCAGACCTTTGACTTTGGTCAGGGTCTGGGCAGTTCTTGTAACAGCCCAGAAATTTTTGATAATTTTTGTTGCTTAGGGCCGATGCACCATTAAAGCTTCAAGCTTCAAAAATTAGAATAAAAGGGTTTGTACAAAGATTCTTATTCACAGCTTCAAGCTGCTGTGCTCAAATAAAGCAAAACTCAGCTGAAGTTTGTAGTTTGAATCTTGCAGCTTGACGCTTGCAGCCTGAAGCTTGAAGCTTTCATTGCGAATCGGTCCTTGCATGGTGAACAAAATGCTATTTTTATGTATAGGAGGAGTGCATACACAAATGTTTTGGAAATTTACAAAACTATGAAGTGAAAGCTCCAATAATGATTGTATTTTTACATCCAACAAATAATGTATATTTACTACACAGTTGGTAAAAATACGTAAAGTAGAATTGGAATATTCCTAATAATATATATTGCAAATTTACAAAACTGCTTGTGAATAAAACTTCCAGCATTTTTTTTGTAAAATTACCACAGAAATTTTTTACAGTGTATGGAAGCTAAAGACATGGCTCCAGCACGCCGGTTTAATGCTGTGGTCAGCGGCTTTGGACAGAAAGGTCAATAGGAGGAAAATAAACTGTGCGTGCCTATGCTGTGCATACCGTACTAAGTTAGATGAAGCAGCATGAGTCATAGTTGGTATGACCCCTTTGATATTCTGGCATCGGAGAGTAGGAATTTGTACGATTAAGAAAATGATGGGGGGAGCCCAAGGCTGTTTTAGGGGACGTTTCTAGTGTCACCATGATTTTGTAAATGCGGTTCTGAAAAATGTCTGTTCTTGATGGCGATTTAAGCAAATTTTTTGCTTTGTTGCTTAATTTGGTTAAACATCCGATATCGGAATCCCGCTTTTATTAGGAATTGGCAAAACCTTGAGTTGTTGTTAAAATTTCAAAATGATTTACTTTATAAAACTTTAATAATAAAAATTTTCCAAATGTACAATAATTATAAAAGAAAATATTACAGTAATTTTCACCGATAGTTAAACAAAATCTGGACGCCATGACTAATGTAAAATTGAAGAGTGAAAATTTAGATTGCTGTAATTACAAGCAATTCGTAGCATAATTTTATCACAAATTGATTCAATTAAACGATAGAAATGTCACACATATGTCAAAATCGAAATATCAACTTGAATTTTTTTATAACTAACATACGTAATTGCGGCATTTATGATGTGGCCGTATGTAGGTGAACAAATTATCACCATTACGATTTGAACCTTATATATCCATATTTTATGACACTGCACATTTCCTCCATATGAAAATCCATCATAATTACCATCAATCCTGTTTCTAATATCGCATTTAATTATTGCAATTTAAGCGCCATTTAATTGCTGTAAATATCTTTAATTATCCGCCTCCAGTCCAGAATCGATTTATTTACACACAAGATTATAATTGTAATTTTACAACTGACAGGGCATTACAGATGGCCCAGGACGTACTTAACCCATATATCCTCATTAAGGACCAAAAAATTTCCATTAATTCAAGTTTATTTGTGTAAAATTACAATGCGCGGCCCAGAATTATAGCTAACAATTAGTCATTTATAGTATGTAGCCGCGCCATGCTAAAATATTTTTCCAGCTCATTAATAAGTCGATTTATTCTCTCTTCTAGGTTGCATGGATCCGGCATAGAGATCTCCATATCCTGACTGTTGGCACATATACATATACAACAGACGAAAGGTTTCAAACGACATTCCACAGGGACATAGATGAATGGACGCTACAAATAAAGTGGGCACAGAAACGCGACGCCGGGACATACGAGTGCCAAATATCGACCCAACCAGTTCGAAGTTTCTCTGTTAACTTGAACATTGTTGGTAAGTATGAATTGTGATTATTTGTCAAAGGATATATATATGGTAAATTGGCGAGCTGGTGTGTTTTTCGAAAAGAATCAATAATTCGGTTGGTGTGTTTGTTGTTATTGTTGTTGTTGTTGTTGCAGTCCTGTTTCTAAGAAGAACAATACCATTTTAGATTCGTTGATTGATGAAAAGCACAATCTTCTGCAACAGTACTACAGCGATGATTCGTTTTATATAACACCTGATCGTGTATTTCAAGGAAGCGATGATGAATTCGCTGGAATATGGGGTCCTGTTCAAAAAGTTGCTGGTCTGTACATTTTCACAAATTTATTTGTTTTCATACTAACTTCACTAACCAAACTAACATATTGGAGTGTTGAACGCTTTATGACTTTATCAGTTCGATACAATGATGCAAAGTAATATATCAATAAGGATTTTTCAAGTTTTGTGTGTATTTCGTAATTTCCCAACTAAAGTTTCCTTTCCATACTAACAGTTTAAAAAACTAATTTTTGGCTAAAAAAAAAACTATTTTATATTCACTACAAAAATACTAAAATAAATGATTAAATTAAAGCTACTTAACGTTACAACACTTTTATCTTTTTACTTTAGCTCTTTTCTACTATAAAACCAGTTCGACAACAGTCGTGTATCATTCGCCATTGTCCAAACTCTAAGCCTGTTCATACCTGTCCGGATTTTATCCAGACTCCTGGAAACTGGTTCATTCCATTCCGAAAACCAGGTGACTCTAACAACCCTGCTATCTAGTACCCAATAGCACTGACTTCTCTCCAAAATCATGCCTAGGGTTAAGTCGCCCGACTACCATCCCAGAGATTCATGGTTCGAATCAACTTCACGGCATGGCCCTTCGCCTTTCCATATTCCGCCGAGATGATTTTCATTTTTTCTTGTCTTCTGTCTTTACAAAAAATTCTTGCCATTTCTCCTGCCATCGCGTCCAAATACAGGGGTGTTTGCACTAAGTGGCTAATCCGTTAGGGGGTGATTCCTGGATGTATTTGGAGAAAAAAATTGTTGTACAGAATGGGGCTATCGGCCCTATCCACTGATAGTAGGGGAGCTCAAGCGGGGATTTTGGGATTTACTCGAGCGCGGCAGATTAGCATATGGGGGGATACCTTGCACCCTGTTGAGTACCTCTACCATATATAAGCCTTCTATATAGCGCCGCGCGCACAAGGCAGCCGATCAGAAAAGTAAAAAAAATCGATAGGTGGAAATACTCGAGCGCGTCAGATTAAGGTATGGTGGGTTAAGTACATGCTGAAAAGTGTACATTCCACTAATCTGAGGATTTGAACGTGACGTAAGGAAGTGGGAGGGTCACAAACTTGCAAAAAAAAACACGCGTGTACCCAGTGCACGGGAAAGATGTGAAACATCTCTGGCGAAAGGCCAAGTGGAAACGCAGCTCTAGAACTCTTTTATCACACAGAAATGTTGCGTTTGGGATGTATATTCGGAAGTTCGCTGGAATTTTCTTACATAGTTTGCTCCCGATGTAAGAAAATTCGAGCAAAAATTCGAGCTGAAAATAAATAAATTCATTCACATGAACAAAAATTAGTTGCGTATTATTATGCTACAAAATAAAGACATTTGTTAATACAATAAAAACTTTTTAAAATTTTAACTTATTCATACTAATATATTTAGTTCACGCTTACAAAGGCTTATAAATTCAAGCAGAAGATTATATCTACCAGTTTCGTCCACTGTAGGCCATAGGTGTTGATAGCCGAGGTAGAATATAGGATCGGCGGCTAAAAATTGAAAATGTTTAGCTATCACAAATAATTTTCATTCGTTGCTATAATGGAGGTGCTATAAAAAAAGCAAATATTTAAAACAAATCCGATGCTATTTAAATTGTAAGCCATAGCCAGATTTTCAGGAAATATTTCTTGAAATTCCCCTGCAAATATTGGAATTTCAAAACAAATACATATATTCATATATTTTCAATTTTTAGCTGAGCATATGCTTACAACAATAGAGTCTAATTTCACGGGCTAACACTTTTCCTCTTAACAAACCAGTTTGTGTATGTTATAAGAATTACACGATAAATTGACTGTTCTGCATTTTTTCGTGTAATGATTCTATTGTCTATGTAGCTGTGTACAAAGCAACAAAAATTCTCATAGTTTGCGCAGCCCCCGAGAACGAAGTTATGGTTGGGTTAGTGTGATGATCGCTGCAGTCGAAATTATTTTGGGATGCACAAGTCAGGAGCTTCCCTGAACCCCTTGCCAATAAAAGTGTTGATGAAAGAAATGATACGCCGTGTAATTTGGTTCATTGATTGACATTTTCAAGGTTAGTATATATTTGGAAGTCGATTTCAATGATCCCAACAATAAAGTACAAACCCATTATTTACCTCTTCTGTTGTAATCTGTCAAATATTTATAAAAAAAGTTCAAGCGCCGCCGTTGCGAGTCGAACTCACGACCAGTTTTTTCGTTGACCCTACATTTTTCCCATTTGGCTCTCAACGCCTTTGGGGTACGATAGACGAAACCGGTAGTTATAGTCTTCTGCTTGAATATATAAGCCTTTGTAAGCGTGAACTAAATATATTTGCATGAATAAATTAAAATTTTAAAAAGTTTTTATTGTTTATTGTATTAACAAATGCCTTTATTTTGTAGCACAATAATACGCAACTAATGCAACTAATTTTTGTTTGAAGCTTTGAAATATAAAAGGTATGCCCGCATGCGTAATTCCATAACTCAAATTTTTAGCTAATTTAAGCCCATTAACCATTTTTATACAAAATCAATAAAATTAAGTTAAATAATCATTTTCATTAATCAGTTGTAACTTCCTGCCATTCTTCCCTTCTACATACAAAGTTCTCAGAAATCCGAATGCTCCATCTAAATTTTTGTAAATTATTCTAGTTAAGAAATTGACTGTCTCAGTAATATTTTGTGCAATTTACATTTAATAGTAAAAGACCTTTTACTTGCTTTTAAACTCGTATGCACTCCTTGCTTTATTATACCTTTTTGGAAGCAAATGGAAATAAAAGCTTTGAAATATAAATAAAAATGAAAGTGTTGAGATCAAGAATTGAACCCGGGTTTTTTTAGAACGTCAACACTCAACCAATTCGTCCGTTCTCCGAATGTGCGATTCTTAGATTTCATTTTTTTTTGTAATATTTCCATCTTATTCTCTCTTTTCCAATACAGATCTTCCATACGTTTCGCTAGACGAAATTGTACCTTGCAACGATAAGCGTCACAGCCTTGAAAAATTACTCTCAACGCGCGCAAAGATGTTTCACATCAAAAAATCGTGACCTCGGCATCCTCGAGCGCGGCCGAAAGTTATTTTATTTCGAAGGAAATAATTCAAGGATAACGGGAAAAATATAATCTGCCGATTTCCACAAGCCGAAGTAACAAAAATCGTCAATAAAGTTTAGCGCGTGCAGCTGCAGTGAAACATGTATTCCCCACTCCGCGCCTCTCTCTCTTTCACTTTTTCTCTATCTCTCACTCTCTCGCACCTTCCACACACTACTTTCCGTCAGCCATTACGTCATTACTGTTAGGAAGTCCTAATCCCACCCAAAGTCTAGAAATAACAAGTCTTTCATCTTCATACAAAATAGGTGTTGAGCTCTTTGATTTGACAATAATTTTAAATATTCCCGGATCAATCGATTCCGTATAGAAGTTTATAATGCCATCTGATGCAGATGACATTATGGGTTTAAATAATGATATCATTGTCACGTTTAACACTTGCGTCTCGCTTCTTTTCGCTTTGAGGTTCTTTGGAAACCTATTTTTTGTTAATATATTTTCTGAATTCAGTATAGTTATAAATAAAGAAGTTATAAATAATAAATCAATAATATATTTTGTGTAAAATTAAAATTGAAAAAAAAATCATGAACAATTTTTTTTCAAACCGTCAGATTAAGGGAACCCCTCCAAATAATCGTCAGATTATGGATCAGCACGATCAGGACATCAATTGTCTGTATAAAAATCTGACGCGCTCGAGTATTTCAAAATGGCGGTTTTTTTCATTTTCAAGAAGCCACCACGAGCTTGCGTCAGATAAGAATCGTCAGCCTTTTGAATGGGAGCTTCGTTCGGGTTCACTTAACATCCCCTCTGAATATCTGACGCGCTCGAGTAAATTTGTTTTTTCCCCATTTTTAACTCTTCCGTACGGCCGCCCCCACCATGCAAACCGGCAGATTAATATACCTCCATCATCAGAGACACGTAGGGTACCCTATTAATATCTGACGCGCTCGAGTATTTCCATGTGACTGTTTTTTTTTACATTTTGAAAAGCCTGCAGACGCTCCCCCCACCGATGAAATGGTATACATCATATAACCTTTTTTCCTTTCTACCAGCTAATCTTCAAAATCCAATAGATCCCCACGGCGCTCGAGTAAATCCCCATTTAGCATCGTGGGCTCTCCTAGTATGAGATACAGGGTGTTTAAGAAAAGACGTTTAGACAATTTTTTAATTTACTTAAATATTAATTACTCCTGAAATATTTATCGTAGAGCAACGTTATTAGGCTCATTTTTTAGATAAATGTTCATTATTTATTTATAGATATCAATAGCATCAACCTATGTCACTCCGTTTAGAAAATATGTTACTTCAAAGTCAAAATTTTGTTTTTTTAACTAAATTTTCAACTAAAACCACATTTTTCTCCAAAAAATACGTAGTTAACCCAGAATTTTTTTTCCAAAATTAGAAAGCTTGGAGAATTTCCTTTGATTACGTTCAAATCATTTTTATGATAGGGCCTTTACTTTTGAAATTATAAGCAATTTTAATGCTCTATTGGCTCTATTTCGTACCTTTTTAGTACTTTTTCACCTAAATTTTGTCGAAAAGTATCAAAAGTGGGGCTGGGTTTTATCCGCTTCTTCAAGACACTGACTAGGGATTTGTGTTTCCACAGCAGGAACGCCAACTCTGTCACCTTCTGTGTTAGCAGAATTATGCAGACGGAAATACCTTTGCATATTCCTTAATTCCATATTCCTCTTCAGTCTTTAACAACTAGGCCCAATAGATAGTTAACAGGCGCAATTTAAGCAAAAGGAGTCGACTTTAGAGAGGGTATGCTTCTCCGATTGAGGCAGTTCATCGTGATTATATTAAGTTGAGAAACTCCTGAAATTCCATTATCAGAAGAAGTAAATCATCATTTAATGATGGGCTGAAAAGTAAGATATCCAATGCTACCCTGGTAGTAAAAATTTCTGGTAACAAAAACCCAGAAGAATTTCACCCCTCTTTAATCTAAAATCGACAGACGATAGGAGAAAGCAAATAAAAGGGCTATTTATTAACTACTCCGTTCGCCGCGAATTCTTCTTTACCAGTAAATGATTGGCGTTTTGTGACTGTTTATCGCTTCATATCTGTAAACCTAGTTTTTACGTGTCAAATGTCATTATAATGACAGTTGTAGGATGACAGTTCCAAAATGGTGAAAATTTAAAATGACACCTCTTGTTGAAAGACGCTTTATTAACTGAGAATCTGCGATGAAAAGACCATAAAGTACAATTCGCCAAATACGAACTTCAATTTCTGGAATTTCTTAACAGATGAAAATTTGCTTTCCACCAGGAGAGAGGGTTACAATCTACAAATCCCACATTTGGTCGCGCCCCGAATACGAACTCTGGTTTGACGCCTCTGAAACCAAGTTAGCGTGGTTGGCCAAGGTGCAACTGCACACCATCAAATTCATCGATTATTAAGCTACTGTAGGAATGCAGCAGTCTTGGCAAAATTTTATCACTACTACCAAAGTGCCTGTTCAGATGGAACTCCCACTCTTCTACCTAAATGGCAATATTTGTCTAGCGCGGTCGGCTCACTTTCACACACTGCAGTGCCAGTCCTTTTCGAGAAAACTACGATCTAGAGCATTGTTTCTCGACCTTTTTAGTGTTTCGACCACCTGAAAAGCCAAAATGTGAAGAAAAAAAACTTGTGACCCGCTCACCATAATCTTGGTTGAAAGATAAAAATCCAAGCATTTGGAGCGATTTTCTCGGTAAGAAACCAAAAGTTGAGTCTGATGAAGATGACATGTTTGATCGGGTTCCTTCTTCTTCCGTCAAATCGTCATCGTAAAATTGAGTTATTAAGGTCGATCCTCACATATTCGTGACGGCACAGCACCGATTTTTTCCGTGTCAGTGGCTTCCGTGATGAATTTTTCACTGACATTCACACAGCCCCGCCTTTTCCGTATCAAAGCTCTATGTTCAATAGCATCTGTAATTACTTTTTAGTTTTGAATTTTGGACAGTGATCAGTGATCAGTGCATCATGGAATTTAGCGTGGAATATCTTGCTGCAATAGCATTGCTCTTAGACGTGGAGCAAAGGCATAAAAAGAGAGTGAGTTCACCCCATGTCGACTTTTCGGGAAGTGGAAAGAGAGTTCGCAACTTTATACAGAGCATTGGTGGACCACGAAACTTAATTTTAAGAATATTGTAGAATGAGCCAAAACGCATTTAGTGATGTCCCTCTTACATCTAATGGCGAACCCCCTGGGGGTCGCGACTCCCAGGTTGAGAAACAATGGTCTAGAGCAACGGTGGGCAAAAGTTTCTATCCGGCCCGCGAGATGTTTAGAAGAAATTATAAAAAATATACTTCGATGTATTCGTCTAGTTTAAATTGAATATTACAGCCATTGGGGTAAGTTACCCTATGCATCATTTCTTTTATCATCCCCATGCACAAACCGCTTTTATAGACATGAGGCCGCAGGGAAGTTTGTTTTTTCCTCATTTTGCCTCAGGAAATGTGTCAGAATCACCCATCCATCACACTAACACAATTATAATATCGTTCTCGATAACTCCCCGTCTCATTCCCGTCTCAAAAGAAACAGGAAAATGAATATTTAGAGGGTTATACTTGCATTATACACAAACCTGTTTGAGTTGAGGGCCGAGTGATGGATAGTGTGATTTACCCCATTAAAGCATCTTTCACTTCAAATGCAGACTAAAACCTTAGTGCTGGATAGGACACGATTATAAAATGAATTGGTAAGAGGTGCCTCTTTTTTCTTTTGAACCAGTACAATGTCATACTTCAAATTAGGTGAGGGGGCATTAGGGCTAACTACAATAGTCTTAAGACGTCTTAAGACTACTTAAGATTTTGTACGCTACTATAGGGGTAGAACAAGTAACCACAATGGCCTTAAAACAATCTTTCGTTCTTTTTCGCAAACTTTCGTTAAGTCTTAAGGCTACGCTCAGAACCGTAGAATCTTAAAGAATCTTCAAGAAAGTGGCGTTTGCGATTGATATTTAATTTAGCGTTTTACAAAAATTAAAGTATCAGTGGAAATATAAGAAAAAAGATTATTTGAAATAAGGTGCTCTGTGGAAAAGATATTTAATAATGGAATATTTGGATTTATTAAAGGATTTAACAACATTAACTAAATTAGTGAGGGAAGTGATGCGAAAAAAAAGAAACCGCGGTCGTGTAGTGTTCGAAAATTATATACAGACCGTTCTAAAAATGGTTATTATCAAACCACTTTTTTAAAAATGAAAGGGACCGATCCTGGACAATTTTACATCCAGTATGCTCACGTACAAAAAGTGTTTCCTAAGCTTGTTTTGTTCACATAAAAAAAAACATTTTGGGCAATTTGGTTTTAGTGGAGAGAGTTTGAGAACCCGATTGCCGTCAGTGGTCGGGTCCATACCCCTCGAAACAGTCGTATTATTATTATTTGTATCACCTGGGCCTCAGCAAAGAATTAACAATAAAATATTTCATCACACCATAATATTCTTAAAATTTGTAAATAACAGTTTCTTCCTCGTGTTTTTCCCAATTATTCCTCAATAACAAATATTTTCCTCAATATTTTCTCGGAAAAAAGAATATGATTTCATCTCCGATCTTTACCGCATTGACTAACCACACAAATCTAATAAAACTCTCTGCTTGCCTGTTTTGCATTAACACGATGACAACACTCTGAAAACTTAATAAAAATTTAATTCCGCCATCAATTTATTGTTTGGAAATTTCTTCAGACAAGAATAACAACAAAAAAATAATATATATGAAAAAAGAAATACAAAAACAAAAATTGAGAAAAATTTCTGCCGGAGTTTTAACGATGTTATAACTTATTTTAGTGCCAACGGCAACAATACTTGGTGGACCGGATCTGTATGTGGATAAGGGGAGCACCATTAATCTGACGTGTGCAATAAAGTTCAGTCCAGAAGCACCAACTCACATATTTTGGTATCACCAGGACAAGGTAAGAATCGGATCCCGGAGGCGGGGGAGGGACAAGGAGAAGTAATACTGAAAAATAAAATGTACTTCTCCTTGTGCGCTTCCTTTTTTTCGCCGTTCGTCCTTTTTATTTTCTATTTTCAGTTAAGAACTTCTCGAGAAAGTATGGAGGAGCACAGCACATAAATAAAAGGAGTTGGGGAGTATCTAAAGTTTCAGTGTTTATTATGCCGGTTTACCTCAGGACTCAGAAGTCCTTTTATTCCTTTCGATAGGAGACAACTCAGCTTAGGAGTGGGCGGATGGCAAGGGTAATCGTCCTATCTGAGCACAAAAAAAATGCTTTTTCTGTTCGTGCTTTAAAGTTATTGGGTGGGAGTAGCGAGTCCTTTATATCTAGTATAGGGGACTTTTTTGGCAGGAGAAGTTCAAAATATTGGAGATAAACAATATCTCCAGTGCAACCTTGTTTTCTTGTCTCTGCCACGGTAATAGGAAAAAAATCTCGGCTCTCTATGTTATTTATGATAAAACTTTTCAAGTTTAATAAAATATAAAATTGTTTTAAAATGTTTAGGATTTTCTTTTTTTTGGTGGCGGGGTAGGGGGAGGTATGACTTTGAAATGTAATGCGTACTTATATTTTTTTGTTACGAATAATAAACTCTCTGATTTTGTTGTTTCCTTCATGCTGTCATGGAAAGAAGATGGGAGCCTTCAAAATAAATTTTACATTAAAGCTTTTATGTAAAACATGCCTACCCCATCTTTACTTACAGAAGCGGTAGCACACACCAAACAAGAACAGAGAAAAAAAATAAACATATACAAAGTTTCCAGGGGATTTGTTTTGATCCAAGAAAGCAAGGTCAATTTTTATTTTCTATATCATCGGTTCAGTGGTAATGTTGTGAATCTATATTTTCCTTGTTAAACTTCTTTCTAGAAAGGAGAGCAAAGTTATTTTGATTGTCATCATAGAAAGTAAGGTGCCTTTATCTATTTCCTTTTTTTGTTTTGGGATAACAAAATTTTTTATCGCCAGATTGAAGAAAAAAAAATTCTTTATTTTGTGGGGTTTCTGATGCCATAATCAACATAATCATCAGTTTCAACATAATAACCTCTAGAAATTTGAAAACCGACATACTGTGGCAATTGTAAAGTTTAATTTGCAATTTTTTTCAATTTTTTTTTATATTTTCACTCCTGATTTTTCGTAGATTTATTAAAAACCTTAAATTTTTCCAAGAATCTGCAATGATCTATGATAAATTAAAAAAGCAAGTAAAAGGTAAGAAAGATATCAGATTTTCTCTTGAAGCGGTTCTTTGATAATCACTCACTCTCTTAGGTTTGCCCTATTTTCGGTAGATTTTATCATGGGTTCTTTCAAAGATTCCTTGTCTATTTCTGGAATTTGTTTGAAGTTTTGTTGAACTGTAATTAATATCAAATGATTGTAGCAAATATTTTCTTAGGAAGTTAGAGCAGCATCTCATTATGTAATTTTAGTCATAATAAGAATTTCAAAGTCTTTTGCAAGTATCATATTAAAACAAGACGATGCGAGAGTTTATTTTACAAAATATAACATTTAACAACACCTTAACACAACTTGACACCAGTTAACACCGTTTGATACCTTTGAAACCACTTTAACACCACTTTAACATAATTTTAACAACACTTAAACACCACTTGACATCATTTTAACACCACTTTAATCCAACTTTAACATCATTTTAAAAACCATTTGACACCACTTTAACACCAATTTAACACCATTTAACACCCTTTCAGTTGCTGAAGAATAGGTATGATATTTAATAATTGGGTCAGTCTTTAAATAATGCTGGTTTTTGGATTCCATAAATTTAAGTTCGGGTTTAGGAAGGGTTAAACTACTTCATCCACTTGTTAAAAAAACACGTAGTAATTTTACCTTCTCATTCTTAATGCAAAATTTGGATTTGCAGTTCAGTTCTAAAGCTAGTTTTTCCCACCCCACATAGCATCACCTTACGTTGGTGACGAACTGCTACAGCCTAGGGTTCCGTAGAGTTTCCTTTGTCTACTACCCACTGTACTTTGTGCTTAACATTCACTCTCTGCGCGCGATTAGGCTCCGGTAAAGTATAGTGCTGGACACGAGACGAAACAAGACGAGACTTGGCCCAGTCTCGTATCGGTCTCGAAAAAATGGGTATTTGCAGGTCTCGTCTCGATAAGTCTCGTCTCGTCTCGAAAAGTCTCGAATTTCACTTTCAGTAATACAAATTGCTCAGTCTTCTGTATTTCGAGAAATATCAATATGTTCCATATTAATGAAATTGTATACAAATATTTCCATGCTAGTCACTTCCCAGACGTAGACACGTAAATCTGCCTTTTGCAGTGGCACCAGGGCGGGGTAGAGGGAATCAATGAATCGAAAGTTAATTTCTAATTTGTGTATAGTTACATTTACATAGAGTCCGTTCCAAAAGAGAAGAGGTATTTTACAGTCATTTCATTTCATTTCAACGCATTTTATTTTAAATGCGTTGAAATGAAATGGCAGTAAAATACCTCTTCTGTTTTGGAATGGACTCTGCATTTAAATGCTTATGGAATGCGTACTTTTCGCCTTGTCTCCGCAGCCTGCTCATGTCATGTATTGGTGCCGAATGTTGTGCTTGTCAAACAGCGTAGCGTGAAGA
This sequence comes from Thereva nobilitata, assembly GCA_963855945.1. Lineage (NCBI taxonomy): Eukaryota > Metazoa > Arthropoda > Insecta > Diptera > Therevidae > Thereva > Thereva nobilitata. The sequence goes on from OY979696.1 coordinate 21,682,247, forward strand.
TACTGATTTCAAAATAACGATTTGATTTCGAGACCTCAAGATGTCTCGCGAGATCTCGAATGGTAGTCTCGGTCTCGTATCGATTTTTAATCTGGAGGTCTCGTCTCGATCTCGTCTCGAAAATCGAGACGAGACGAGACCATTTCGAGACAAGTCTCGTCTCGTGTGCAGCACTAGTAAAGTACCCATTGGCCCAGCTTTCAGACTTAACCAATAGCATGAATGTGTCGATCAAACGGTTGAATGACCAGATTCAAGCTTCTCCGTTAGCTCGTCAATAGGTGCCATCCATAAATTACGTCACACGTTAAGGGGGAGGGAGGGGGTCGACGAAGTGTGACATAGTGTTACAAGGGGTGGGAGGGGTCCTAAATTTCGTGACGTCACAATTCAAAAATCTAATATATCTAAGAACAGTAATACCTCGCTTTACGCGAGGGACACCTTCGAAAAAAACTCGCGTTAAGTGAAATTCGCGTATATAGGGGGTTGCGTTTAAACATAGCCAAAAATCAGTACAAAATGCAAATCAATTCGATTCGTCCGAAGACCGGCCAAAAAATCGCTCAATTGATTTTTGCAAATTTTTTCGAGAAGTTTTCGAAAAAATGACAAGGGTGTCATTAGGGTAGGCAATAATCTTTTGTATAAATAGAACAAAAATAATTTCGCAAAAATCAGTTTCTGAGTCATTTTTTGACCAAAAACTGAATTTTTTGGACTTTGACCTTGAATAACTTCGAAAGGGTTAAGTTTTCGAAAAAATGGCAAGAGGGTTTTTTTGTAGACAATAACGTTTCGTATTGACTGATCAAAAAGTTTTTCGCAAAAAGCAGTTTTTGGGTGATTTTTTGGCTAAAAAGTGATTTTTGATAACTTTGTCTTTGAATAACTTTAAAAGGGTTAATCGGGTCAACATGTTTATAAGAACTAAAGTTGTAGAAAGTTTCGTTGTCAACACTTTGGGCCCTCGTACTAGGTTGTGCGACCTATAGAAACCGAGATACCAGGAAAACACGGGAAAACGTGATATCTCCCGCGGTCATGTTTTATTTTTTGTGATTCCGAAATGGTTTCCTTAAAAAGTCCCAAGGAAGCTGCGGACCAATTTTCAGCCATTTTGGAATTATGTCTCCTTTTGTGCGCTTTTTTTGCTAATTTCCCCGGACTATAATATAATTATTGGTTTTTTGTTTTGTTAATTTTTTCAAAAGTGTGATGTTGATTTTATTAAAAAATAATTTAAATAGAAATAAAACCAATTTCGGAACTGCTGTTTTAATTTAATAATTTCTAGATGTAAAATTGCAAAATATGTGACGTCACACTAGGGAGGGGGGAGTCTCACAAATGTGACCAGTTATGACAAGGGCGGGGGAGGGGTCAAAAAATCATGAAATTCGTGTGACGTAATTTATGGATGGCCCCATAGTTACGGTGGGGTTTATTTCACTATGGTTCGTAAGAACTCCTCGTCAAACTCCACACTTATTGCAGGATGAGGCTCATCTTGTAAAGTGTAGCTTCCAGTTCGGAATTTCTGTCCCGGTCCAGATATAAGTTTTGAACCGGCGTAATGCATAATTTTTTCAAAAACTAGCTTAAATTGGCATTTTAGCCCTTGGTGGATCATTAGTGTCGACGTGAATTAGTTCTACCAGCAGTACCACCTTGGCGTTTGGCTACTTTTGCGTGAATTAAGTGGTCTCGTTTGAGTACCGAAGTCAAGCAGCGTTGAGAGTGGTTAGTACTTATATGGGGGACCGCTTGGAAATACCGACAGCCATCGACACCTCACCTTAGAGCGGCTATAAAAGCCCCGAAAAAAGTGGTTTAATTCTTCCCTTCAAGCGGTCTCTTATTATTATTATTGGATGGAGTCTCATGCAAAGTCAGCAAAGATCTTGAATATGTCAACTTTTCCCTCCAAGAATTTTTCTAAGAAATATATGTGAGAAGTTGGACGGATATTGACTACTAATCTTTCTGAAATAGGCTCCACCTTGTCCTTTGTATGCCCGGGAATATCTCACAGTTTAAGCCTCCTTCCGTGAACATACAACATATGTTATTCTGGGTTCTCCCTAAGATGCCGCAGGGTGAACGCGTATGGTTGACGGACATTTCCAAGGAGAATTCAGGGCCGGGGGTGCAAGCTCAAAAGCTAAACTCTGAATAGTGCATTTTAACCTGATTTGTGTGATCTACTGGGATACACCTACGAGAACTTCAGAAGAACCTACGATAATAAGCGGATTATTATCTTTGTAGCATCTAAGTGCAAATTAGAGCAATAAAATTGTGTAGGACCAGGGCCAGATTAGTTTCACAATCTCAGCCTACTTTTGATGAGCTCCGCATTCTAAATCTACCTTATTTGGGCCTTAAAGCTTCGAAGGAATTGAAAACGAATTGGAATGCTAGAACGGGAGCGGGTTTTTAGGAAACCTATCAATTTACTGAAGACGGTCCTAGAAGATACGATACTGATAAAATATACCGAATACTGGAGGTCCACGTTTGGCATACCCAACTTCAATGCGTTGTTTCCTTTGTCATCACAGCCACAGAATCATTGGATCATAGTAGGAACGACGTCTTGATACTGGTAGGCTTGATTTATTGGCCACTACGCCCAAACTACGACCTATGTAAGTTTGGATGGCCAGCGTATTCCAACTGTAAGGTTTGTCTCGATGATGATAAGTCACTGTCCCGTGATAGCGGGCAGTATGAGCAGCCCTACTCTGTTGGTTGGAACAACCACATATTTTGGGTGTCTTGCTGCTGTGAGCAAGCAGCCCCTCTCTTTTGAACCAATTTCGCGGAATTTAATCCGACCGAACCCGTAGGACATGTACACAAGCCTTACTCCTTCAGTTATATCAACAACCTGTCGTTAAAACTCCTTCTGGTAAAATATCCTTTACATCAAATAACAAGAGGTCACCTCTTTTTGTCAGGTTTGGGCTGTCAGTCTTAGAAGAACATACTTAAGTCGGTACCAACTTCATGGTGATTCCACCCACCACCTTTATTTGACTTGTGGCTCCTTCTTCCTCTTCCTGAGATCTTTGCTTCCGTCCTTTGGAATGTTATGGAGGATTTGACGAAAGTGGACCTCAGATATGCCCGTTAGACGCCTAGATTCCAAATCCGTTTTTCTTTGCTTAACCTCCCTCTTTTAGTATCTAGATAACATGGTAGATGATGAACTGGTTATGCATGTTAATACCGGTAACCTAGTCAAACTGTCGATTTTAAAGCCGAAACTTTTTTACTTGTCGATGTACCTTCAAGATGATTCCTCCCCAGCGCTGAGCTAGTCCTGGCTGCATCAGAATCACAACTCCCATTTTTGTGTGGCTTTTGAAATATAAATAGATTTGGTCCGTAAAGCCTTGCTAGTGTGGCAGGAACATAAGGTTATCTTGACAGAGCCTTCCTTCTTGACTTGGTAAACTTTGAATCGTATGCTAATTGTGTTTAGTCTGCTACATTCGCTTTTCTCCTTTTTGCTAGTAGTACAGCTCCTACAGATTTATTCTGAAAAAAAATTGTAAGTTAATGAAATTTGGAATGGTGGGAGTTTAGCAATAGGAGAAAAGGTAACCGTTGAGTTCCGGGCCGTACTTTGTGAAAATGAAGAGTAAATTCGATTGAACGGATTTTCCGACGCTTTCCCGGCCGTAACTCGGGACAAACGTTGAAATTGGAAAAATGTCAAGAGAAAAAAATAAAGCTATGAAAATTCTCGACAAAAAAGGTCCTATAAGCTTTTTCCGGAAAAACTCACGTTTAATCGGAAAATGGAGGGTAAACAAAAAAATTATGAAAAATTATTTCGAATTTATAATGTTTTCTTTATGCAGGGTGTCCCACCTAAAGTTACAAAGCGGCCGGCTGTGGATAGGTTTTGGATAGGCTGAATGGAATTAAAATAGCAACTTCTCAATCTTTTCAATATACTCTTACATATTCGAAATAATTTTTCAATTAAAAAAAACGAAATTTTGACTTTTATTACCCATAATTCTGGAAGTTGGTCGGGTAGAAGCTTCGCTTTTACAGTTTTAGGTAGGTGGGAGTACTCTGCGTATACTGCTACCATATTTATGAAAGTAGGTCATAGGGTTACACAAATACACAAAGTACGGCCCGAAACTCAACGGTTGCCTTTTCTCCTATTGCTAAACTCCCACCATTCCAAATTTCATTAACTTACAATTTTTTTTGCAGTTTTAGTGATTTTTTTACTCTGGACGCTGTACTATAGGGCTGACTACCTGATTGGAATTAACAACCTCCCTACGTTAAGGTCGTAGTACTTGTAGTAGATTAGGAATAAGAAGTGCGAGACATAATCTCCGCGCATCCGCCACCATGTGCAGTTTATGCCTCCCCGCGCCTTACTCGAGCAGTAAGCCTTTAGGCAAACTGCTAAACTTGTTAAAGGGTCTAATCCACTTACCCGAGAAATAGGCCCAGATAAGAGTGCAATAGATCCAAGCAGGGCCTGCGGTATTTGAGGATCAAACATTTCATAAAACGAATGATAGAAAGAAGTAAGCCAATTTAATTTAAGAGAGCTGATTGTTTTAACAGTACCGAATTAATTTGTTTGACCCTGGGTGTAGCGCACCCCTGACAATTGATTTGACTTTAGGTCCAGCTTAAGGTTAGATTTGGTTCCCATGTCCAATCGTCCCAACACCTACTTTTATGGATTTCAGTCAGAAAAGGTGGAAGGGCGTCCATCAAGAGTGGTATACGGGTGTGGTCTTCTAAAACCCATCAACCCAAGTCTTGTCAACGATCGCCAAAAATTTCGGTACATATTTTGGTTTACTCCCCGAGTTTCTCGAAATATGCGTAAGGCTTAGCATGAGAAGCTTGTCTTTGTTACAAGGTATATTCAGAGCTTCCTAAAGAAAGTTTTTTATAGATTTACTAATATACGCGCTCCTGCCCTCGGCAGTGTTTTTTTGGATATCTTTGTCGACTTATATCACGACAATGAAATTCTCTTTTAGTGACTGTCAACGCTCGTACGGAATAACCTAGAACTAAATATCTTAAATTAATTTTGCAACACATTCAACAAGCCTTAAAAGCATCTCCTTAAGCTTTAACTTTCATTATATTCATTATTTAAATTTTAAGATGAACAAACAAAAATTCTCCTAGTTCATGTTCAGGTAAACCTCAAAATTACCACAATACAATCTAGAAAGCACATTCCACTTTATCACAGCACCTTTATATATATATATATCTCCGTCCAGATAACGTCTCCAGGATAAATTTTTATTTCCAAAAAGGATACACTTGTTTTCCCAGAACATACAAGCACTCTGCCAGAGATTAGCCGGAAGTTAAGAAATTCAGAAGGTTTCTAGCTGGTTACACATACGGTGTTCCTCCGTGTTGGGGCTGGGCTGCCCGGTAAATATGCGGTTTAAGAAATACACTGACTAAGGGCTGCACTACTAGGCACTAGCCATGTTCTGTGCACCTTTGCTTAGGAGAAAAATTAGTTTGAGTGCATTTCAGTCTTTGTCCATGTATCGCAAAAGCATCCTGTCGGCTGTGTTAATTGCAGGAAATTTTATGTTTGGGTTTACCTGGAAGGAGTTATGCAAGGATTCCAGCCGGGAAGGTAGTGTGTAAGGGTGCTTAGCAAAGTAGGATTAAACTTGGCTTTTGCTTGTGAAAGCCTTAAAGTGCTCTACTTAATATGTACTCGTGTGTCTTCGTCATTTTGTTTGAGATTAGAAGATGGTAGTGCATATTTTAGGATGTGCTTTTTTGTTTGTTTATCCTTTTGCATTTTTAATGATTTTCACAATATTATGAAGTTTTAGTTGAATTTTCTTTTAAGTAAAGAGAAATTTTGGGTTGTTTTGTTAGTCTTTAAATGTATTTTTAGTTGTGCTGGTATAAAAAGGTCTTTAGAAAATACCCATAATGAAAAAAGCGATTTTTTTGGTCAAAAAAATCGACGAAATACGTTGACTTTTCAGAGATTAGTCATAATTTGCTAAAGTCAGACAGTTAAAACGACAGTTATACTGCTGTGCCTGCAACTGTGGTTCATGGGTCTTCAAAGCCGTTTTCAGCATTAGGACATAGATTTGCATTAAGGGGACTATCCACTGATTTTTGGTCTAAAATCGAGTTTTTGACGATTTTTTTATTGAATATCCTGATGCACTGAAATCTCCTCTATCATTTAGCGTTTTCAGATTTTAAAAAAACGACATGTAACATGTTTTTTTCGTGTTTTTTCAATAGCGCGCACGGCGTCAAAAAACGCTCGGCACTCAGCGTACGCCACTCGGCCTTTTTTTAAATTGTTATTTAAAAAAAATATTGTTAAAAAGCAATTTTTATAAACAATCGAGAACGATTTTGTTGTTTACTCGATAACAACAATGTTCACACAAAATTTCATGTCGATTGGTTGAGCCAATAAAATTTTAGCTATTCCAGGTAGAAACAAAGGAACGTCACACTTCAAAGACAATTATCTCGAAAGTTTTTTTTTTCAACTTGTTATCAACTTCTAAGCGTAATAACAGCGCGAGTTTTCAACCGATTTTAATTTTATAAAGTGGAAAATGTTCGGAATTTAATATAGAACAAACTTGTCTGGTGGAATTTTGATTTATGAAAAATTCACAAAGTTATAAACAAAAATTTAAATATAGCGCGTGTACCCAGGGCACGTGGAAGATGTGAAACATCTTTGGCGATCTTTATCGTTCTTTAAATTGAATAATTAGTAAGAATAAGTGCTAGTGGTACTTTATATTCTCTCTTACCAATAGTAGCACCAGCTACATTACTATATACATACTAGTAATGAGCGATGTATAAAATATGTACTGTCGAGCTTTTGATTAACAGATACATAAATAGCTACAATGACAATTATTTTCCCATTCAGAGTTTTACACTCAGTAATACAAAATCACCAACAGGTGTCGTCAAGAACTTATGCAGTTCAGTCCTCTCGGGGTTTGGCGTGATAATGTTTACCTTTCATGTTGATTATGATAGATTCCCACTCCTGCTAGAACGTTCGGTCGTTTATATTTAACAACACAATTGAAGTTAGGTACACTTATATCCTCGACTTCATTTATCCAAGTCTCAGTAAGAATAACGATATTCGACTTTTTTATAACAATAACCGTAAGATCCTGACTTCAAAACTCTGGCAATTGAGAGTGTATATCGATAATCCATTTCTCTGACGCATAAAATCTAGCATTTGTTTGTCAATAGTTTCCAAACCATTTGTGGAGAGTCTTCGGAATTCGTCTCGTAAATGTACCATTGCCATTAATGCCCGTCGGCAATGATGAAAGGTCAGATCATTACTACGTGTAGTAATACATAGTCCTTGGATACTTGGTACACGTGACAAAGCCACATAAACTAATGGGGCTACGTTGACTAGTCATGATTACTATGTAGTAAAACCGACTTTTAAGAAGAGAGGGGTGAAGGGGCGGGGTGTGTATGCCGCCCCTTCACCTCTCTCTTTTTAAAAATCGGTTTTACTACATAGTAATCATGACTAGTCTACGTAGCGCTAATGATAGCGAACGCGCTTCCTTGAGAATTGTGTATCGTGGTAGCAAACTGCCTTTTCAAAATTTTAATTTATTCATACAAATATATGTATTACATATGTATTTAGTCTCTCGCTTAGATGAGGCTTATAAATCCAGCCAGAAGACTATAATTATCGATTTCGTTATTTCCGCTCCATAGGCATTGGTAGCCGAATGGTTAAAATGTAGAATCAGCGCCAAGCGGGTCGTGTTGGAATCGCCTTCGAAATATATATTACCTTTGTCCAAAAGTCTAAAATTCGTAATTATATCAAAATTTTGAATTTAAGAAAGACGTAAGTACATTGCATACAAGTTTCAAAGGGTTTAAGAATATATTTTCAAATATTTAACAAAACCCTGTTACTTCATCCATTTAGTTAATATGCCGTATCTTACCTGAAAATTTAGTACTTTTTCAATTTTGACAAGAAATTTTGTTCGGTGTAGGGAATATTTGTTTTGAAATTGCAATATTTGCAGGGAATTTTAAGAAATATTTCTTTGAAATCAAAAGTATTATGGCTTACAATTTAAATAGCATCGGATTTGTTTTAAATATTTGAAATAACAATTTCATATAAAATATTTTTATAGGACCTACATAAATATTTTTATAGCACCTACATTATAGCAACGAATGAAAATTAGTTGTGATAACTAAAATGTTTCAATTTTTAGCTGCCGGTATATGTTTACAATTAAAACAATTGATTGACTTTTGCGCATTATTGTGCTAAAAAATACAGATATATGTATGTACACACCGAGAGAAAAGATCCTATAAAATTAATAAGATTTTCATATAAAAGACCTTGTTAAATTAATAAGACGTCTTTTATTTTTTGACCAATTGGATTTGTCCTGTTATTTTAACAATATTGATCTTGTTAAATTTTTTGGTAGGCCGTAACGGGACATCTTGTTAAATTAACTAGCGTACCTAGTGAATTTTATAGTATAATGTCTTATTAGATTAATACGGCAATCTTCTAAAAATTATAATATCGATCCTTTTAAATTAACTAGAATTTTTCGGGATTATTTTTACCGGATTTTATCCTGTTGTTTCGATTGACTTTTCTGAAATGGAATATATAAGAAACCAAAAATTTCAGTTTTTTAAAAAAAATTTATTTTAAAACCAATACATAAGAAATATAAAAAAAAACATTTGCAAAAGCACAAAATTAACTCAAAATTTTTTAATTCATATAATTTTTTTCCATCATTCAAATAATATAAATGTATAGGAGGTCCTTCAAATCTTGTAATATTAAAAATTAGTTGTTTTTCTAATACATTGTTGATTACATGCGATTGTAAATGATCTTAGAATTCTTGTACTTCCCATTGCTTGCAGTTGTGATTAATATATTCTCCAGTGGTGTTCTGGTTTGATGAGTAAAACTTCCACAACTTTCTGATGACAACCCAGGTTCTGCACTCTTCAATGATTCGACCCTACTTTCACAATATGAAGGTGATAACGCGTCGGCCTAAACATGTAAAGTCATTAAAAGCTTACAGTTGATATAATGCTACATACCTTTATTATTTTCCACTGGGAAAGTTTTTCTCCTTATTCCTATTTCTGGTTTTGGGAAGATATCATTCAATTCCGATTCTCTTGTAATCGAAGACTTTCGAGGTCTAATTTGTACGCTGTAAAAATAAGTTAATGATTAATTAATTGCTGATGTAGCAACCACGATGACAGTAGTAAGTAGCATTCACTACCACAGATTGCTAATTAAAATAGTAGCATTTAAGATAAGTAGAGTATAATACTTACACTTTAACAATTTGTATAGCTCTGCATCAAATCCAAATATTTCAAAAATCAATTTTTTCATTTCCCCATCTTCTTCATTAATTTCGAGTTCGTCTATACTTTCACTATTTAACACAAATTCACTAATAACTCTTTCGTCTACACAATAAACTATGTTATTTGTTTCCATTTTTCGATGAAACTCGACTAGTTCTGGTAGCGTCCAAACAAATAATGAACAAAATTGTGAAATTCTTATATTTTTTACGGTATGTGTATGAGACTCTCATTTTAATTTAATAAGATTCCTATAAGAATAATGTAAACTTCTGGAGTGAGTCACACCTGTTACTAGACGGTCTTGTTTATTTAACAAGAATCTTATAAAAATAAAGGGATATGTCCCGATAATTTCATTGGCGCGTGTTTAAAAAAGTAAAAGGGCCGATCTTATTGGTATAACAAGAAAAAGCGGGATAATTTAATAGGAATCTTTTTAAATATACTAGATTTTGTCTTGTTAACCTGACAAGATGAGTTATAGGATATTTTTTCCTGAGTGCATGAGTGCATAAGTCCATAACTCAAATTTTTAGATAAAATGTAATTTAAGACCGCCCATTAACCATTTTTATAGAAAATCAAGTAAATTAAGCTAAATAATCATTTTCATTAATCGGTAGTAGCCCTTCTACAGACAGAATTCTAAGAAATCCGTATGCTCCATCTAAATTTTTTAAGAAATTTACTGTCTCAGTAATATTTTGTGCAATTAACATTAGTAAGAGTCCTTTTAAACTCTTATGCACCCATTGCTTTATTATACCTTTTTGGATATACATAATTTTAAATTAAAGCTTTGAAATATAAAAAAATTCAAATGCCTCGATAAAGAATTGAACCTGAGACTTTTTCGGAATATCAACGTCAAATATCATACACTCAACCAACTCGTCCATTCTAGGATTCTTGGTTTGTTATTCTGGCTCGTCGCATATAAACACTTTTCTTTTGTGTTCCTCTTTTTTTAATACCTCCATCTTATTCTGTCTTCCTCAATACAGATATTCCGTCGCTTTCGAATCGTTGCAAATCACGACAACAATTGCATTAAGCCAAGCGTTGCAACCTTGAAAAATTACTCTCAACGCGCGCAAAGATGTTTCACATCAAAAAAAACTCGGAAAAACCACCATTTATGGCCCATTTTTGACTTTTCGGCACATATTCGTGGATTGTTGATAAACAAAAGATGATATCGAAATTTTGCCAGAAAAATTTGTTCATTATTAATTACCGAACATTTTGACGCCAACAAAATTAAAATCGGATAAAAATCCACGTACTTATTTTATTATTCGTTAAAGTTGACCTATTTTCCAATTGTTATTTAATAAAAAGTTGTTGTCGACCACGATTTTGTTGTTTACTTGATAGAAGCTATATTCACACAAAATTTCATCAAAATCGGTCTATTAGATCAATTTTTAGCCATTTCACTGGATGGTCCCCTTAATATAAACGCAGGAACTGAGGCGAGGCTCTTGGAGAGCCTGATTGGACCTTTGAAAACAACATGACCAAGAATGAATAGAGCTCTCTGGTGCTGCTTTTGCATGCGAACACCGACCGATCTCCACTTTTCTGGATTCGGTTCGCCCGGCCGATTCAAATCCTGTGTGCTATTATGACTGGCATTCACCGAATTGGTGGTCGTCTGAATTACCGTGTCCTGGCTGGAGGCCAGAATTTTCGTTCGCTTATTTATTTTTATTCTTAAAAATTACCAATAGGTTTGTTTGAAAGTTAAGTTGTGGTGCATCTAGTCGGCGATCTACGACGGCGATTTTTTCCAAAACTGCTAGAGAGTCGTGGAAGGGACCAATACCGAGACTACCGCTAATATGGCACGTTATGTGTGATTCCACACGAGCGTACACATGACACGACAAGAGTCGCCTGCGAAGTGGTTTAGTGAGAAGAGGATGAGAGAGAGGAGAGGACGATGGGCAGGTAGTGATGTGCGACACTGTATCGATTTTAGAAAAAATCGATATTTTCTATTTTCTTTTTTTCCGATTCTTTTCCAGTCGATTCGTTTTTAGATAATCGATTCTTTTTTCGAGAATCCTACTCATCAACTGCAGTATACTTTTCACCATATATCATCCGACTAAACCAACAATAGTGCATAGTATTACAAACCGCGTTTATGTCCAGGACCGGACCGGTACCAAAAAAAGGACCAAAAAGGACAAAAAAACTCCCATAAACGAGGACGTGACCGGTCCACTTTTGGTCTTTTTGGGGAGCCGGACTATAGCAGACTGAACCATTTCGGTACAGACAAACAAACTGTTTAGGCCAGTTGGAAAATCTTCCCATTACATCGTCCTTCTTTCACCCTCTTCTTTACAAACGAAACGTTTCAGCAGATTTTTGTTGGTTGGTTGTTGGCCCGGATGAAATTGACCGTAACGGACTGCCAAGAGGGAATTTCGAATATTGTACTCCATTTTTATAAAATTGATTTTTTAAGAAAATTTTATTGAAAGATCGTTTTCATTAAAACGAAAAAACGATTCCGAAAATCAATTTTATATTTTCAAAATCGCCCATCACTATGGGGAAGGCACACAAATTTGAACGATATTTTCAGCAGATTTTTGATCGAACACTTTGACAGCTACTGCATTGTTGTTGTTTTTTTCTGAAATTCCCTTTTGCTCGCAAAGAGAATGTCTAAAACAACAACAACGCCAGTATGATTTGTTGCCTGCAAGTTTTTCCCTCGTGTAGATTTTTCACCGAACACCAAAAGAGAATTGACGATTGTAGACGACTTCTGTCTGTCGTGTGTTCACAGCGCCGGCCCTGTGATAGAGCGAGAGGAGTGGCAAGGGGCGCCAAAATGAATGCGAAAAACAATTTCGAGGCATCAACCTGGAGAGAAGAAACTCGACAAAACCCGCAATCCCAAGGTGTGAACAATCGTAATGAATCGTGCTGCTCCCGTGTAAAGGCTGCTAGGCTCTGCGTGGCCCTAAAGAAAAGAGGGATAGGGATACCAATCTTCTTAATAATAAGAGGGTTAGATTCACTGGATCCTCTCCAGGCCACAATAAACCGGCTAAAAAGCCTTCAGAAAAGAAGTCCGACGCACCCATAATGGTTCTAAAAAGCATGCTTGAAGTATGAAATAATAGCCGTGTTCCTTTTCTACTTTTAAGTACTCCGGAGTAAAAAATTAAAGGAACGCAAAATTTGTCGATTTGAGTAAAACCTATGAATTCTCTGTGGGAGCAGGAGTAGTTCCAAGTAAGAAAGAACACGGCTAATGCGTCCACACGACAAGGGCTTTTGGAAGATTGTGAGGTCTTTCAAATGAAGTGATGACTATCTTCCTTTTAGTAAGGGAGCTGGCACTTGAAAAAATCGTGTCGTCCCAACCTTCTGTCGTTTCGTATATAAGCTTTTCAAGTAATTTCAAGCATTTTTTATAATATGAAATTTTTTCAGGAAGTGGACCCACCTAGGGGGTTGGTGTTAATTTGAAAAAAATTTCTGCCGTTGGGTATGTAGGTTCTATTAGGGCTAAATAACCGTTAAATACTAGTGGCAGAATTTGTTGACCATTTGCTGAGGGGGGGGGGTGAAATGGCAACTTCGGCTAGGGGTGGCTTGGGGAGGTTGCAAATGGATATTTATGGATTAAAAAAATATTTAAGTTTTTTTCTTTTTTTAAAAATACTCCCTAAGCCAGCTGGTTGGAAACACAGCTGCTGGAGGCGAGTAGCTTTTCCTCTCGGGTTGAGAGTAGCGTTTGTGCAGGTGTACAATGGCTAGTACCTACTCGCTGCACAGCTGACGGTTGCCTCTACACTAGAGGCAAGCAATTTTTTGTTTTTAAAAATTTTGTTTTTTTTTGGTTATCCATAGAGATCCCACAAGTAATGCGGAAGTGAGTCCATCCTGCGAGAATCGCTTACCAGGATGAGGTACTTATCCCCTGGGCAACCGGGGGAATCATTTTCGACCAGCTTGCTTGTAAAGAGTCACTAACTGGCCACCCAGTCATCGGCATGGTAAACACCTTAGCCTAAAAGTGCGGAAAAGGGAGAAAGGAAAAAAGGGGGAGAATTGGAATGTACGTAACTTCGTCTGGCTTCTTCGTAATTAGCCTGTTTGGTATTGGTGTCCCTACCGGTGGCTTGCTTAGTTCTCCAGCTTACCACCGCACACATAGCCTAATGCTAACTAAAAGCACGCAAGCGCTACCACCACGGCAACGTATAGATACCTGCTGAGGTGCTGTGACATAAGTCGACACCGATTTTTCAGAAAAAAATACCTTTAGCATATTATTCTTGAAGTGTGTGCTTCCATCTTAACTGAAATCGATAAAAGTAGGTGTTGGGGCGATTGGCCATGGGAACCAAATCTGACCTTGATCTTGACCTAAAGTAAAAGCAATTAATCACAGGACAAACCAATTATCATGTGTGCGCGTGGCTCCAGGGTCAAACTAATTAATTCGGCACTGGTAAAACGATCAATAATAATTTTGCCTGTAAATAATACTGAGGAAGTGGCTTAGAATTTCAGAATATCTCAGCTGAGGTTATAAAATGCGATTGATTTCACTGGTAGGTCAAATCCAGAAGTATATGAAATCCGTAGGTAGGTCAAATCCAGAAGACTATGAAATCCTTAAGGGCGAATTAAGCATTGTTTTTTTGTTGTATATCCATCAAAATGTTCACCTACTCCATTTATACATTCATCTTGTACTCGTACATATCATTTTTTGCTGCTATCATCCATTCAAGTACAATCTAAGATGAGTTATCATGCTGCGGAATCCTTAAAACACTGGCAACTGACATTGAATGGGGAAAAACTACCGCTTATAAGTCCATAACCCGAAACGGGGCCGCATTGTAATATCAATTCTCATTTTTTTTTTGGTATCCCATTTTGTATATGAGAACAAAAACGCTTCCGCGCTGAAATATGTGTTGCTCTCCATTTTCTTTCTAAAGGTAATTTATCATCTTTTAAAAGTAAATAAAAACAATTTTTCAACTCACCCCAGTCACACCCTAAAAAATATGTATCAAAAAAAAAAATAAAAATGTATATTTATATATTTTTTTTTCTTTCCTATTCATCATAGGTACTCAGCGAGGATTCTTCTAGAGGAGGGATAAGCTTTATTACTAGTAAGGAGGAAGCAACGAAATCGATTCTTCTTATTGAGGATGCCGACATAGCAGATTCGGGAAAGTACTCATGCTATCCATCAAACACGGAAATAGCTAGTATTCGAGTTCACGTACTGAATGGTAAGTGCCTAAGACCCATTTGCTCCTTTTTGCATATTTTACCCTCGATTTGGTATGATGGTAACCGCCCCTCCCCTTAAGAACCACTCCACCACACTCGAGCTCCTATCGAATATTTAATAATAATAATAGAGTTTATCCTTCTAGCTCAGAAGGTACACTTCTCAGCTGGGCTGAGAAACGGGCCACGCCTATGTGCAGGAACCGAACCAGCCGAAAGCACCAAAAAAGGTATAAGAAGAGAAAACACCACATAACGAGCATGCGATCGAAAATGCAGGCTCCTTCTCGACCCTCCCCGGCACTCCGGTACCAAGCCGGTCCGGTCCCTGCACACAAACGCGGTCACATTTACCACTGCACAGTGGCTCAGCTAAGACATGCAAACATAAAAAGTGTTAAAAACATATAACTTAAAACAATAATAAATGCAATACACAAAGAAGCGTGCAAGAAAAGTCAGTCAAGTGAGATTGAAAAGGCTCCTTTTAAGGACGTCCTTACTAATGCTCACGCTAAAAACATCAATATTTTTATTCACATTAATGAGCATGCGATTAACAGGCTCGAATCTGCCGTAATTCGTGTTAGAGGAGTTGGTGTGTAAGAGAGGTGGCCCTCTCAAATTGTATCCACTCTCTCTAAACGATGTACGGCGACTCAGAAAACCTGAGTCGACCTTTCCATTAAGGAGCTGATGAACAAATACAACATCGGCTACCTCACGACGCCTGCAAAGAGAGCTTAAGTTGAGTAACTTAAGCCGAGATTCATATGGTGGAAGAACTATTGGATTATCCCAAGGAAGATGATTCAGTGCGAATCGAACGAACCTCCTTTGAACTGACTCAATTCTTCCAACGTGCGAGGAGTAGTGAGGAGACCAAACCTGGGACCCATACTCGAGTAATGGTCTGACAAGAGAGATATAAAGGTGTTTAGTAATCAAGGGGTTATTGAACTCTTTGGACCACCTTTTTATAAAACCCAGGACTAAACTACCTTTGGAAGCAATATAGTTAATGTGGGCAGCAAAATCGAGTTTACTATCAAATCTAATCCCGAGATCTTTTACAAAATTAACACGACGGACACTCTCGTTAGAAAAGGTGTAGTTAAAAATTATAGGACTACGACCTCTCCCAAAAGTCATGGTTTCACATTTACTAATATTGAGAACCAGGTTGTTGTTCACACACCAAGAGTAAAAGGTGTCAAGGTCAGCTTGCAAAAGTTTGCAATCCTCGATACTCTTTATGTGACGATACAATTTGATGTCATCAGCGTAAATCAAGATTCTACAGTGTCTTAGCAAGGGAACAATGTCATCAATTGATAGGATAAAGAGCAGGGGACCAAGATGACTTCCTTGAGGAACACCGGATGACGCTTCAATGGTTACCGATTTGGATCCACGAAAAAGAACTTGGTAGGTCCTGTCAGCTAAGTAAGACTGGAACCATGCTAGAAGGGCTCGTGGAAAGCCTAACATCCTCAATTTAAGAAGTATAATGGAGTGGGAGAGCTTGTCAAATGCCTTACTAAAATCAGTGTAAACGCAATCAGTCTGGCAACCGGAAACGAAGCCCTCGACAGCATGAGAAGTGAACTCAAGAAGATTTGTGGTAGTGGAACGAGCTGCAAGAAAGCCATGTTGGTTCGTTGATACCAACCTCCTGCAGATAGGCGCGATTGCGGAATAGATAATCGATTCAAAGAGTTTCGGAATGACAGACAACTTTGCAACTGGTCTATAATTCGATATTTCGTTCTTGCTACCACTCTTGTGAATAGGGATTATGAACGAATTCTTCCAAAGAGTAGGGAAGTACCCTTTGTCAAGGGATTTATGAAAGAGGATTTTCAGAGGAGACTGGAGAACTTCTGCACAGGACTTAAGGACAGCAGGAGGAATACCATCGGGGCCAGAGGTGAAGTCAAATGGGAGTTCGTTTATATGTTTGACAATATCAGCACTGGTAATTGAGAGAGGTAAAATATTCGCCTCACGGTTAGTAAATATGTGGCGGAAATTATTGTCGTTAGGCTGAAAGTCAGAAGGTGAGAAAGATTGACGAAAGAATGAGGCAAACATGTTGCAAATCGCATGCGACTCACTACTAGACAAGTCCGTGTGCTGCATGGTATTAGGGTAGTTATCAACCTTTTTCTTAGAGTTGACGAATTTAAAGAAATTTTTTGGGTCAGTGAACACTTTATCGTTCATACAGCTAAGATATTCACGATACAGAGAAGAAGAAAGAGAGCGAAATCGGTTGTAACAATTTATAAATAAATTGAGACTCGGAGTGTCCTTTCTCTTTAAATAGGATTTCCAGAGTCTGTTCTTCTGATTTTTCAAATGCTTGAGCTCATTATTGAACCAAGGTAGAGATGAACTGGGTAATTTTTGAGGCTCATAAGGTACACAAGAAATCAGGGCTTCGTATAGTACGCCATAAAATCGTGCCACGTCGTCATCCAACTCATTTGCAGAAAGTAAACTGTTGAAATTAGTCAAGGCAAGCTTAGATGACAGCTCACTAAAATTAGCCTTTTTGAAGTTAAAGGCATGGGATACCACCTCCGGACAAGGATTATTCTCAGAATTGAAGCAATAATTGAGCAACAGAGGAGGATGGTAATTGTCAACAGATGATATGACTATTGGACTGGGTTCAATAGTCATGTTGACTGAGTCCGTAAAAAATACAAGATCCAACTGCCTCCCCAACACATTAGTCACCCCACTCATTTGGTTCAAGCCGAGTGAGAATAGGGAATTGAGAAAACAGGACTCTTTAAGATTAAAGTTCCCTTCAGGGAGGTAGTTATCGTCATCTTCGACATATACCCATTGAATATTGGGTAAGTTGAAATCGCCTAAAAGTAGTAGTTCATCGCCGGTGTCCATCATACACTGGATATGATCAACACAAGAGATGAGAATATCATAAAGGTTCTTACCTCCATCGTCAAGTGTGCTTATCATATCTGGTGGGATATAGCAGCACAGCAGGTAGAGTTTAGATTTAGAAAAGGAAATTTTGAGAGCGACAAGCTCAACGTCAAGGTGGTTGGAGAAACTAGGAAGCGAAATTGGGATACAATTAAGATGGCTGCTGCAAGCAAGAAGTACGCCACCCCCACGAGCTTCCGAGTCAGTGTAACGGTCCCTACGAAAGACTTGATAGGAGGAATCGAAGAGTTCAGCATTAAGAATGCCTTCATGGAGCCAGGTTTCAGTGAATGCTATGACATCGAACCCACTAGCCGCCGTTGCCTGAAGGATGTAGTTAGTTTTAGACCTGGTCCCCCTTACGTTCTGGTAGTAGAGGGAAAGCGTCTCGAGTTTTTTGGCATCAGCGCAGCGCTCGGAGTGGAAGCGTTTGCATGATGGGTTCGAGTACGGGTACGCGGGACAAAAATCTTGGTAAGGGCACCTGCAGGCCAGAAACCAGGGTCCAAAATAGTCTCGGCAATGTCAGGCGGTGCAGACAAAACAAAAGAAGCAACAGGCTTGGAAGCCTTGCTGACTTTTCTGCACAAAAGCGTCCCAGGGTCTATAGATTTCATTCTTAAGTATTCGAGGATAGTCTCCACCTTAGTTTCAGGAGAGAAACGGGAGATGAAGATATCTAAAGGCCTCGGGACAGTAACCAGAGGGATACAAGGTCCCAGAGGATCAGCAGTTTCAGTGACCGGGGGATCACTCACTATTGGAGGCGAAGAGGGTGATATTGAGGCAGTCTCAGAGGTCGACTCTGTCACTAGAACGCGGGGCGAGGAACTCAAGGTGACACCATCACCAGAGGTGGTTTGACGACTTCGACCATTCCTGCGACTTTTACGACGCGCTTTAGGACCTGGCGCGATTGAATTGTTTTCCGCCGGTGTGAGGATAATATTTTCGGAGATAGAAGCAGCCGTGGAGCAAGGTGGGGAAAGAATCTGCTCCCCTACCTGTTGGGCGCTATCAGGTACCGCCACCGCAGAGGGGGAGTTTTTCCTATCGAGGACGCTTTCAAATTTCAAAGAGAGAGAGTTCAGGACATTGTGATTTTGAACCACTGCTGTTGACAGCGATTCTATATCAGCCCGAACACGCCTCGTACTCCTTTTAATATCATCCAGTATAGGATGAAGAGAAGCAGAGGAGTTGAAAGTGCAAGAAGAGGTGGCCACAGGATTCAGGATGGCCGAATGTATGTCGTCAATCGATTTCAAAGGATAATTACCTAAGATTGTGTTGATAGACATGCACATTGTTGGAACTGTTCTTTAGCCTGATTTCATATATCCGATAAAGATATATGCGAGAACGTTTTTTTTCTTTCTTCGTTCATGAATCCTTTTTGGTGCTAAGCCACGTTTCAGTAATTTATGCCATGTTTGTAATGCTTCAAAACGAACCATCTACGTATACTGCGGAACCCTTATCGGGAGAGGAGATTTCTTCCTTGTTAGCTGCTGGTAGTTGCTGGAATCGATTCGTATCAGCGTCAGCTAAAGTCATGCCGAGTTATGAAGAACTCTTAATTTTTTTTAAAGTGGATTTGATCTTGTTGGAGCGATGATTGATAAGTCATACTTCATTTACGTTTTCCCAACACCCTGATTAAATCATGAATATTGCATGCATGCATGGATTAAAATTTTAATGCAATAATTATTATAAAGGCGAGTCGAGATAGATCCTTTGATGGGATTATGTGACGGAAATTTGAACAAATATGTAAAACTTCTTTCATGGCTGCAGCCAGGATTTAGCTTAAGGTGGGCGGTGGGGTTGGGGTGGTTACAAGGAAAAAAACTCAATATTAAGTGGTTTTTTAAAATTTTTTTTATTACAACACGTCAAAAAACCCTAGTTGCAATGTTGTTCTAACCAAACTAAATTAAATTTCAACACTAGTCTTCGATGTTTCTAGCTATTGAGCATAACCAGTTTTTTACCCTGCGCAAAGGGCTGAAAGATTTGTCGATAGTTCAAATTACAGCGTAGAACAATTACGTTTTTAACTACACAGTCGCAGGGCCGGCGCACAGTGTGAAATTTTGCAAACATAGGTAGACAAAATTCGTATTGTCATTACACACTTGTATTGTTTATGTGTTTGGACTCATATGACAATACAGACACAAAAGGAGCTTATTAGGCAAATTTTCATTACAAAAAATCATTTTAAATCTGATTAAAGAGCTCAAAGTTCAATAATCACTATGTACATACTTATAGTCCAGTTGTTAGGGGTTTTGACCTCTAACTAAATGTTAACTAATTTTTTTTTAAAATAGTTTTTAGTGAGTAGAATATGTTAAAAAAATGTTTCGCAAAATTGGTTATACGCTACCCCTAAAAACCACCCCCTAAAAACAAAAAATTCAGTTTTTGGCTAATATATCTTAAACGGTAAGTCTTATCATCAAATAGTGTTTACAAAGTTTGTAGATTATGGGATTCTCTACAAAAAAAGATATTATACATTCTGCCGTAAGAATTGCGATTCATGAGATATCGCCGCTTTAAAGATTTAAAATACTCATATCCCCTCATTTGCAACTTGTAGGTCATCAGACGTTCAACAAATCCTCTGTTGGACTACGTGCCTAATATTTCCAGGTGTGATTCCTGGATGTATTTGAAGAAAAAAATGTTCTAGAGAGGGGGTTATCCCCACTATCCACTAAGATACAGGGTGTTTACGATTTTTTTTTTAATTTACTTAAACTTGAATAACTCCTAAACTCATTTATCGTAGAGCAACGTAATCAAGTTCATCTTTTAGATAAATGCGTATTCTTTTATTTGATATAGAGGACAGAAACTTGAGTGACTCCGTTTAGACGGTATGTTGCTTCAAAGGAATACGATAGTATTTTTTTAAATTTTTTAAAAAAAACGCGAACAAATAGTAAACTGAACTTTAAATATTTAATTGTTAATAACAAATACTAATTTGAAACACTTTTTACAACTATTAATACATAAATAAAGGTCTCTTCATTACTTTTAAAATGATACCTCATTTAACTCGATACGATGAATAGAAGCGGAGTTAGAAAGATTTGAAAAAGGGTATAATCGGCGAGTGACGTAAATTTTACCTCCCCCCCTTATTTTTGAAAATATTGCCCGAAAAAAAATATATGTCCGGATATAGTACAGTACAGCTGGACTGGAAAATCGGGGTATGCGCTCAAAAATTCTTGGAAGGATGATTTTTCATAAATCGTTAATGGAGCATAAAAGAAGCTTAACTTTAAATTTGAGGGAAATTTCGAGTGGACGTTTTTTGGAAAACTCAAAAAGGTTTTGAAAAGCGTTTTTCTCTAAATCTACGCATTTTAGAGAAAAGTTGTTTAAACAAAAAATGTAGAGGACATTGTTACCTACAATTTGTTTCATAGAGGTCAGGCTGTACAACTTCAAATACAGAAGCTAGGTGGCGCCAAAGTTTCCAAAAAAGTATTTTTTCGGTTTTTGTCCCAGAAAAAATGGTTTTTTTACAAAAGTGTAAATCAGTAAATTGTTCCTCTTAAAA
The DNA here is from genome assembly GCA_963855945.1 of Thereva nobilitata. Taxonomy (NCBI): domain Eukaryota; kingdom Metazoa; phylum Arthropoda; class Insecta; order Diptera; family Therevidae; genus Thereva; species Thereva nobilitata. The sequence continues at coordinate 21,703,533 of OY979696.1, forward strand.
ATGTCTACAACATTTATTTAAACTTTTTTTCCCTCCGACTTACCGTTCCAAAGTTATAGTGTGCTGAAGTGTGAGAATTGTGCTCTGAAGACGGCACACAGTTTAATTTGAGTACAGTTATAATTGGTACGTTGCCATTGAATGAGCTATGATTGTTTAAACTGATTAACAACAACTCTTAATAATTATTATTGTTTTAAAGTTCAACTCCAATGAACAATGTATTATTGTGATCAATACTAACAGATTTTTGAGACAAGCTGTGGGCAATGCGTATGATATATTTTTTTTGACACAACAGAAATAATAAAATAGAATGGTGTATTAGTAATACGAATAAAAATGAAGAATTTGTAATTTCAATCACTAATAAAAGATAGTATAAATAAAATTATAAAATTAATTATGTCGTCGTTATGTATGCATACCAACTGAAAAATGGACGCTTTTTAGTACCTAACAATAGCACCGTTAACTACGCAGCGTAGCATTTACTGCCTATAACTTTGGAACGGTAAGTCGGAGGGAAAAAAAGTTTAAATAAATGTTGTAGACATTTTTAAGAGGAACAATTTACTGATTTACACTTTTGTAAAAAAAACTATTTTTTCTGGGACAAAAACCGAAAAAACACTTTTTTGGAAACTTTGGCGCCACCTAGCTTCTGTATTTGAAGTTGTACAGCCTGACCTCTATGAAACAAATTGTAGGTAACAATGTCTTCTACATTTTTTGTTTAAACAACTTTTCTCTAAAATGCGTAGATTCAGAGAAAAACGCTTTTCAAAAACTTTTTGAGTTTTCCAAAAAACGTCCACTCGAAATTTCCCTCAAATTTAAAGTTAAGCTTCTTTTATGCTCCATTAACGATTTATGAAAAATCATCCTTCCAAGAATTTTTGGCGCATCAATATTACATCTGTACTGTACTAATATGCGTAAAAAAAATTTGAAGCAAATCAAAAATGTTGATTAATAAATGCTTTGTAAAAGAATGCCTCATATCGAAGGGCACTCTCCCAGGAATAGAATGGGTCATTCTGCAAAAAATATTTTTTAATTAATTAATTCGGAAATTTTCGCAGGATGTTTTTTGTGACTTATATTTTACAATGTTTCAAGTATAAAACAAATATAATTATAAAGCGGAACTCGGCGAAACTATTAGTTAAAACCATCATTACACGTTACAGAATGATAAAAATTCTAAGCTAATGTACTTACTTTTTAAATAGTCGCTTTTGGTCCAAAAATATACCGATTAGCGAACACTATTTCCAGTTACTATCAGAAAACTTAACGAAAATTACGATCCGTACACAGTTATGGTGGTGGATGCCGCTGCAACAGTACTTTGTTCACGCGAACTGGTAGCACAATGGAGAAGGAGTCAGAGGAGTGACCTGCGAATTCACGTTAACGCATATTACAGCGCTCATTATCACGAGTTGTTCCTGCAAACAATTTCTCGGCTTTTCTCGGAGGCTCGCTTTCTCGAACCATTCTCGATTCGAAAACTGCTTGCGAAAGGTACGAGAAAAGCTTCAAAACCCACCATAAAAGCTTTCCTAGTACATTGGTTTCGATATCTTGCTCCGCTTTTATTGCCTTCGAATTCGTTTACGAGTCGCTTACGAGCCCGAGTTCGAAGCAAGCTCTCGCTTTTGCGTGTCGTTCTCGAATCGTTTCCGAACTACTAAAGTACAAAGAGAAATTATACTTTATGCACACTTGAAAAATTTATTTTTTTCAAGCTAGTTTTTTAAAATTGCACACTGTGCGGCGGTTGGAGTTCAGCCCGAGTGGTTAGTTGGCCGGGAGGGATATACATATATAAGAAAAAGGGATAAGATTTAAAATAAATAAAATTTTTGTAACTTCGAAATAAACTCTTTATATGTATTTATTAATTAAAAATATGAAAAAAAACACTTATTTGCGTAACGCAGACTGTCTTCCGCTTTATATGGGCAGAAATAAACACTTATTTAATAGTTTTTCTAGATCAAGCTTATCAGTGATGACAGTGTGGCGACCACCATTCCATTACACTAAAACAGTTCGAAGGTGTAATAGGGCTATCGAATTGAGCCAATCCTGGCAGCATTGTTGTTCTCAAATAACTCTTAAATCGACATAAAAAAGATAAACTCCTTTCATTAGAACATGAAGATTCTGATATTGTAAACTCCATGTTTCCAGTTGGAAAATCCATCATCAACCCAGGCTTGAGTATGTGAGTCAAAAGTGCTTATCTATTAACTTTGGCTTACCACGCTTCAGTGCAAACACTACAAATACCTTGATTATTTTTCAAGCCACGGTTATTAGTTCAAGCCACGGATGTTTTTTGGCCCAGCTTTTAAAGTAGCACCTTTACAGTCGGAGCTAGAAAAAAAGTATACTATTTTTGCCGCTACTTCGTCCCTTGTGGTACAATATACTATCCCTCATGTGATTTTTAACGCATGTTAACGCTATATATGAATACACACGTGCACCTATATACACCAGGCATCTTTTGAACACAGTAATAGATGAAATTTTTTTACTGATAAGTATGTATGTAGTGTAGGGATTAGGTATACGCCGTATAAGTATGAAGTCAAAGTCATATCAGTCTTATATTGAAATATTAAATATCGTACCACAATTACTACAGCTATGGAGCCAATTCATAGGTTAGGCGACTACAGCAGACAGTTGCTTCGGTTTTCCCTCCAAAAGCTCTCTATCCCACAGAACCCTACAGCTATAGCTATAGTATATACCTATACTTTTGCAAAGGATCAACTTATTCATTACATTATTGAAATTAATTATTATTATTTAATTTTCCATTTCCAAAAAACCCCCAAGTAACAATTTTTTATAATTTTAAAGAATTTATGTCCGCCATATTAGATTAGCGATCTTTAATCTTGATATTTCAAAATTCGGGCCCAATAGAATTAAAGGCAATTTTATGACGAAAAGTTTGCAAAAAAAAATTTTTAAGTTTCATTAATTCCAGGCTTTGGGATTATCGTTTGTGCAAAAAATGAGCTATTTGCCCCACTGTGCGCCGCCTGCGGAGAAATTAATTGTATGGGAAACTCTCTGGCGGGCGGACGACGCCACCTCTGCCGCACCAATTTGTTTGGGCCTTTAAAGGCCCGTCCTCACTACGCGGACTTGAGGTGAAACCCCAATGTAGACTTGGCTTGCTTGAACTTGGTGAGCTTTTCAGGTACCACGTGCCAAAGCAAAACAAGCCCAACAAGCCAAAACAAAACAAACCCAAATACACGCTTTGCTTTAGTTGCTTTACAGTTTGCTTTTCATGAGCACAGGAAATAGAAATAGTACACGAAAGAGGTAAGAGGTATGAATTTTGCGGAATTTTTCCTTTGGAATGGACATTATTGTTTCATAAAAAGAACAAAGGATCGAATGTAAATATCTATTGTTGTGTAGAGTGATAAAGAAGCACAAATGGTTTATGGCATTAACTCTTCAAACATTTACGAGAAATTTGTTAAAATGGGATATAGAAATAGTTGCCTCAGATTAATTTTGAACTCTTAAATATTTATAGTTAATGTTATTCCCAAAAAAATAATTTCTTTATGAAATAAATGTTCTCAAACTTCTACAAACATTTATTTCTCTAAGAAGCAAAATAAATATTAAACGAACGCGAAAGCATACAAAGCATCAAAAAATTGAACATTGGTCATTTCGAGCTTTGCTTTGCTTTGCTTTGGCTTTGCTTTGACTTTGCCGCTTTTTCATTTGGTTTTTCCCATAACAAAGCACTGGTTTATTTGATATGCCAAAGCAAAGCAAAGCACTAAAGGAAGCCAAGCCTACATTGGGGTTTCACCTTTATATCCCACGCGCTTTTGGCCGTACGCCCAGACAAAAGCGCGCGTGATCTTTTAATTTTCTGAATCATGAGTGAGAAAAAAATCAATTCCCATTTGAAAGGCCGTACGCGCTTTTGAAAAGCCCATATTGTGTGGACGTACAATGTACCTTTTTAAGCACAGCCTTTTGTCCGCGCAGTTTTGCTGCACTGCCCAGAGTTTGCGCTCTGAGAGCCTGATTGTTGGGCTCCAGGGATTCAACTCTAAATTGAACTGAACAAGCATGTTTATTTGAACTCTCACAGCTCAAAAAATTGTCCGTGTAGTTTCGAAGGTCGAGTGGGTATTTTACCCACTCGGAGTTTTTCGAGTAGGTACAACTACCCACTCAACCAACCGCCGGCCCTGCACAGTCGGAAATGTAAGCCTTCAGGAATGCATTGTGGAAACATTCATTATGAAGGCAAGGAAGCCTCACTTTTGGATGCCGAATTCATTTCTCTTTTTTCATTGATATCTTAGGGTGTGAAGGTGTACAGTTATTGTAATTTGTAGTATACCTATTATCTTGTAGATGTCGATATATGAGAAATAGTTCTTGTTCTCCCTGTTATTGGTAAATTTTAGTATGCTTTTAGAGGCATGCTCCTCGTTCGTCCGTCCATTTTGCGATTTTAAAAACGACTCATTTTTGGAAAATCGGTCGTTCCGGCAGTTACAATAAAATTGTTTCCGGGAAATGCTTACTTGGCACTTCCCACGATCGACATTCGCACGTTCAATGCTTATTTCGAATTTCTCACACTTCTCACCAGAGTAAAAATAAGACTACCCCGTTCTTAGGCTGAAGCAGCGTCAAAACGCCTGTATGGCATAGAAACTAGGCACGGTACGCCTGAGTAAAACTTCTACTATTCTAAATGCAGCCCGCTACAGGCATGTATCAATAAAAGACGCACGGAACATTTCAAACGAAGTAAGGTACGCTCACATCTTTTGAGATTAAAGGGAGCAAAATGGAGCTTTAACAAATTGTATAGGACGAAGAAAACGGCCAATTATCTTGGTGACCATAACGGGTGCCATTAGCATACTCAATAGACCGGTTCTCTTTCGATTGCGTAGGTCAATCAGTATTGGACGAGGTTAGTACTAAGTTGGGGGACCGCTTGGTAAAACGACACTCGTGTTTCGAATGGTCGATTACGAATACAATCATATCTGACGTGCATACCTAGACGGGCGCATTTCTAAATATTCATGTCTGTAGCCGGAGCGTGCACAACACTGTGGCAGACGTTTTTTTGCGTGCTTGTTGCGGGTACGTATTAGTTGAAGGGAATTAAACAAAAAAAAAGCGAAGTTATGATGTAGTTGGGAAGTTGGTTTATTTTGGTTTTTTTCTTTACATATCGCTGGTTTGCTAGAATAGTGACGCAACTAAAAATGATTGATTGTAGAGAATGACGTTTTTGATTTTTTTTATAAATTAATCCAGAATGTCGAATGTGAAATGCAAAATCGGCGTTGCGTGTCTGTTTACTATAAATTATCCAAGATTGTTTAATTTTACAGAATTTAGTTTAATTTTACAGAATTTTGAATTGCGTCTTTATTCTCGTAAACCAGCGATATGTTAAGATAAAGCGAAAAACAAATTTCTTCAAAATCGGTCCTGTGCTGCACGAGAGTACTATTGCACTATTTTTTAAATTTCTCCAGTTCTGTTAGTCGTAGAAAAATAAAAAAAATTGGAAAATACTCGTGAATGAATAGACTATCGAACTGATTCGGAATAAATACTTTAAAAATGAATCCTAACCTCAAAAAAACCAAAATGAATGAAATTTTGTTTTATTTTACTAAAAATGCAATAAATAACGGGAAAATAGTCGGATTTTGATAAAAATTGGAGAAAATATGTAATTTGATGCTGTAAATACGTGGTTGAAATTTGAAAAAAAACTTTCGATTTTTACGGCAACAATTGGCAGTTTTCGGGAAAAAAATTAAAATTGCCCCCATTTCAGGCCAAATCATCATTGTAGGTTCCTTTATGTACTTTTTTGTGAGCATACGCAATTCTTCGTTACTTTATTTGAAATTCCCATTTTAGGACTTTGAAAAAAATAAATAATTTCAATTTTTCGGTGTGATTCCCTCAAATTGCAATTTCCCTCAAAGTTGGAGTCGGGGAGGACCTTGGCGTTCATAGAACAGCAGCTTCGAAAAAAAAATTTTGAGAAGTATGTTGCGCTGTTAGTGCGAAGGCCCCTCATGGGTTAAATTTCCAACCACCTCTGAGGAAATGAGAGATGCAAAAAGTGACTGGCAATCTAAATGTAACTTTCCTGGAGCAATAGCTGCTTTAGAATATCGAGGAATTCTTCGTCCGCACTGTCACTAAACTTTTCTATGTGCATTTTTGTACACAAATACCACGTTCTTCACACAAGTAGAACGTTGAGGCTAGTAACCGCCACCTTCAAATTTTCTTGAGTACTCACTCAAAGAGAGATTTAAAATTTCAACTTTATTCAGACCAAAGTAGAAAGCGCTCTCAAATGTCAAAAAATAGGGAGTGAAGTGTTTTCGTTGAGCTTAACGAAAGTAGATTTTATTCACCTCAAGTTGAGTGTTTTCTCAAAAATGTTGAGTATACACTCGCACTCAGTTTTCACACCACCCAATATGCATTGTAAATTTACAAAACTGCTTGTGAATAAAACTTCCAGTAAAATTCCCACAGAAGTGTTTTACAGTGTATATGGCTAAGTAAGATCAAGTAAAAACCATACTAAACACAATAAAGGGTGGGGTTGAATCAAGTCTGTCGGTAGTGTAGTTTTAATGTTAATAGAGCCACAAAATCTTCTGTGAGGTAACATTTCTCCAGTTCTAATTACAGTACACGTTGTGTAATTAATAAATTTTATTATCCTTTAGAGGTTTCCATATAACATCGAACATCGGAAAAAGCAAAAAAGAAATTAAACAAAGAAAAGATGCATAGTTGATTTTTTAAATCGTAATTATTATGAATCATTTAACATGGTTTCTATACATACTTATAACGCAAAAAAATCATATACATATTTCCCATAGTACTTCGAATTGAAATGAAACTAAATGTAGTGGAAATGCGTTTCGAATTAAACTCTGAACCAGAATCAGGTCCTCCATATACAAGCACTATTCCACAACATTAATTTCTAGGGCATGTCTGTAAAGTATTAAAATTGCAAAAAAAAACCATTCATTATTGCTCGTATTTAGATCTAAAGAAATCCCTTAATACATAATCTCCTGGATAAGGACCTTCTATAGTCTTAAGCAACCCACCAGAAGTGGACTATTTAAAGTACCCAGTACGCTTTCATTCTTCCTATTTTATAAATGCATCCCTTCAAGCACTGCAACCATTGAAAGCAAACACTAAAATAAAAAAAAATAAATAAAAAAAATATATACATATAGATATATTGTAGTATACTAAAGAAATTCTCCATATTTCTTTTTTTTTCTCTTCCGCATAGGTGAACGGCCCGAAGCCATGCAGACGAGTGCAACAGAATCATTACAGGCACGGACGCACACATTGCAATTTTTAGCCATCTTGTACTTCATCTACAGCCAATTAAGAATGCACTATCCCCTCCGAGAATTCTGTTCAAGCTGTAATGACGTCATGCATATCCTGCTGGGACGGTGATAATTTTTCCATATTTCTGTTCGTGACGGTATAAGGACTTACAGCAGCCGCATTCAAATATAAGGATGCTGGTTCTTATGGATGTGTGTGTTTAGATGGAAATTTGTGCTCTAAAAAAAATTTTTTACGAAAAAAAAGTAGTTTATCAAAAAAATATATAAAAATACTATAAAAAAAAGGACATATTTCTTAGGAATCCTTAAATCCACCAAAGTACACAACATTGAGCAAACAGAAAATGACAACAACAACAACACATGGAACTAGGTTAAGGACATATTCGAATACTTTCTTCTGACAGTAAAGGGATTCACTCACTCACACATTCGAAAGGATGCTATAGAAAATTTTTTTTTTTGGATATTTTTCATGGAAATTCTCGTATGCGAAAAATGGAAAAAAAATGTATTTTTAAGTAAATTAAAAAAGTAAAAAAAATTGTAAAATTGTTAATAAAATAGTAAAAAAAAAAATCGGCGGCAATTGGCCGCTAAATATAAAAATGATAAGAAAAAATTTGTATATAAAAAAAAACTGATGATTTTATAGTCGATAGGTAAAAATTGTATAAAGATTGTATATTAAGAGCTCGTTCATTCTGTTGAGAATTAAAAAAAAAGGAAAATTTATGTAAAAGCAATAAAAAAACATAAAGAAAAAAAAACTGCATTCACACGAGTTGTTAATTTTATTAATTCATACTCTACCTGTACTCCCACGTTCCATTCTTATCTCCCGATAAACTAGAATTTTTTTTGTATACAGGCACAGCTATAGCATCCACAAAATGCCGAAGTTGGTAATATATGGAAAACGTAGTTATGAAGTCACTGGAGTACTATTTAGGTCATATGTATGTGGGAATATGGAAAGCACCCCCGCGTATCTATACTTGCATATACCTATGCCATATAAAACATTAAACATTCTCGTGCACATTTTATGATGGCAAAAATTTTCACTGAACTAAACATTTTGAACTTTTCTATATTCAGTTCTCTCCTGTGGTCAATTGGTGGGGAACCGTTCAAATAATTTAATTAACATCAACTTTTGTGCTCTATCGTGTACTATATGGATTGTAGGCGAAAGCGTTACGGAACGTGGAGTTTTTTTTATGTTACGTTATGTTATTCAAGTTTAAATTGAATTGCCGTAGAGCAAATACAATTATGTATAAAAAATTTCAGGAAAAAATAATGGACTCCTTTTTTAGGTATCTACTACAAGCAGGAAAAATAAATTCATGTTGTTGAAATCTAATTACTTCGAAATCTGTCGCTGTTTGCGTCATAGGGATCATTTTTGCGGGAGTGCGTTTGTTTATTGCATATTTCATCAATTCTATAACGCCTTCAGGGGTTGGGAAGAAATTAACGATATTATTCTAACTTTAAATATCAACTTTTCCATGTAACTGGAGGGTCCTACACAGAAGAGCCTTCGCTAACCACAATATTATCTTCTTTGCCATAAATTTGAGAGGAGTCAGGCGAGAGTGTTATAGGAACCCCAAAAGAACGAAGTTACACACGTCGCGCTGTTACTGTCGGCCTCGGTAGCCGAAGGGTTAGGGCGTCAGACTACCATCCCAGAGGTGCGTGGTTCGAATCCTTCGCCTTTCAATTTTTCCAAAATATAACATTCGCCTCTAAGCATAATAAACGAGGAAAGACTACTCCTTTTTGAGCACAAAAGTCAGAGTTCTGTCACGGTAGTACATATTGGATAGAACCGTCGACAGTACAAAGGAGAATTACCTTTGAGCGCTAGTCTTTGAAGTAAAAACACTCGTAACTAGGAAGAGAGTCAAGTTGAGTGCAAGGCTTGATAAAACCATCTATACCCTTGAATGTGTCCTGAATACGGCATACAGGATGTCGTGTCGAGTCAAATACAGTATGAAAGAGTTTCCATTTTAGTGGACCGAACAGTTATCCGGCCATAGGCACCTTACCAGTGAGGTTTTCAACATCTGTCGTAAACACAAATGTTGAAAACCCTACAAGGACTGCTTTGGGCAGTATAAGAAGTCCATTAGGTCCGCAAAGAGACAAAAATCTAGGCAACCTTGCTATTATATTAGATAGTTTTCCCGAATATACCAGGTTTAACAAGATTCTCTCTAAGCAGACCTGCCAACCATTTTTACTTCAGGAGGATTGTGGAATGTTCTTAGACAGGTTCCTAATACCCTCGATACACGGCAACGTCGTTACGACGAAAACTCATGGTTACGACTAATCCATTTTGGGGAATGACACACGGTAAAATTCGTCATTATCGGTAAAATTCGTCCTTTTGTTTTGACACTTCTAATAAGTGGATGTGTAATAAAAAATGCCATTGAACAAAAGTTAAAAAAATTGATTTGTTGTTAAGTTGTCATACAATTGTAGGTCGCTCAATCGACTAATGTAGATACAAGTAAAATTTTCTATTAGTTTTCCAAATAAAATTAAAATCAAAATCAGATGATATCGCTTGGCACTGGAAAAACGCCGAAAAGCGAGCTTTTTTCAATAATCAATCGACCGACATCGTAACGGCGTAGTACATGCGTCCTTGGTTTCCATCGTTGCGATGTTGAATTTTTGTCGTAACGACATTCATGTGACGAGGATATAAGGTTATAGACCTAGATAGTACCCTGCCAAATCGAAATCATAACATAACATAACATAATGTCTATCGTGCTCCAGAAGACACACGGCATTATGGGTCCATCGCATTGGTGAGCCTGGTCTGCATGATATTTCCACAGTTTTTAATAGAGTGTATCACCCTGCTATAGGCAATCGACTTACTTGTAAAGTACTGGATTGAGAGATACTTTCTTGCCTTTCAAGCAAAGGATGTGGCAGATTCCAAACTTCAAACCAAATTTTCCGGTGTTCCGCAGGACTCAATTCTATCACCGGGCTAGTCCTAATTTTTATAAATGATCTTCTCTCAATTGCCACCCTCCCTCCCTTCCCTACTTCCGTGCTTCGCTGACTTTGCGTTACCCCTATGGGTTCGGTAATATAAGATAAGCACGTACCAGACCTTCTTTTCAAGTTAAATTTAATCCCATCGATCTCATTCTTGGTTGGGGCCGCAGGACAATCATCTCTTAGGCCCGTTTACATCAACGAAGTTAACCCTTCATTGTAAATTTACCATAAACATCAACCAAGTCACTCCGCGTAAAATTCAAGATCAGAAAAATTTGGTAACTTTACGCCGTTTTTGCCAGGCGTAAAATCTGGAACCCCGAGAAACTACGAATACGTAATCTGAGAGCTTTTTTGTTAAATCACAGCAAGATTGCCGTGGTTTGAGATGTGAGTTTTGAAAGCTCTTATTATCTTATTTATATTGAAGTTAGCTTTTACTGATATTGAGCTTTACGTCGAAATAGAAGTACTATTTTACAGATTGTGATGTTTAAACATTTTTAATATACTACCGACTATAAAGGTAATCCTTTGATTTGATTATGATTTGCGATGGAATGACCATAATTTAAATAAAATTCGTTTATTAAAGCTGGTGCCACTAAAACCACCTTGAAGTGGTTCAGCAAGGCGCAAAAGCGGCGATGACACCTTTTCATCTTTCATCGACCCTTTGGGTCACCGTGGAAATAATGCAACTAAAGTTTTATCGCTATCACTAATAACAAGTGTTCATCTGAAATTAACGCTCTCGTGTCTACACGGCAACATTTTCTCCGCAGCACTAGACGAGTTCGCACAGTTCATACCCACAACCTATAAAACCTATATAAAACATTTTCGCGCAAACTACGGTCTATAAGTTTTTTTTAAATAAAACAACTCGACTATAAAAGAATCTTCCTTTGTTAGTATTTCTGAACTCGTATGACATCCCAAAATTTAAACGTACGATTCTTTAACATCTACTCGAGCACCCTCCAGACCCCGAACCTATCCTATTCCCGTTTTTTTTTTATCAAACTAAGCTAAAAGTTATACCATGAGCTGAACGACTTGACAGACTGGTAGTACAAAGAGTGATTTCTAAACTTACATTTTCACATAAAACATGGGCTAATGTCTGTTGTCAATCTGTTCGCTACACCACATCCCTCGCCAGGGTCATATGAAGATTATCATCAAGAAAAAAGCAGACGTGGATATGAAACAGGAAAGGATTAAAGACCGATAACCTTGTCATTCTTCGTCCTAAACACACTGAAATATATTCTAGACCTATTACCTCCAACATTCTGTAACAGAAGTGGGATTTCTTCCCCCCAGATATGCCCAACCACACCACCCTGCACGAAAGTAGAGCGTACCGTAGAATACTCTCTGGAATGCAAACAGTTTGGTTGCCATCCTGGACAAGGGTGCTTTCATAAATATCAAACCCGCGGCTATCCAGGTGGCTCTGGCGAAGTTCGGCATCCACAATGATTTTAGTCAGTGGATCCTCCGAATGTTGACAACTAAAATCATTTACACTGGCTTAGACAGAGTGGTAAATATGACGTGCCGTGGCATACCCCAGGGATAAGTCCTGAGTCCACATAAGAGAACGACAGTGCGAATGCATTAGCCTATGCAGGTGTAACATGGTGATCGTAGTATCACGAAAGTTTATCTCCACAATTAGCAAGATTATTGAGGTGCCCAAAGTCCAAACCTATGTTATCGACAAGAAGGATAATTTTTTTTAATTGTAGTATACACCTAGTAATTACTAAAACGCTTGGTGTGCCCCGCCCTGGCTGTGGCCTAACCCCTGGCAGACCAGAATTTATATAATTTTTTTGTATGAAAAATGATTAAAATCGCGATATCTCCCGAACGGTCACTCGTAGAGAAAAAAGTGTAAAGATCTTTTTTGTAGAGAATCACAATATCTATATTTCTTGCATTGACTATTTTGGAATAGCACTTACCGTTTACGAAGTATTTGCGGGAAAAAACAGAAAGTTGCATTGGTGAGACTATGAATATTCAGGAATGCAGAAGCAGCCTTGTCACGAAAAGAGATATCACAATGCATTTCCATACAATAGCAAGCTCCAGATGGATGTGTTTAACATCATGTGCCAAGAACAAAAACTGGGCATGATTACAAGCAGCGAAAATTCCTTCACCACTTTTTGCAGCATTCGGTCTGTTCGAATTTAATTCTATGCAATTCGGATTACGAAATGCGTCATGGTGCAATTGCTACTAGTAAGCTTGATTCGAAGGAATTAATAGAGAACAGGATAAGTTAATAGGAATCTGAAAGGTGCTGAAGGAGAGGGGATGGACTTTGGCGTTTGAACTCCTGAGTGTTGTAGGAGTTCCAACCAAAGAGAACTAGTTTGCACGAAGCCAAATCTAACAAAAATCGAAAAATTTGTGTAACGGGGCTTCGATTTCGCAAAGTTGATGCCCTCAATTGCAACCGGCTGAACCAGAGACGCAGCCGTCCGAGTTACCACAAGCCTTGTCAGAGTGTTATGCTTCCAGAAACAAGTGAATCCCGCTAACCAGGCTTTGATGCCGGCAGTACTAGACTACCAGGTAATTAAGAACGAGTACCCGCCGCTATGTGAAGACCTGACCTATGTGGAACTTTGGTACCCTATTATTAATTGTTAAGCTGGGAGAGATGCCTTAGTAGAGCTACTCTTTACATTCAAGCTTTGAAAAGTGGCTCAAAGGCTTAATGGACAATAAGCTTCGTTGTCGATTAGTTTAATGGTTCCTTTCTGTATCTTATCTAGAGCCACGCCCCATCTGGATCTAAGTCCAAGCATATTACCCTATATTTTCGCAAGGATTGTATTTTTGTTCACTAGTGCAAATGAAAAGCGATGTCCTTTCAGCGTCTATTGTTTCTGGCCAGAAAAGTTATTTGTAGTTTGGTTTATGGACCACAACAGCAAAAGTGAATAATCCTTCGATAGAATTATATTGCTACCAGAGACCTTAAGCCATAGACATGCGAAACTGTATGATATCGACTCGCATTTGGGACCGATGAAGTGAGCACTTTCGACCTTTAAGCTCACCAGTTTTAATACACTACCCACGATCAACGCCCATGTGACCGTCGTATCTAACCACACCGCTTACTTCCAGCTAATATCAACATCTTGAGTCTTGATCAGAGGTGTCGATAGAAATTTATAGATATTAAAAAATAAGCAACAAGAAAAATTGTTTTATTTTTTTCCCATGTGGCATACTTAAGGCGTGGATACACAATACGAGTTGTTGACCTGAAGCCCACGGTACACGGTCAAATTGTATGTACATCGAAGGTCGGATGTACAACCAAAACTATCGATAGTGAGCCGGTCGCACGATCAAAACTCGGTCGTATATCGGTCTGATGAAAATCAAACTGGGTTTGATTTTTTGAAGGCGTGGTTTGATTTTTTGAAGGCGTGGCCACCGCTGCTACAGCATGCATGAAAGTAGTGGCGTAGTGCTCCAACCAAACATAAATTGAAAAACAAAATAAATTGAAATAAAAATGAAAAACATTATATTAAAATAATTAAATAACTGGATTTAAGCCATTTTATAAATTATTAATGAATTAAATATTTTTTTTTGAGTTAAATATTTTAGGTCTTCGAAACTTGGACCCGCTGCTAAAAATCTTAGAGTGGCAGAAAGTCTTTCATTAGGAAATATTGTATCTCTCATTATATTATCCTCTTTTTTTATCAGAGGTGTCACTAATCTTAATAGCTTTTCGTAGTTTCTTTGGTCCATACTAAGGAAATTTTTAAAATCCCTGATGGATGTCTCTTGCAATTCCTTTAGCAAATGGACATGCGAATATTTTTCTCTTTTTAAAAGCCACTCTTTGGTCCACAAATTTCTTTTTTTCCTTTTCTTTTTTTGTTCGCCACATATGTCGATAATTGTCGCTGCTAAAATTAATTTAAGCGCCTCGTTCCTGTCCATCTTTACACTTATGGTGTGGCCACACTACGCGGTCTTGGGTCGTACGCGCTTTTGCCTTTTTTTTCACATAGAGTTTTATGACTTTTTTACGACTTTGTTCATGGTAAAGGCCGTGCGGCCAAACAACGCGGACAAAAGGCTGTGGTTAAAAAGGTACATTGTGCGTCCACACACTATGAGCTTTTCAAAAGCGCGTACGCCGTTTCAAATGAGAATTGATTTTTTCTCACTCATGATTCAGAAAATTAAAATATCACGTGCGCTTTTGGCTGGCCGTACGACCAAAAGCGCGTGGATTCTAATGCTGTAAAGGCCCGTCCTCACTACGCGGACTTAGAATCCACGCGCTTTTGGTCGTACGGCCAGCCAAAAGCGCGCGTGATATTTTAATTTTCTGAATCATGAGTGAGAAAAAATCAATTCTCATTTGAAACGGCGTACGCGCTTTTGAAAAGCTCATAGTGTGTGGACGCACAATGTACCTTTTTAACCACAGCCTTTTGTCCGCGTTGTTTGGCCGCACGGCCTTTACCATGGACAAAGTCGTAAAAAAGTGGTAAAAAAGTCATAAAACTATATATGAAAAAAAAGGCAAAAGCGCGTACGACCCAAGACCGCGTAGTGTGGCCACACCATAACATGCTAAGGGCGACGGCGACGGTGCACACAAATTAAAAAGCACACACAAGAATAATCATCTTCGACATCCGAATGCTACACACGCGCACAGGAACATACGAGAATAGCAACACAATCCCATGTCACACCGCCCAGGCAACTTTGAGGGGCGACGGCTACGAAATAGAACTTGGATGGATTGAGTCGCCACTCTCGGCGACCTCGTCGTAGAGTGGTCTGCATATTGTGCTGCACCCTTCATACTCATAGAAAAGCTGTGTGTTCTATTCGTTTTTGCCAGTCGCTGTGGAAACTATTTTCGCCCTTAGCATGTTTACAGCATAAGTCCGCGTAGTGAGGACGGGCCTTTACGCGACCGAACAGAAAATGAAGCTGTACAACCAAAAAGCTCAGTTGTGGGATATCACATTTTGGTTGTACAGCATTGCTGTACATCCAATTTGACCGTGTATGGGGAGCTTGACAGTGCACAGCTACTGCACCTGTGTACTCGCATGACAGTAGCTCCACTTGCCTCGCCCGGTCACACAAGTACGAGTTGCAGGCCTGACAGTGGATGCACTTGTGTACTCGCATGACAGTAGCTTTCAAAAATTTCAGGAGGATCGAAGAATGCCATGCAAATGGCATAGTCCCTGGTTAACGAGCTACTGTCATTTCCCAATACCGTGCCATTTGACGTCCGAGCCGCATAGTCCAGTCATTTTAGACATTAAAAATCTAACATTTAATAATAATTCCAAAAGTTTTAAAATTTTGGTGAACCTATTGGTACACCGAGAAAACAATAAATCTAAATTTGCAACCATCTCTGAAGTCCGGAACTTTGTTAAAATTGGAGATAAATTGAATTTGTCTGCATTTTCGCCACAAAAAATCCAAAAGTGCTGTAAACTTGGTGTAGCGCTAAATGTATTATTTTATTCCTCGTACCAGATTTGCAACCAGTTTAAAGGTACTGAACATTGTTTTTTGTTCTGAGCATTTGCAACCAAAATTTAAAACTTGTGTTATTATTTCGAGGCCATTTTGTTCGAAAAAATGACCACAAATGACAAATATTATAAATAAACATGTTCCGCACAACTCAAAAGGTTGCAAATTTGTGCAATTATTCGGGACATTGTTCCGATGCAGCTCTCGAATTTGCAAGACTTTTGG
The DNA here is from genome assembly GCA_963855945.1 of Thereva nobilitata. NCBI lineage: Eukaryota > Metazoa > Arthropoda > Insecta > Diptera > Therevidae > Thereva > Thereva nobilitata. Next base: position 21,719,822 of record OY979696.1, read on the forward strand.
AATTTTGTCTGTAACTTTATTTGTAAAACGGTATTTAATAAATTTTTAATAAAAGAATGTTCCGTAGCTTTAAATTGGTTGCAAATCTGATACGTGATATGAAATAAACCATTTAACACTACTGCAAGTTTGCAGAACTTTTGGAATTTTCTTCGCGACAATATTGAAAAATTTCATTTCTTGCAATTGTAACATAGACCGGGCAAATTAGCAAAAAAAACGCACGAAAGGAGACAAAATTCGGAAATGGTTGAAAATTGGTCCACAGCTTCCTTGGGACTTTTTAAGAAAACAATTTCGGAATCACAAAAAAAAAACATGGCCGCCATAAATATAGCGGTTTTCCGGTGTTTTCCTTGTATCTTGGTTTCTATAGGTCGTACAACCCCGTACAAAGGCTCCAAATGTTGACAATGAAATTCTCTACAACTTTAGCTCTTACAAAGATGTTGACCCGATTAACCCTTTCAAAATCACTTTTTGGCCAAAACATCACTCAAAAACTGCTTTTTTCGAAAATTTGTTTTGATCAGTCAATACAAAACGTTATTGCCTACAAAAGAGCCCCTTGACATTTTTTCGAAAACTTAACCCTTTCGAAGTTATTCAAGGTCAAAGTTTCAAAAAATCAGTCTTTGGTCAAAAAATGTCTCAGAAACTGATTATTGATAAATTTTTTTTGTTCTATTTATACAAAAGATTGTGATTCCGAATTTTTTTTCTTAAAATTCCCAAGGAAGCTCTCCACCAATTTTCAGCCATTTCCTAATTTTGTCTCCTTTAAATGCTTATTTCCCCGGACTAAAAATGTTCCGGACCTCGGCCAAGGCTGCAAAATTTTATAGTTTGTTTTTATGCTTTTCCCGACCAAACATGAAAGTTTCAAAACTTTTGGAATTATTGATAATTGATTGTCCACACTGACTGGCATAGCATGCGAGCTGCTGCTTGTGGCGTGTTGGGAAGGCGAGAGGCGAGTAAAAACAAAAAAATATTGTAGTAATAGTAACTCGCATGCGAGGTACTGACCCACACGCACATGACAGCAACTCGTATGATGCGGTCACATGGTGCAAGTAGCTGCACTGCAGTAACTGACTAGGCCAGCTCGCATGCTAACTCGTACCGTGTAACCCCGGCATTACAGTATAAAATATTTAAACATCCTTGAAAATTCGTTGATCAATTGTTTTGAATTGTTTTTAATTAAGATCCCAGACTGCAATTTCCTTTTAATTTTTGGCCCAGACGCTTCGGGGATTTTTCGTATTATATTGTATATACAAAGTGCATTAAAATCGAGGATACTGTAATTACCCACCCTTGCTCCTGAAAAACCTTTCAACTTTATTGAAAAAGGTATCGAAACCTAAAGAAATTTATGTCAATCCCTAACCCAAAAAATAACGAACTTTAAATAGTCCCAGCATTTCGGGTAGTTCTCTTGCACAATCCCAAAGTATATTTTATGTCATAAAAAGCCGCCAGACAGCACTAAAAATCCTTTGCTCTTAGACCGACCGTAAATTTTCCTTTATTTTAATATAGCATAATTTTTACTACCTCCATTCAAAATCTTAGCTTTTGAGTAAAATTTGCTGCACGCATTTGTTTCTGATCCCTTTTAATTTTATTTTGGGGCTTTATGGTGCGCTGATATTACCTTTTGTCTGAGTGGTCCAAATTGCAAATGTCGGTATGATCTTATCTTTTAATCTGGAAATATCCACGTTAAGAGTTCTTTTTTACTGTAAATAGGAATAGGTGAAAGTTCACAAGGTGTCAAGGTGGACGACGTAGTTTTTATTGTTATTTGAAGTGAAGGTAACAAATTGATGTTTAATCTTTCTGGCAAGGTAAGAAATGTTTATTTCTATTGTTATACATTTATTTAATCTTCAAGACAAATTATCTTCAAGACAATTACCCAAAATTACCACCTTTCTGTGAAGGCTTGATAGTATTGCACATTGTTTACAATTTTTGGGTTACTAAAAGTAATCGATGGAACTCGAAAACATTGCATCACTGGTTTATGCTTTCAGTGTTGCGCCTTTTACTACAATAGTAGCAGATCTACTACATTTCGCGTTTTCAAAATTTTACTACATTTACGCGTCATCAGGGCTAGCTGTCAAACTGTAGATAAATTCCGACTCAAGAAGTTTCAGTCCAGTTCAACTCTAGATTATTTGTTGAATTTCCTCATAGCGAAGTAAAATTGGAAATTCTAAATAATCAATGGAGAGGTTTGATAGGAGAAACAGATATTATTGAAAAATGCCAGGACAATGTTGTTAAGTTTTGGATTAATTTAAAGAAAATTAAAAATGGACTGAATGAAGAAATTTATGCTGATTTGGCTGCTTATATGTTAAACCTTTGTACATTACCGCAAAGCAGTGCATGTGCTGAACGGGAATTTTCAACTTTAAAACTAATAAAGGACCCGAAAGGAAACTTGTTACAAACTGAAACAATAAATAATATATTGCTTTCTAGAGAATTAATTGAAGAAGAAAATGATATTTTCGAACCTAATTGGACTTACTTACTCTACTAAATTTGTATACAAGTTATGTATAAATCTGTGATCTATATTTGCCAAAATAAAAATAATATTTTTAATTATTAAAAGTACAAATGTATATGAAGTTATTCATGTTGAAATAAAAGTTGTTTTGTTGCTACTACATTTTTTTCAATTCTGCTACCATTTTTTTACATATTTACTACATTTTTAAAATCACCAAGGCCCAACACTGATACTTGTCTCTGTTTTACGATTTCGGCAGGATCAAAGTGAGAGAACAGTTCACAAATAGTTGCTCAAAGCAGCAGGAAACACCCACGGAAGTGGGTGGTCCAGTGACATCTGGAATACAGTAAGCTGATTTGGCGGACCAATGTTGGATCCCAGCCACGCAAGCTGTCGACATGGCAATTTCACAAGGGCTATAGGTAAGGACCTGGTAAAAAAATTCAAAATTGTGCTTCTCGTGCGCTGCAAAGAAAAGTTTTTGAAACGCGTCACCTCTCATGCGCACAAATCTTCTTTTCTGCCAAGTCTCAGCCGCGCAGCACCACTTTACTACCTGAAGGTCTGCGTTTACTTTAGGCGCAGAAAAACGTTTTGCTGCGTTGTTCAACTCATAATCTGCTTTGCAGGATTTGTTATTGAACAGGCTTCATGATGCAGCAATAACCAACAACCACCAGCGGGTTCCTTCTCACAGATAAAAGTCTAAGGCCCCGAGCACACGAGTTGACCGATTGCAGTCCCAGTTTGCAACTGGTTTCACAATAATGACGTTCGCAACCAGTTTGCAACCAAAAAGAGACCCTTTAGTCCAGTCTAATGGTGCATTCGCTGTACATTTTATGTAAACAGCAATTTTTTTTTTAATGTGTAGGGGGGTTGGTTGGGAGTATAAAACCGAGTTTTCGACATCCGGAGGCGTGACGTTCGGCCGCCATATTGTTTTGAGTGGCGAAAATAGGTTTTCCTTATTTCGCGGAAACCGTGAGTCCTACAGAATTATTGTAAAAATAGTTTTTTAGATAATGAAATTATCTACAACTTTCGTAAATAATATTTTGCCGTAATATTAAAAATAAAAAAGATATGGACGAAAAATTACAAAAATTTTGGTGGTGATGAGGAAAACTATTTTGTAAACAAAATGGATAATATTCCAAGCACTAGTGCTGATAACTCTAATGTGAGTTTTTGCGGAATATGCTTGTTAAATACGCATGAAAAGCTCATAAAAACTACACCAAAAGGTAAAAAATCATTGATGGCTGCATCTAGTGCGAGAGGCGATAAAATGTTTTTGCGATCAGAAAACTCTGAAGATATGTATGTTCATACCTCTTGTAGAAAAAATTATACTCATCCAAAAAATACCGAATCTGCAATACGAAAATCCGAAGATGATAAAAATACAATTTATAGTCCTCCGAAAAGAAAAGTGAGAGCATCTGGTTCTTTACCACTCACTCATAGTTTTACCTTTGATTGGGAAAAAACGGCTTGATATCTGCAGAAGGAGCAAGTGTTGAAGTGGAGAAAAATCCACTAGCGCGCAGGAGGACGATTTATTCGGTAATTTCTCGGAATTGGGCACCAAACATTCTTAATATGCTTATTTCTTTATTTCGATTTTTACAGAGAAGTTTATAAACGTCTGAGCGCTGAGAAAGATATTGTAGCATTGCATGCAAAATAGCATCTTGACTGCTATAAAAAATTATGTAGTGATTATGAAGCAGAATCAAAACCGTTGAAACCTTCATTAAGTCTATTGATCAAGCAATGGAAGATATTTATAGATTCATGTTATCAAGTGAAGATTGTCAATTCACTTTGACGCAACTCAAAGAAGCTATAAAAAATTCGAAAGTTATGACGCATGACGGAACCATTAAAAAACGATTGATGCAGCGATTTTCAAATCAAATTATTATTTCGAGTAAGATGGGTGAAAATACGTACGTCTGCTTTTCAAACAACTTATACGATATATTAACAAACGCGTACAACGATCTTCCACAAGTCGTAGAAGAAGAAGAAAATCGACAAATAGATTCTGCTGCTGAATTAATACGCAGGAAAATTAGAACGACTGTCTGCTGCATGACCGAATATCCTGCAAGTGACAAAATTCTTGATGAAATTAATAAAAATATTCCTTCTGCTTCGATTTTTAAACAACGTAATTTACAAAGGTAAAGAAGAAAATGATCGCAACCGAAAATCGTACTCTACAAAAATTTCATCCATCTCTCATGCTATCGTATCTTCAACGAGGCCTAAAAGTTTTATCTCACTTTCTTTGGAATCGGAATAAAATTTGAAAAATTCGTCAGCCATATTGGCTCGGCCATTTTGAATTTATAAGTTCTGATCATAAATTCGTTATTTGATTCCTTTAAAAAACTCCAGATACCGATTTTCATTGGAATCGAAACACAATTAGCTAATTCGTCGGCCATATTTGCGCGGCCATTTTGAATTCATAAGTTTTGATCTCAAATTCTTTATTAGCGACCTTAAAAACCCCTAGATACCCACTTTCATTGAAATCGGAACACAATTTGCAAATTCATATTTGGGTGGCCATTTTGAATTTCGGTCATTTTTCGGAGGCCATTTTTAATCTCGAAAATCGGGCTTCGAGGTGCATCATGGAAGACCCCCCCGGACCTTCGTGCAAAATTTTGAAGCTCTATAAATAAAATGTATTTTATGTTAAATCTCATTTTTTGCCTATTTTATTTCACGGGGCATAGGTGAATCGAGAGATCGGGGGTCGGTACCCCGCCAGTATATGTATATACATCCACGCACACACACACACTAAAAAATTTACTAAAATACTTTCTGACCTTATAACTAAATTTGTGTGTCTCAAAAAAAGCTTTAAAAGTTTTTTTTTTCAAAAATTTTATATTTTATTTCTCTAAGGGTGCGTTTTAGGGGTTGAAAAATTTCTTAAAAAATTATTTCAATAGTACATAGGTCTAAGAGGTGATATAAAGGCCGACTAAGCGTTTTTATTACCCATTTATTGAGTTTTATTAATTTGTTACGGTATGGGGTAGTTTTCACCTCTAAAAATAAAAAGCGCACCTCGGCACAGGGTAGACTTTGAAAACGGTGGTAAGTAGAGCCTAAATCCAAAATTTCATTCAAATCAGTGGCTGCCGAAAGAAAGTAGAGGTAATACCCCATTTTTACGGTTGGGTGTGAAATAAAAAAGGAAACACTAAGGCAATTGTTGTTAAAAATCGAAGAATGCGCCTCTTTAATTAAAAATGTCCTGTTGATTCCTAGGGATGGACCAATTCCGGGTAATGAAAATTTTGCTTATCTCAGTGCTGACGACGCACTCAACAGATTAAACCCATACAAGTTCTGCTTATTTACAAATAAAATACATAAATCCATTTTTTTCCTACTTGCAAGTTTATAACTTCATTACCGATTGCTACGAGCCCCAGAATTACTTCCGCTTATGCTGGTTACAAACACTTCAGGCCATCGTAAAATAGCAGCGGCAAGGACCTCTCAAGAAGGGGAATGCCTTGTAAAACGATTCCTTTTATTTCAATCAAGGCCTCATAGTACATACTGAATATAAAAACTTAACGAACAAGAGTACCGCGAAGGTCATCAAATCCTGGCCACTACTATTTAGTCCACCACGCACGATAAGCAGAACGTAATCCAATCATATTTATTCAGTTCGTTTAATAAAGCCCATCAAGCGAGAACAGTTGAGCCTCAAACGGAAGGAAGCATGAGTGCCGACTCTTCTTATGAGCAATCAGAGCAGCGTTGTGGTTACGAGGCACAATTGACTCCTTATCGCAGGAGTTTTCTTTCGCCCTCCCTCCCACTCCACCAAACAACACACAAGGCAGCTTGAATGTGGTCGTAAATTTCTCCGTGGCGAAGCATCACGTTTGGCAGATTTGGAAAAGCTTTTTAGGCCCAACCATGTAGAAAATGTAATATGAGTTACCATTCACTTTCAACAAATGGAAAGCTCCTGAATTGCGTTCAATCTCCTGAATTGACATAAAATCCACTCCCACAGGGCCCCGCAAAAATAAAAATACAGGAGCAGGAGTCGTTCCTTGCAGAGGCCGAATATGGCCATTGTCAAGTGAGTTTATGTCAATAACATCAAAGCGTAGTGGTGGTCAGGGAGTCCGGCCAAGTGGTTACATAACGGTAGTATCAACGCCGAGGTTAACTTGGTTTCATTAGCAGAAGTGATTTAATAAAAATAAGTGGAGTGGAGCACTCTTGGGGATGTTGGGTGTGACATGCAGGATGTATATAAGTAAAGGATATACAGGATGACTTTTTGGCAAAAATATCGCACGGTGGTGGTAGTACCGTGGGAGCGGGTGATTCTCCATAGAAATGACTTGTGTGATGTGGGTAAGAAAAATTTAATCGTTAGTGTTAAAAGGTTTTTCGAGTTATGAGATTGCTATTAAGTAAAGAAAAATGTGGCGTGGAAGTCCTTATATTTCTGGAGGTCACAATAAATACTTTTATCAGTTCTTTGGTAGATTTATAGAAGCACTAACCGCTTTTTGGGGTATTTTCTTACAGCCATCTATACGTTTTCATAGTTCCTTCTTATACATATGAAGTTTTCGTATATCTTCTCTAGGGCGTCATCCATTCACACCTTTTTTACAATTCTTTTTCGTGGTTGTCTACCAATAAAAATTCGCGGTCTTTGCTAAATGTCGAGACAAACTGCAGACGAGAATATGTAAGGTATGGCATACTTTCTCTCTTCGATATTTTAAGGTTTTTGTGGGTACATATACTGCATCCGGACCAAGAGCCTTTTGATTTCCGAGTTTTAGTATGACTTTTGAACTTCTTCTATTGTACGCTATGGAGCATAGTTATCTGGATTATCTCTATACCATGGTTGTCGGCTTCTTTCTCTATATTTACTTTGAAGAAATTTCTTAAGGACCTTTCCCACATCTTAAGTCTCTCATAGATTCGACTAGCTCTCCAAGATTTTACTACTAGATTCTAGCTTGATGCAGTAAAACTATTGAAGTTTTGATTAATTGCACAGCTATACCTGTCGTAGCCCAGTAACGTCATTGGTCGTGCCTTGGGGTATGGATGTAGTCTGGGGTGTGAGCTTTTGGGAACTTTATTGCTTTATGTCTGGGGTAAGCTTTCGCGCTTTGGTAGTTGATTTGTGTCGTAGTTGAGCTTTCACGCTTTTTGGACTTGGATGGGGTGGGGTCCCGAGTTTGATTCAATAATAATAGCCCCGCTATTCTAAATTGTGACCAGTCAAAAGTCACAAGTTTTTGTGACTCGTGCTTCTCATTGAGAGTTTGTGACTATTCTTGTGACTATCAGCTGTTTTGGTATTATGAGCACCCAGTCACAAAAAAAAAATCACAAAAAATCCACCTCTAATGGTGGATTTATGTTCGTGTATAATGCTTAATCCTTAGAGGTATCGCAGAGGTTCCATACAGCTTAGCTTAATTTTTAGCGGCTCCTCGACCGACTCCCATGGGCCGTATCCAAACCAAATTCTTGGAACCTGGATCACATCCCCCAGAAAATTCCACCAAAGACCCCCCACCACGAAAGCTCACTCTAACTTCTAAGCTCACAATCGAAGTTCTAGCACAGATTAAATCCCTAAGCTCACCACAGAGGTTGTAGTCCAGAATAAGACTCATACTTGAGGCCACAACCGATGCAAATATATACAACCTCCTTAAGAATAGGCTGGAATCTATCTCAGAAAGATTACTAACGGAATACCATGCTGGCTTCCGGAAAGTAAGGTCCGCCAGTGACTATTTTTTCACATTGAAAGAAAACCTAGAAAAATGGTGGGAGAAAAATGTGAACATATATCATATCTTCGTACATTAAGAACAGATGAAGGTTCCATCCAAATAAAGACGTTACTTCAAATCCTACTCGAATCAGGTGTTCTAACCAAACTAGTACTAGTACTTCGACACAAAAGCTTAGGTAAGAGTTCAGTAGATACCTTTCAAACTAATCAAGGGATGAAAAAAACGTCTCACCCTACTAGCTGCAACTCCTACTACTAATAGATGTCCATATGCCTGAAGAGTGAAACGAGTGCATAGTTTGTCCCTTACACAAAAAAGGAGACCCTTTATCTTGCAACAACTATAGAGGAATAACGCTATTGAACACAGCTTCCAAATACCTCGTCACGATTATAACAAAAGGTAATGATACATCGGCCGAAATCAAGAGACGAATAGCACTGGCTTATAAATGCTACTTTGGTCTACGCAGTCACCTGACGTCTACAAATATATCAAGGAAGACAAAACTGGCACTTTACACAACACTAATAAGGCCTGTCCTACTATATGGTTCGGAATAGTGATTGTGTTTTCCCGTCCTTTTTGCATTTTCGGGATTTGGGAATTCCCGAATCTGAAAATAATTCATTTCTCGAGATTCAAGATTCTCTGTCGACAATTCTCGAGAAACTAGAGAATCTCGAAATCCTAAAGAAAATTGTCTAGTTAAAAAATACCTGTTAATAAAAAAAAATTTAATGAGGCAGACAAATTATGAAAAATGAAAACAGAAAAAATAGGTTTGTTTTATATTATTTAATCTGTTTTTCTTAAAATAGCTTTTTAAAACACACAAACAGTCTATTAGTTCGAGAGCCCAGGCCCTTCTTGGGGATTTTTTTTTCAGAAAAACTACAAAATAGCTCAAGATTACAAAAAAGGATGTTCATCATACATATCAGTGATTGTATACAAAAATTTAGTTCAAAATAGCGTCTGTGCGGTGTTTTTGCGTTGACATTTCCGTTTTTCCTAGTCCACGGCCGGACTCATACCTCAGGCAATTTTCAACCGATTCGCTTGAAATTGTGAATGTGTCTTTAGAAATACATTGTCTATGGAAGTACGTAAGATTTTTTCGATATATTGATTTTTGGGCAAATGGCACACTTCCAAAGTGAAAAGCCGAAAATTTGCCTTACAAATCGTCAGAAAATTGATAATAACAAATGTAAAGACCATGTATTTCTAAAGATATATATTTAAAATTTCAAGTGAATCGGTTGGAAATTGCCTGAGATCCGGCCAACTTGAAAAATACAGTTTCGAGATAAACGCGTTAGAAGTTTTGGTAGTAGAAAATCGTGAATACTTGGCTGTGCCTAACTGACTGAAACAGACGTTCGACGACTATTTGTGAGACGAAACTAGACAAAATATAAGTCTAGACTTGTCTATACAAGTCAGATAACAAATAATTTCAATAACATCTGCCGTATACCTGCTCTAGTCGCCTAAAGTACCTTCCCCCTAGCTGCCGACCAGGTGGCCTTGTACTAAAATACGAAAACCCAATACTTAGAGATTTCTCCCGGCCATAATCTTTTAGGAGACCATTTTTGAGGTCCTAAGGTACCATTAAAAAGAACATCGATTTTTCGAAATTTCTAGAGTGGCCAAACCCCTTAAGAACGTATGCGCACTCGCTAGCCCGGAAAATGGGTCCTTTTGTAGATATTAGGCCCTAAAGGTACAAAAAGACCTACCAACCTACGTTAAATTTTTATGGCTGATTTTTATATTTTGCATAGAATACTATTTGAAACCAATATACCCCAGTGTGAAAAATTGGGAGCGCTGTTCAGGGGAGCTTACTTTGAGCGCTGTTAAATATGCTCCCGAGGGAGCATTACCGGAGCTTTCATAAATTTTATAGAACAAAGAAAATGAGCGATTATCTTGATGACCATAAAGGGTGGCATTAGCATTCTCAATGGACTGGTTCTCGTTCGATACGAAGGAGAAGCAGCTTTAAAAGTGGTTAGAATTTAGTTGGGGGACTGCTTTGATAAAACCACACTCGCGCTTGGAAAGGAAAAGGCAATTGCAAAAGATAAACAAAATAAAAGCTTTTCGATAGTCGGATCACATATCCAGAGGCGTCCATGGAAATTCTTTATTAAAAAGCTTTTTTATAATGCTCCTAGAGCGCTGTTGAAAGAGCATAAAAACGTATGCTCCCCTGCAATGATATGCAATGTTAAAAAATATATGGAACTGGAGCGTAACGGGAGCGCTGTAAGCTTTTTAAGGAGTGCTCAAGTAGCGCTATTGGAGCCCTCCATTGGGACATTACTGCCAGATACCTCCGGTGGGCTCTAACTTCCGCCAGACGCTTTAAAGCTGGAGAAAAAGACAGATTTTAATGATTCGGATATTATACGTTGTATTCTGTTTTCTGCATATTTTCGTGTAAGGATTGTAGAGTGGTTTACTGCAAAGCAATCATTCGCGTGATTTGGTCGCGACTTTACTGCTTTTCTCGATAAAAAAAAACTGAATCATCAAAAATTGGTTCACTTAGCGATAAAAGCAACAAAATCGAATTCAAATCGCGTCGACAACCACAAGTGTGAGAAGGCAGTATTATGAACGGCAAGTGATGGACTAGTTTACGAAGGGCCTTGAAGAGCCAAGGAAGGGGAAATAAAAATATAATAGATTTGTGATTTTTTTTTAAATCTCGAGTTTCCTAATGATTTCCTTCGGGAAATGGGAATCCCGAAATATTAAGAATCGAAATTCTCGAGAATCGGGAATCCAATTTTCTTTGTAAATCTCGAGAAATCTCGAGAGCAGATTCTCGAGCACAATCACTAGTTCGGAAGTGTGGACATTGAAAAGCGCAGACGAAACATTGGTAGGAAGATTTGAAAGGAGAATTCTTCGTTCGATCTACAAAGGAATACAGGTTGATGGCATTTGGAGGAGAAGATACAACTCAGAGTTGTATGAAATCAGTACGATTCCAAACATTGTTAAAGTGATCAAAATAAACAGACTGCGATAGATTGGTCACGTCCATCGAGGTGCGGAACGGAACCGGACAAAGATAGTGCTGGGGAAAGTACCGTCAGGAAAACGGAGACCATCTCGGTATCAGAAAAGATATATAGATGACGTCGAGGAAGACTTGAGACAATTGGGAATAAGAAACTGGAAGAGTTGGGCTAGAGATCGAGAATCCTGAGGCGAACGGTAGAGGAAGCCAAGGCCAACAATAGGCTGTGGAGCTCCTGATGATGATATGCCGTCAATGTCATTGGGCATATTTATTGAGAGACTGTAAAATCTCTGTAGCGTTCTTTCTGTGTCTCTTCACACCATAACAATATATTTATAGGTTAAAGCCTATCGAATCGCATACATTTTTTTTCATATGATAACAGAATAACCCAAATTATACAGTTGCATTTATGATTCCTCGAACGGCTATTAAGGATCAGGCAAAAAACAAGGTTAAACTCCGGAAATACATATGTACATATGTAGATACCAACAGAAATCGCAGACTCTCGGACTATCAAATTGAGTTTAAAAAACAAATTGTGTTCTTCCAAAAAAAATGATAAAATCCCATGCAAAAATTATATTTCCATTGCCTTCCTGTTGTCGTCCTTTCCCATTTTTCACCATAAATAAAAACATCGAACACAACAGGGTAGTGAAAAAGACACAATACCCCCAAAAACATACATAAATGCGAGAATAGACATATTTTTTTTGTCCGTATGCTTCCTTCCCGAGCCGAGAGAATTTCTTCAGTATCTGACTACTATTTCTAGCAACTTTTCGAACATAAATTTAAATGTCCTTCAGTCTACCCCGTCTCTCTGCCCCCGTTGCCCAGTCTAAGGCTATTAATCCTGCAGGCTAGTTGCATGCCAGTGACAGCTACTTGAAAGGTTTCCCGAAATAGGGTAGTTGTTTTATGGCCAGATTAGGGCTGTTTTCTCTACTTTTTTTCTGAGTGTGTTTTTTTAAAGGCGAGACTTAGAAAAAGAATTAACAGCTTCCGGCACAGGTTCCTGTCGATGTCGAAAGACACTCAGTAAGGGTATCGGCTTCTTGATGTGATCAGCACGTGAGCATTGGCCCCTCTTCTATGGCAAAAGGAGCTCCTCGATGGCCATTCATTAAACCAAGCTTTAAACCCGGAAATGAGCTCTGGCCATTTTTGATGAAATTCAATTCGTCAGATGATAAGGACGTTATTTATGGGTAAAGGATGTGCTGCGGTGGTGGATTTGTGGCAAAACATTTCCTTCGCTAATAGCAACTTTAACAAAAAAGGAAATTTCGCGATAATTTGTTTTAAGGAAGTGGCAATTCGTCAAAATTTCTGGAGAAAATAAATGAGCAATGAAAATGTTGTCATTGAGTAAAGTACTAGGACACACGCGTTTCCTGATAAAAGGCATATTGATAGTGAAAAAACAGACTCAAAAAGTTAGTTTTTACAATCGAACGTCTGTTTTTTCATTACTAATATGTTTTTGAGGGTCATTTTAAGTACTGGAAAACCTTTTAATAGACTTTTTGTTACTTGTACGAGATAGTACAAGTATTGAAGAAAATTATAAGCTCTAGAACGGTACTCTAGAAGAAACCATAAACCAAGAAGAGCGTTTTTAGAAGAACGCTTTTTTTTACAAAAAGTGAAATTTTAAGGAAAGTGTTCAATATTTTGCAACAAAAATAAAACTGATTTTTCAGCTAGCAAGAAGCAATATTTTTGCCAAATAACAGATATCTAAGTTGCGTTAAACAAAAGTTATTAGCAAATTAAAAAAACCTGAATTTTAGCAGTTTTTTGCAGTTATCTCTATATTTTGTGCTCTAACCTAAAACTTTATATATATCAATCGAAAGATAATTTGAATACCTACAACTGTATAATTTGATTTTTTTCGATCCGAGCTCAAGTTTGTTATTCGCAAAAAAGCGTTTTTTCACTTTCCGGAATTTTTTATGTTAGGTTCGCTATGGCAAAATCAAAAACAAAAAACGCTATCTTTTTTAGAATTTTTTTTCCTATATATAACCCTATTTTTTATTTCCGGATGGCAATTGTTAGATGGATTTTTGTTGATTGATTGGACTAATAAGAAAACAATTTGCGTTGACTACGATACTTAATTTTCGAATGAGTCTGCCCGAAGTTCATGTCAAACAGCACACTTTTGCTAATTTTTGACATCACATCCAAGTCTGCACACTGTCGAAGTTCCCTAACGAATCCCGACCACGGACTAACCAACATTTAACGCGCCAACATAACTCCCATAGGAACCATCTGGCACTATTGACATGCACTATGACCGTAACCGGTCGTCATGACGACCTTCTTGCATATCAAACACAGCACTTTAACAAGACCCTCAATCCCTTTAGTGAGTCTGCTCTTGTTGCTTTAGATATCTCCAACAGTTTGTACAGAGTATGGCTCCTTGATCTGTGGACTAAACTCCAAGCTGTTGGTATCAACTCAGTTCTAAAGAACTGGATTTAGAGTAATATTTTGGCGCACACTCGAGATAGTATTTGAGATTGGCGTGGAATCTAAAACCCATAATATTTCTGCGGTGTTCCACAGGGGTTAATTCTATGGTTTGCTGATGAAGGTACTCTGCTACTCCTATGGCTCTTTCCGACTAGATATCGCAGTTCGACAGAGAGAACAGTCGACGCACAAAGGCGCGCATCTCCACGTTCAGTTTTTCACATAAATATAATTCCAAAGTTATGCTCCTCTACACGCAGAGGGGTCTTTTGACATAATTTATGTGCAGGTCTTGTACCTAGCATCTTGCACAGCACTTGAAGTTTTTTAAATTACGTCTACGTCAAAATAATTGTGATGTGTAATAATTGCGTCTACGCAAAATAATTGTGATGTTTGGTTTCTTAAACTTGGGGTTTGTTGAAAGACGCAACTTCTCTCTTAAGCCAGTAGCCCGGGGAACAACCGTCAAGTCCTACATTAGACCCCACCTTGAATATTAATCATTTACCTGCGCTGGTGCTGTGGAAACTCACTTAGCGTGGTACGATCAAATGCACCTTTCATTTCTGATCTGTGTTGTATTAAGCGTAGAATAAGTGAATCAACACCTCATTTTAGGAGGCATAACACTTTAACGAGGGGCTTTCCATTAGCCTCCATGGTTATGACATCATTATTGCCAGCTGCAACTGAGGCTAACAATATTGCCCATGCAATGCCACATTACATTTTTGTTATATTCGTGGGCTTCAGCGAATTTCTGTTGTGTGATATCATGACAGCTTTATAAATGTTCTCCTCTGATTTTCGCACTAAGTGAAAGTCAAACTTTGCCTGATGATAACTTACATCGATATGAGATGTTCTAATGTGCAATATTTCCGCTCATAGAGGAATTGTCATAAAGGCGCAGCCTTTCAGCATATACATATATACATTAGTACATCATCTGCATCATCTATTAATGCAAAACCACGCCAGTTTTTTCCGCTTCTTATACAGGAGTTCCAATATTAGTAAAGAAGCCTCCACATTAGAATTTTGACGACCTTCTCTTCTTATTCTCCCAGTACTTAATCAATTAATAAATCACCCTACGCGAGTTCCTGATACTGCAGACCAAGGAGTCTCTACGCACTTCGGACCACCGATGATTTCCCATACCAATAATCTACCCACATCTTAAGAGAACTCTCCTGCTGAGGCTTATTGGTTTCTTTCAACCCACTGACAGGGATTTATGTTTCCGCAGTAAGAACGGTATTTTTTTCAGTCACTGAGTTATTGAAGTTGTAAGGTCGAGAATGCATTTGTTCATATTTCATTCTTCCACATCTATAAGGCTTTGGCCGAGTAGAAGGTCTAATCGGGAGTTTTTGAAAGTCATTAAAGTTGAAGAAGCTGTCTATAGAGAGTACAGACTTTCTGCAAGTAATTCGTGAAACAGAAAGCAAGCCCAAGGCTGAATTACTTGCATCTCCTTTTGACTCGAATTCCTCTATAATCGTGACGGGTATGCCATCGCTGCTCCCGAGAGTACTATCCACTCATTGGACCGAATTTTTTTCAGGACTCGCGAAGTGATCAGGTGTCTCAAAGAACTAGAAGCCAAAAAAAATCTATTGGGCTTATAATCCTTAAAAACTAGCTGTAACAGTTGTTCAAAGAATGGATGACTCAACCCGAAAAAGTCCTTGAATCTACTCTACTCTGCGGGTCTCGCTCTGCTGGGCTCCCACATACTGGGGTATCGAGCGCAAAGAGGCTGCAGATAACCTCACGAGGGAGTGGTCTGAGACGTTGGGCCAGGGCCCAGAACCCTTCTGTTCCATCTCATGGTCCACCTCCAAGTCCCTGAGGGAGGGCTGGGTTAAGTGACTGAACCTAGCCTACTAGGAATCAGTCCCAGGTCTTTGACAGGCTAAAAATCTAATAAGCTGTTGGTAACTGGTTGCTGACTGGCTATGTAGGGGTGCCTAGGACTTTCTCAGAGACTTCCACACATGTTTTCTGTGACTGTCCTGCTCTGATCTGGCTTAGAAGAAGAACGTTTATCAGAGACTTATAAACCCCGCTCAAATACTGCCTTCTTCAACTAAAGACTTTATTGCCTTAGTCGGGAGAGCTCACTGTTTTTTTCCGTTAGTTGGGTACGAACACATTAGGCTTAACTTGGCCGCAGTGTTCATCATATGGGTTACCCCTATACTCACTTAAAAATAGGATTCGAATTTCAAAAAAAAGGTTTTGTGTTAAGCTTAGGATCCAGGTTAGGATTAAGCTCTGTTTTCTCCATTTCACTCCTTTTAGTGAGTTATTTATTGCTGAGGCCCAGGCTCATGCTTAACACCAATATTGGGCATTTACTAACAGTTCGACTTCGTCTTCTGTAAAATTTGCTAGAACATTCATAATGTCAACCGAGAGATGTCGTTACTAGTTCCAAAACACTAAATTTGGAACGCATCAAGTGACAAAGTAAAAATGCATTTAAACCTATTCCGATCTCGTTACACAGAGCTTCACCATAATATAGAGATCGATTTATTCACTGTATTGGAAAATCAATTTGTCGATGACCTATTTATGGCCAAAAGGGAAAAATGTTTTGAAATATATCCTTTAGAATTTTCGGACATAAATAAAATTGCTTGAAAAATTATTTCCTGGAATCTAGGACGGCGCACAGTATTCAATATTCGCTTGGGTTAAAATTTTCTGTGAATTTGCAATCCGTAAAGGGACAATATAAATTACATTCATGGCATAGTTTAATACTCAGAATGCTGCATACTCCGGCCAAAGTAGCAGTTTCAAGTGCATTCTCGAGCATAGATGCAACGACATAAGGACATCTCTGCGAAAAGCTAACAAAGCTTTCAGCTGTGTCTTTATTTCTAGTAGATTACCTCCAAGGACTTTCGAGGATATGGAAAAAAAAATTGGCTCAGACCATGAGAGAAACTTTCGCACTATAGTGTGACACTGCAACTGCAGAATAAACGCCCCCACT